>CAUYUJ010020690.1:0-53223 GCA_963575745.1 Prorocentrum cordatum
CCCCCCCTCCTCCTCCTCTTTCTCCTCCTCCTCCTCCTCCCCCTCTTGTTCTTATTATTATTATTATTATTATTATTATTTATTATTATTATTAATATTGTTATTGCGATTGTCACTTGTTATGTTTCTAAGTGGTGTTATTTGGTTTGATGTTTATGGTTCCCTGAATCACTACTATGTGTATGTTTATTAGTAATCCTAATAGTATTAGTATTACTAGTATGCGCATTATTATTAGTCTGCGTCCTGCGAATTATTCTTATTAGTCTTCACATTAGTATGGTTGTATTCTTCTTATACGTTGTATTAGTATTCCTCTTCCTCCTCCTCCTCCTCCTCCTCCACCCTCCTCCTCCCCCTCACTCCTCCCCTCCTCCTCCTCCCTTTTCCACTCCTCCTCCTCCTTCTCCTCGCACTCCCCCCCATCCTCACCCTCCTTCTCCTCCTCCTGCTGCTTCCTACTTCTAATCCTCTCCGTCCTGCGCGTTTGTTCCTTCCTTCTGCCTCCTCTTGCTCCTGCTGCTGCTCCTCCTCCTCCTCCCTTCTCCTCCTCCCTTCTCATCCTCCTCCTCCTGGTCCTCCTCCTCGTCCTCCTCCTCCCCTTCTTCTTAGTATGGTTATTCTTATTAGTTTTCTGATGAGTACTATTATTATATAATATCATGTGCATTACCACGATGAGTATTACTCCGATGCTGAATCTAATTGTTACTTATACTGTTCTTGTTGATGTATATTAGTCGTATTATTCTCAGCTTTCATAGCATTATTAACATCAATATTACTACTACTAGTGTTGCTCGCCTTAGTTTTCTTTTTATTATTCCTCCTCCTCCTCCTCCTCCTCCTCCTCCCCCTCCTTCTCCTCCTCCTCCTCTTCCTCCTCTCCTCCTCGGACCATGAGTGTCTTCGTCAGCTTGCCGCGGCCCAGGCTCGCTCGATTCCGTGGAGCAGGGACGTCAGATCGCCCTGGCTGAGGGCCAGCCAGTCAAGGGGGGCAACAAAGACACATGGCATACCCATACACGCCGCTACACCCAAGATCTCAAGCCTCGCCCTGGGTGCGCTCCGACGAGGATCCCACGGCCGAGCCCTACCGTGGCGACGAGAGCCTCCCGGGAGAAGGCCTGTGGCTTTCGGGCCACATCCCCGCGACGAGGCGAGGCTGATGGAGACCACCCCGAGCATCGACCGCGCTCGGCGACTCTCGGGCCGGGCGAAAGGGGGGGGATAGCAAAAGGGGGTTTGAGAATCAGCTCACGTAGCTGATTTTCCCTGCGCCTGCAGGCGCCGGAGGCGGCTATGTATCGAGGAACGGGCCCCTCGGTGGGGCCGAAACCAGCTATACATGCAGCAGATTTCGTACCCCCCCCCTTTCCCAAACCCCCCCTTTCGCCCGACCCGAGACTCTAAGAGAACTCTGGAAAACGGCCTCCCGACGTACGAGAACGACGAAGTGTACCCGTCGTGGCGGCAGCGAGGCGCCCCGGCAGCCCCGTTCCGCGCAGCGGCTCCCGGGGGGCGAAGGCCCGGCCACCCGCGCGCGGGTGAGCGCGGCAGCCGTCGAGCGCTCGGGGGCTCAGAGGGTCGGGCTGCCGTGAGGGCTGGGATCAAAGAGAGAGAGGGAGAGAGAGAGAGAGAGATTGGGGAAAAAGCACGAAAAACAAACAAGTAGTCATAATAGTTGTAGAGAAAGTGAGAGAGAGAGAGAGAAAGAGAGAGAGGAGAAGAGATGACAGAGAGAGAGGGGGAGGGAGAGAGTGAGAAACAAACGCACTTCTAGAAGAGAGAGAAGAGGGACGAGAGAACAGAGAGAGAGAGGGAACTAGACGGACAGACAGACAGACAGACAGACGGACAGACAGACACAGACAGAAAGGCAGACAGACAGACAGACAGAGAGACAGTTAGACAGAAGGACAGACAGACAGAGAGAGAGACAGACAGAAGGAGAGAGAGAGAGGGAGAGAAGGATTGATCGCTGGCACAAAGGCGGGGCGCGAGAAGGGCACCAACTGTTACCAGCAGCGCCCCGAAAATCGCCCCACCTTGAAGAGACGGGCAGGGGCCCGGGCGATGCGGAGGCAAGGCCATTTAGCCCGCCTGGGTCGGGCCGGGCTAGCGAAGAAACACAAATCCTACCGATGCAGTTGCCATGATATCGTTTCTTGTCTTCTTGCGATAACCCAGGTTATATGCTTGGGGGGATGTGACAAGGGAGGTGACGGCCGATGACCTGAGTTTGGTGCTTTGCGCAGCCCCGCGTATAACCGCGTGCGCCAGTGCTGCGTGCCCCCTTCGAACGAAGCGGGTTTGGGTCCCGACTGGACATAAAAGGGGTCCGTGCTTCAGCGTCCTCACTGCACTGGAACGGATTCACCCAAAAAGGACCCCTACTTCTTTGGGAGGGGACCAAAGTCAGGAGGACCAAACACATCAGTGATAGGGGCTCGTTTTGGCAGATCGCACCAGAAACGCCCAAAGGTGTGGACCTCAGTGAGGCCACGTCCTCACTGTGTTATCAGGGATCGGGGCTTACACTCTCAACGAGGAAGCGCTCCCCGGACCTACCCGAGGGGGCACGGTCCGAACAGGATCCCAGGGCGGATGCGGCCGCCGCGGCGAGGGCGTCGCCGTCCCCGGGCGGCCCAGAGGGCCGAGAACAGAGGGATGGCAGCGGTATCGGCGTGCGTGCACGCCGCACGCACGCACCTGCGGTCAAGAACTCTTGCTCAGCGCGTCGCCGCCCCGGCAGCACGCTGTGCCCCGCGAGCGGACAGCGTGTCGCTCCTCTCTGGGGGCAGGAGGCTAAAACAAAGCTCGGGACGTGGACGGTCGGGGACCGCGACGCGGACAGCGTGCGGCGACGAAGCGTGGCCCGCCAACACCGGCGGCGCGACACGCTAACCCGAAGGTCCCGACCGTACACCCTGCACGCCACCACCGCTCTGCCTGGCCAGGGCCCCCCTCCTCCTCTTCCTCCTCCTCCTCCTCCTCCTCCTCCTCCTCTTCCTCCTCCTCCTCCTCCTCACCCTCCTCCTCATGTAGGCCCAAGAAGGTGCATGCACGCTCATGGCCGACGCCAGGAGGGCCTGTCCAACATCCTATAGGGGCCAAGGATGGCCCTGGCCAGGTATGCTGGTGGTGCACAGGTGCGTCCCGCGCACGACTATCTTGGATGTGTGCACCAGGTAGGGTGGTGGCTCGAGGGGGAGGCCGCCGTCTCACAGGGCGGGGAGCTCCTGACAAGGACGGGGGCTCACAGCAGCCCTCCCCCGACTTTCATGAGAAGCCTCCTTGCAAACATCCGGGACAATCCCCCGACATCCGCCGATCCGTATCCCACTGGCCCTTTCGGGCGTAGGTGGTTCAGAGTCAGAGCACTTCCTCTTCCAGCCCCCGCATTCCATTCCAGGGGGAGGGGTGACCTTTACCCTACCCCCTTTCCCATGTGTCTGGAAGGGGGGGCGGCAGGTCGTTGGAGCGTCGACGATGGCCCAAAGATGGCTCCAAGATGGCCTCGGCAATCCTCAGCACGAGGCTCCAACCCCGTTCCAAAGCGGGTCCAGCTGGCCACTGAGCCTCCTCAGGACGCCTGGGCAATACATGATGGTGGCCTTTTCGCCTTTTCGCTTCCGATGGGCTTTGGGAGCATCAAATGGCTCCAAGATGGCCCAAGAGGGCCCAGGAGGGCTCCAAGCCGGCCCCAAGCACTAGTGGCTCTCGGGGAGGGGGGGCTATCAGAGGCCCCCCGACACTTGATGGATGTCCTCCTAGACGGCCCCAAGACTGCCCCCGAGGCTCCCAAGAGGACCTGCAGAGAGCCCCGCAGAAGGCTTCAAAGGCCCCAATCAAAGGCCCAAGGTAGCTCCAAGAGTTCCCAAGAGCGCCTCAAGAGGGCTCCGTGAGGCGGCCAGGCGCCTCTATAAAAGCTTCCACAGGGGGCTGCAAAGGGGGGCCCGCGCCTCTTTGATACATGCCCTCCAAGATGACCTCCCACGCCCATCCTCCTCCTCCTCCTCCTCCTCCTCCTCCTCCTCCTCCTCCTCCTCCTCCCTCGCTCTCCCTCCCTCCTCCTCCGCCGTCCTCCTCCTCCTCCTGCTCCGTCCTCCGTCCTCCGTCCGCCTCTCCCCTCCTCCTCCTCCTCCTCCTCCTCCTCCTCCCTCCTCCTCCTCCTCCTCCCTCCTCCTCCTCCTCCTCCTCCTCCTCCTCCTCCTCCCTTCCTCCTCCCTCCCCTCCTCCTCCTCCTCCATCCTTCTCCTCCTCCACCTCCTCCCTCCTCCTCGCTCCTCCTCCCCCCCTCCTCCCACCTCCTCCCCCGCCCCACCTCCTCCATCCTCATCCTCCTCCTCCACCTCCTCCACCTCCTCCTCCTCCTCCTCCTCCTCCTCGCTGCCTCCGTCCCCCTGCTCCTTCGAGGCCAGGAATCCAGGAACCATGGCCGCCACCCTGCCGAACAAACTGACCATCCTCGATTCACTCCTCGCCGTCCCTTGGCGGCGCGCACAAAGGGGGTAGGGGGAGGGGGGAGGGCTTCTTAGAAGGAGGCTGCTTCTTAGAAGGCGCCGGCCTTACATCTACAAAGAAGGCCCGCGCCTTCTAAGAAGCAGGGGTGCTTCTAAGAAGCCTTCCCCCCTCCCCCTACCCCCTTCTGCGCGTGGCCAGATCCCTCATCATCCACCTCATGTGATCAAGCGATGCCACAAAATAACTCACGCTTGGGCCTGATCGGCCCGCTCGCGAATTCTCGTTTCACCGCTGCCTCGTGCCTGGGCCTCGTTTCAGAATGGGCTGGCGGGGACGCGCGACACGTCAACCGCTTTTCAATCCACTGCCCCAGAGGTGCCGACCGCTTCCCCGGGATAGAACTTCTGTCCCGGATCAACTCTGGTGATGGCCCCAGGGCTTGAACAGAAGCACACTAGAGAGTCGAAGTCCATGCGAAAAACTGCGCCAACTCAGAAAATCGGATGGCCGGTCTCCTGGGCCCGAGAGACGGCCCACGACCAGGACGTGCGACGCCCAGACTTGTTCAAGACAGGGCCCCTGATGCCCCGCCCCCCTCCCCGGGACCGGCTGGTGAGCGTTTTTTATCCGGCGTCTCGACCTTGGGCGGAAGGGGGGTGGGAGGGAGGGGGTCCGGCTCTGGACCTCTGCTGAGTACGACTACTTTGTTGCCACAGCGCGCCCCTACGAGGGGGGACTCCGCCTGCTCGGAACAGGCGCCCAAGACCGGCCAAGCTCTACTCCATGGGGGGGGGGGGAGGAGGAGGAACCCGACCTCCGCCGCGCTTCTCCCGCGGCGCCGGAGGGGGGGCGAAGCTCCCCCCCTGCCTCGCTCCGCGGGCGCTCGTCCTCCCCACCGCCTCTTCTCCCCTCCTCCCCCCCTCCCCCTCCTCCGCCTCCTCCTCCTCCTCCTCCTCCTCCTCCCTCCTCCCCCTCCTCCTCTCCTCCCCACTCCTCCCTCCACCTCCTCCTCCTCCTCCTCCTCCATCCTCCCTCCTCCGCCTCCTGGCTCCTCCTCCTCGCCGACCTCCTCCTCCTCCTCCGCCCCCTCCTCTCCTCCTCCACCTCCTCCTCCTCCTCCTCCCCTCCTCCTCCTCCTCCTCTTCCTCCTCCTCCTCCTCCTCATAGTCCTCCTCACCGCCTCCTCCTCCTCCTCCTCCGCCTCCGCCCTCCTCCGCCTCCCCCTCCTGCTCCTCATCCTCCTACCTCCTCCCCCTCCTCTCCTCCTCCTGCTTCCTCCCTCCTCCTCCACCTCCTCCTTCCTGCTCCTCCTGCTCCTCCTCCTCCTCCTCCTGCTCCTCCTCCACCTGACCTCTCTTCCCTCCCTCCTCCTCCTCCTCCTACCTCCTCCCACCTCCCTCCTCCTCCGCGTCCTCCGCCAAGTACACCTCCTGCTCCTCCTTCCTCCGCCTCCTCCTTCCCCTCCTCCTCCGCCTCCTCCTCCTCCTCCTCCTCCTCCTCCTCACCCTCCTCCTGCTCCTCCTCCGCCTCCTCCTCCTCCTCCTCCCCTCCTGCTCCGCGTCCTCGTCCTCCTCTTCCTCATCCTCCTCTCTCCTCCTCTTCCCTTCTCCTCCTCCTCTTCCTCCTCCTCCTCCTCCTCCTCCTCCTCCTCCTCCTCCTTCTGCTCCTCCTTGTGTATATATATACATATATGTACAAGACTTGAAGCTCGCTGCGCTTCGCTTGAAAGTCTTGGTATAGTGCATGGTGGGAGTGAGGCGTGGGCCGAAGGCGGCCGTTGGGCTGTGCAAGGAAGCGTGCGCAGGGCGGAGAACTGGACGAACATCGCAATACACGCCGGCACGAGGACGACGGGGGCGCGCGCGCACGCGCGCGCGCGGGTGGGCGCGCGCGTGCGAGGGTACAGAAGGGCGGGTGCCATCACTAACGACAGGAAGAATTAGCCCGGAAGCTGTCCTAAGTTTCTCCTTCAATGTGTGTTATACTTCTTCGTCTCTGTCGTTTCAGGGCGCCGTGATTGCCTCTGAAGGTGTCCAGAGGGATGCTCTGGGAACGCGCATGCGAGAGATGAGGAGTGAGGGTTGCGGCGAGGGTCATTTATCGGTCCTCTGGCGCACAAAAAGTGGCCACGACGGTACTGGCAAGCGAGCGCGGTGCGGGCTCGCTGAGCAAGCGATCCTACTGGCGGGGGGGGAGTAGAGGGAGTGGTTGCCGGGCAAGTATCGCACCGGCACGAGTGCCGAGAAAATGGAAGGCTAGCAGGGGCCAGCGGATGCGCGTGGAAGCGGCGTGCTGCAGACCGCACGTCAGTTCTTCGCTTTCTTGGCGGGCTTCTTCGCGACGGCACCGCCGACGGCGGCCGCCGCCGGGCGCTTCTTGACGGACGCGGGGGCGGCCGGCGCCTCGGCGGTCAGGGCAGAAGGGGCGGTGTCCACCATGGCCGTGTTCGGGTCACACGTGGTCCACGTGATGAACTGCGGGTACTTCATCTGCAGGCTGCGCAGCGGCGCGAGGATCTTCTCGGGGATGTTCTTGGCGACGACGACGCAGAAGATGTGCAACTCCTTGACCGTGCGGTCGGTGCCGTCGAGCATCTTGAAGGACCGAGTGAGCTGGACGCGGTTCTGGTTGCGGACGCTGGAGATTGTGAAACCGTTGTGTTTCCCCGTCGGCGGCACGACGAAATCGGCTTCGATGTAGCTGTGTTGGAGTAGGTCTGCGGTGGTCTGCAGCACGTGCTTCTGCGCGTTGGCTGTGGCGCTGGCGGACTGGCCGAATGCCGCGTGGACGTGGGCCCAGCTCGGATTCGGGTTGCCCTTGCTGAGCGCCCTGGTGAAGCCACGCTGCGCGATCTGGACGCCAGCGGGGGCCTCGTCCAAGTCGTGAACGGCGACGGCGTCCTTCCACAGCGTGGTGAGGCCGTGGGTCTTGCGCTCCTCGCGGAAGCGCAAGCTCGCGCCGTCGGCGATGGTGACGCGGACCCCGTTCGCTTTCTTCTTGTTGATGTCAAGGAGCTCGATGTGGATGTGTTCCGTGTAGAGCGACACGTAGACGCGGTTCTTCCCCGCGTCTGCCGCCTTCGCAGTGGTGGCTGCGGTCTGCTCCGGGGCGTACTCGTAAGTCGCGTTCGAGCTCTTCGGGGCCATGGCGAGCTGGGACGCGCGGCGGGGGGGGGCTGCCGAGTGGGCGGCCGGACGTTGGTGAGCGCAAAGCTGCTTGAGGAGCTTCGGGCCAGATGGCGCGGGGAGCTCGGGGTTGTCCGCGGGCGGCGGGGCGACTGTTATTGGCACGGAAGTTGTCCGGAGAATGTCTGTGGCAGTGTGCGCACGGGGAGCCACGACGATTTTGTGCATTGCCGCGCTGGGGTTGCATCATTGGGAGTGCACAATCAGGCGCAGGCAGAATCGGTGGAAAACAATCAAATGGCGGGCTGCCTGCAATCGCGCAGGTAGGAAAATAAATTTGGGCCCCGAGCCGGAGGCGTGCGCCCGCCGAATCTGCCCGGAAGCTGTCTCAGAAATCGCTGTCCCGGGGCGGGTCCAAGTTGTCGTTCGGCTGCCATGGAGGGGGGGGGGATTGGCTAGTGAAATCCCCCGGAAGCTGTCCCGAGAGTTGCCTTGCCGTTGGGCGTGGAATTTCTCTGGCTGTCCTGGAGGTAGGTCACTGCCCTGGGAGTCGCCCAGACAATGCCAATCGGGACAAAACAACTGACGATTATGCACCCCTTTGCCCGCGAGATGGGGCGCCCAAAAAATCGCGCGGCACACGTGCCAAGCGTATTTGGGATGGCCGTGTAAACAGCCAGGCGCGCCTCAATGGAGAGGTTTGTTTTTGTTTGGCATCGGGGGAAGAGGATTCCCCTGGAAGACCCCGAAACCGATGTCCATGTCATCGGCACCATGTTCGCTCCGATGTTCCACGAGGGTGTTGATTGCGCCGGAAACTGTCCTAAAAATGCTGCGTTCTCTTTCTGCCCTCCCCCCGTTTGCTCTTGCTCCTGCCTGTTCCCTCCTCCTCCCCCCTCCTCCTCGTCGTCCTCCTCCTCCTCTTCTTCGTATCATTTCCCTTCCTTTTCTGGATTCGCCTGGAAGCTCCCGAGAAGCGATGTCCATATCAGCGGCACCATGTTGCCACGTCTGGCCCGATGGTCCACGAAGGTGTGGATTGCGCCGGAAGCTGTCCTACAAATGCTGCTTCTCCTTTGCTCTTGCTCCTGCCTGCCCTCCTCCTCCTCCTCGTCGTCCTCCTCCTCCTGCTCGCCCTCTTTGCCGTCTCCCTTCCTCTCGTGCACGGCAGGCGCGTGCTTTTTTGTTTGCGGGGTCATTATGTCTGTCGGGCCTGCAAAAAACTGCGCACGGGGCTGCGCTCAGACGATTTCGGCGACCTTGCGCCGGGCCAAGCGCGTCCAGAGAGCCCGACGCTCTGCGAAATACAGTGCGCGCAATGACAGCACGAAGCCATCGCGGATATCGTCTGGCCAGCGCGAGGCACGGGCGCGCTTTCGCGACCGAGATAAATTGGACCCGATCTCGCAAACCATGCTCTCTTCGGCAAAGCCGCAGCTACGCAGGTGAGCCATGCCGAGCAATTCGGCCGCCCGCTTGCCTGTCGGCCCCCACTGGGATGCCATTTCTGCGAACGCGGCGTCGCACATTAATGCATCGCGCCGGTCCAATGTGTTTTGCATGCGGGAGGATGGCGTCTTCTTCTTCTTGCCCTTGAGCCCGCTGGGGAACCCGCGCGATCCTAGCAAAACGCGTGTCCCAGGGCCAGGATATATCTGCCTCCTTTCGCAGAGCCGCGTGATGATAGACGTGCCTGAGAGCTTGCGCGACAAAGCATTCCGGTGGAGCGCATTGAGAATCTGCATGGCCACAAACGGACCTACCTGGCATGGCAGCGTGGATCCGCGGCCCGCTCGCGCAGGCCCCCGCGAGGGCGGCTTGGAAAACATGTCTAATGAAAAAAGGGAGCCGTGCTTGGCATTGCGTAGCTTTCTGAGGGGCATCGGGGAAGGGGTCACGGGGCCTTGTGGGATGCTCGCCATAGCGAGCGGGCGGACCACGGAAAGATCAGCGTGGGGGGTTCTGGGTGTGGGACGCGTCGGCGGCAGCCTTCCGTATGCGATTTCAAATGGGGTCTTACTAAGCAGCAATTGTCGCAGTCGTTCCAACCGAGGCAGAACCAGGACAAATTTGCGAGGGATGTGAACGCCGTCGAGGACCGGCCGTTGGATATGCTTCCAACCATTCCTGCGTCGAATTCGCAGCTTGATGTACCGGACGCGAGGATGTGCCAGCGGAGTCTCATTCGCAAAAGATCCTATATTGTACCCGGTTCTTGCTTGTTTGCGGCTGTGGAGAATCCAACAAATAGCCGCGGCTTGGAGCATCATGTATATATCCATGTTCTCAGATGTGAGCACGGCGGCGATTAACGCATCTCGAAGGCTCTGGGCCGACAGGTAAGACGAAAGGTGCTGTCGGAACCTCTCCACCAAACGTGGAAGTTTCACCTGGCGCGGTTGCGTGTGCACATAAGCGTATGCTATCAAGAACATGGCGAAAAAAGACCCGTGGTTGAGCCATACCTTACAAACGAATATGTTGAGCAGAACTTGCGCGTGAGACGACGCCGCGCCAGTGACGATGTCCAGGGATATGTTGGCATAGTCGAAGCCTGATGCATAATTGTTGAACCCGTAAGTCTTGATGTCCAGAAGGCCTTTGGTGCTTCGGCGCACGAATTCAGATGGCGACTCGAAAGTGTGGCCTCGGCCTCGCACCCGAGGGCGTGGACCCGACTGTGGCCCGCATGGGACGGTAAGAGCATTCATGGGCCGGCTGCAGGTTTGTAGCACGCAGCAGAAAGGAAATTCGTGAAACCCGTGGATGTCGCACCAAAGTTGCACCAGCTTTACCCATCGCATATAATCTAAACAACTGAACAGAGGTTGTGAGACGGGGACTTCGCCACAGAAGCGCTGATAAAACTTAGCGCCCGACGGGGTTGCTGAAAAAGTTCGGGCAACAGTGCATACGGAAGAAGCCACAGGCACCCCGTCTCCAAACACGGACGCGTCTGACTCCGAGTCGGAGTCCGAAGAGGAACGTGCCGCCCAGCACGATGTGAAACAAAGAATGCAGAATGCCAGAAGTTGGAGGCGCCGCGAGGCGCGTATTGAGCACGAACGGGACGAACTGACTAGCAATCCGCGCCGGAGCCTGAGCAAAAATGGCTACGGAGAATCATGAGGGGGGAATGGTCACAGGCGTCTGGTGGACACACCGCGACGACGTTCATTGTTACATGTTCGTCCTCTGGTGGCTGATGTTGGGCTCGGGGGCTGTCAAATACCGACTCCAGATGGGCCGACGGTCGTAAGGCAGGGGAAGGCAAGTAATTAGCCCGGAAGCTGTCCAGAGAATGGGCCTTCGAACAAAGGGGTTGCACTCGTCGGCGCTGGCAGGGGCCGACGCACGTGTCAGTGATTGGGGCTTCGAACAAACAGGTTGCACTCGTCGGCGCAGGCAGAGATCCACGCGTGTGTGAAAACAGAATCTTTGAACGTGTATGTTTCGTTGTTGCGCGTTGTTCGTACTAAGGCGGCCGTAGGGACGCGGGTGTCGTTTCGGGCGTCGAGGTCGGGGCGACCTGTCGTTTCGAGCGTCTCTCCCGATGATGATCCGAATGGCCCCGCAGGGGCCCCCGATGCGCGGTGAAGAGGTTAGAAGAGGTCTCGAAGACAGACTCGAGAAGCTCCCCAGAGGCACGGGAGGCTCTCAGAGGCCGCAGCGGAACTCCGAGATGCCTCCAAGAGCCCCTCTGAGGCACCCCAACAGACCGCCATGTTCATTGAGAAGGTCCTGACCAACAGCCCAGGCACGGTGGCGCGGGGGTGGCCGAGCGCCACCAGATAATTTCAACCATCGTCGCAAGGTCTGAATCCTTCAGGAGGTCGGCGGGGCGTAAGCCAAATCGTATAATCTTCCCGGAAGCTGTCCCCGCGAATGCCGATTGACGTGTGTATGTGTGCATGCACGTGTGGTGCAGGCATCTGTGCGCGTGGACGTTGAGAGAGATATGCAGACAGACTGGCGAGCAGGGAAGGGTCCGAAGAGGCTTCCGAGACGGCCCCAGCGAGCCCTGAAGGCCCCGGAGCCTCCTAGAGGGCGCAAGACACTTGACAGATGGCCCCAAGAGCTCTCCAGGAGGGCCGCCGAGGTATCCGAAGAGACCCTGATATTAATTCAAAAGGTTCCTGACCGACAGCGCAGGCACGGTGGCAAGGGTTTCGCCGAAGGCCACCGGGTAAGCTCCGCGGCGTAGCAAGGCTCACTCTTCGGGGTGTCAGCGAAATGGCGTAAGCCAGTGGGTATAATCTCCCCGGAAGCTGTCCCTGGAAGCCTGTCTCATGAATATATTTGCGCATGCATGTTTGTAGCATCGAACTGCGTGGTGGACGTGCGACGGGTATGTCCCAGAGACCCCTCGGAGGTATCTCAACAGACCCTCATGTTCATCAGAAAGGTCTTGACCATGAGGCCAGCGACGCTCGTGCGGGTTTGGCCGAGTGCCACCTGATAATTTCCATCATCGTCGCAAGTCCTGAAATCCTTCTGGAGGTCGGCGGAACGACGGAAGCCAAATAGTATAATCTCCCCGGAAGCTGTCGCCGCAAATGGCGGCTGATGTGCTCATGTATGCATGCAGGTGTGGTGCATGGATCTGGGTGCGTGGACGTTGCGAGGGATACGCACACAGACTGGTGAGCAGGGAGGGATTCAAAAGGCCTCCAAAACGGCCGAAGAGCCCCGAGAAGGCCCCGGAACCTCGAAGAGGACGCAAGACACTTGCCAGATGGCCCCAAGAGCTGTTCAGGAGCACCCTCCGGGGCACCTCAAGAGACCCTCATATGAAGTGAAGAGTTCCCGACCGATAGCCCAGGCACGGAAGCAATGGTGAGGTCGAAGACTATCAGGTAATTCCACGGCCGTCGCAAGGTTCCACTCCTTCTGGGTGTCAGCGGAATGGCGCAAGCCAGTTGGTATAATCTCCCCGGAAGCTGTCCCTGGAAATCTGGCTGGTGAATGTATGTGTGTCCCCGCCGCCGAAGGCGAAGAGCAGATGACGGAGAGGCCCCAAAGCACGCGATGGGTTCCACGATGCCGAACGGGCACGTAAAATACCACACACACACACACACTGTGTGATCCAGCCTTGGCCGATCCCGTTCGCTGGAAGCCGCGTGGCGGGTCACCGTTGAAGGCAAGCACCGCAGGAAGGGGGAGGAAGTGGAGGGGGAGGAGGAGGAGGAGGAGGAGAAGGAATCGTGACCAGCGTATTCTATGTGGGTGCGGGGGTTGGGGAGGTGACGGGGGCTTTCTAGTATTGTCTCTTGGGGCTTTCGCGGGCTTGGGGGCATTTGCGGGCCGCTGGGAGCCTGATGGTGTTTCGTGGGGACCCATTGGGGTGCCGGGGTGCTCGGGGATTGGTGACATGCGTTGGGGGCCGGTTGGGGTCTCCTAGGAGTTTGGGGAGGTTCGCGGGGACGCAGGAGAAACGACGCGTCGAAGACGGAGGGGAGGGGGGAAGGTCGCGGGGGCGACGGCGGAAGGGAGAATGACAGGAGAGATGGGGAGGGAGAAGACGATGACGAGGACGAGGACGAGAAATATGTGTTTTTGGGCTGCGCGCGGGGTGAGACGAGTCGAAACACGAGGGCCTCTGGTCCTCTGGTCAGCGGGAGGACGCAGGCCTCTTCATGGCTGGGCGATGTCGCCTGGAACTCTTCGTGGGTACGGCCAACAACAGCTCAGGCCAAACAGTGTTCTTCACGATGGCCCAGCCGTCTGTGTCCACGTGGTCGGGCGAAGCGAGCGCACGAATATCAGAGCGGTGCCGCACCCGGGTGAGGGCGGCATAGAGATGGCCGTGGCTGAACGGGTTGTGGCGCACGTCCAGCACCATCCTGGATAGGGTACGTCCTTGTGCAGAGTTGTAGGTGGATGCATAAGCTGGTCGTAAAGGGGACTGTCGACGAGCCATCGTGGAAGTGCCGTGGACGATCTGCCATCGAAAAGTGATCCGTGGGAGGGGGAATTCCCGACCGTCGAGGGTCTCTATCAGCACGTGGTGAGTGTGGACTTTGCGAAGTACCACGGGGACCCTGTTCATGAGGCGGTCTTTTGGGTTGAAGTTCCGCATCAGTTCGTAGAGGGCCCCTCCCACGAGGTGCAGACAGTGGGGGGGAGCGCCGGGGGAGGTCTGGAGGTTGAGGAATTCGGCGGCGATGTGTTGTTCAACTGCTCCCGCGGCATCGATGTCGAGCGCGTCCGCGCTGAGGGCGCGATACGGAGGGCACTGGTAGGTGCGCGCCAGCAGGTTCAGCATGCGTTCGTTGTAGGCGTCCACGAGAGAATTGAGGACGGCGAGAACTTTGGATTCGGCGCGCTGGTGCGGGTCATTCGGCGCGGGGAAGCAGTACTTGAGGGCGTCGTCTTCGGATGGGACGGTGGCGATGTCGCGCAGCTTGATGTAGCCAGGGCTGCCTGTGTGGTTGGTTATCGTCGGCGCGTCACCGGAGCCGATGGTGTCCAGCCATGCTGCGAAATGCCGATCGTCTGCCTGGCGGTGCACTCGGTCCAACGTGAAAATGGCGAACTGGGGCCATGAAGCCGAAGAGCGGACGCTGCTGGAGACGATGGATTGCCGAGTCCCTTTGGGGACGACTGGTGGGATTTGCCTGAAGTCCCCGTATCCGACGAAGGTCTTCGGGACGTATGTGTCCGGGCAACGATCGGCGAGCGCGCGCAGCAATGCAATAACGGCGTCCCACGCTGCTTTTCTTGCAGAAGGGAATTCATCCCACTGGATCAAAGTGGCCTTGGAAATTGTAATAGCTTGGGCCGACGTCATTGATAAAGAGCACGTGAGTTCGGCGTCGTCGTGCACTGGAATGGCGAAGGCGGAATGTGCCGCGGTGCCGTGAGGCTGCAAGAGGGCGGCCTGCCCTGCGGTAGCCACGTTGAGTACCTGGTGCCCATCGGCTTCGAGAGCTTGCGTGAGGCAGGTAGCCAACGTAGTCTTCCCCGCGCCCGCGCGGCCTTCCACAAACACGAAGGCTTCGCGACGCCGGTGGCAGCAAATGAGAATGTGGTCGTAAGCTGTGCGTTGCCCGGGGCATTGGCGAACGCGGGCGAGCAGAGCGGTCGTCGGGGTGGGGGTAGGCGTTGTAGTGTCTGAGGGGGGCCCTGCGGTAGCGTCGGCGGGAGCCCCGTCAGTGATCTCGCCCAGCTTCCAATGTTCGTCGCTGTTGCCGTTCTGCAGCCAGGTGGCTCGCAGCAGGACCATGAGATTTTTCTGGGCGGCGCGGACGCCGAGACCTCGGTCCAGGAAGTCCTTCATAAGCGGTCGTTCGTACTTGCGGTAGAGAGACACGGGGGCGGCATCTTGTTCGAGTAGAACCAGGAACGCGAAGCGAAGTTGGGCTGCAGTGTACCGGAGCGCAATGAGCTCGTCGAGCACGGCGTGGGCTTCGTCGTCGCGGACGAATTGGCCCGTGGCCCGTAGCGTCTCCTCGTAAGTAGGATGCACCTTGCCGTTGTGCGTCCTGCAATCGGCAAAGGACGCCTTGGGAAAGTTCAGCAAGATGTGTCGGAGGTAGAAGACGTCGCCTTGCTTCGGGAACTTCATCTCGAGGCGGCACAACGGGGGCTCGCCACGCAGCCTCGGGTACACGAAGAACTGTTTTGGCGGAGGGGCGCGGTCCAACACGGCGGCGGCCTGCGATGGGCACGATGGGGACGTCATGTAGGTTTCAAAATACTCGTGGTAGGCCAATGCGTCGAATGGTGGACCCGCGGGTCGGTAGAAGTACCGTTGAAGTGGTGACACGTGGGCTTCAAGCGCATTGGCCTCCTCTCCTCCCGCGAAAACAATCCATTGTTGTCCGGGCAGGTGCACGGGCAAGCTGACGACGTGCGGCCATCTGTCGTAGGTGTTGTATCCGAACATGCGCCATGCTGCCTCCGTTCGTTGCGCGCAGATATCTGCCTTTGAGCCACTCGGAAATCTCGTCGGCAACCTTCGCATCTAGCGTGACGTCGTAGCTCGTCTTGGAAGGGCCTTTGAACAGATATTTGTATAGGTATTCGAAGAGTTCCACCGTCGCTGCGTACTTGACGTTGGCGTGCCCCTCCCAGAGTTGAAGCACCGCGGGGCTGCATTCGACGATGAGCCGATTGAGGCAGACGTCGCGTTTCCCGTACATGGCCCGGCCAGATCGGCAATTCGGGCAGTGGGCGCCGCATGGTCGCCGCCGGCGGTGGGGGTAGCCGCGCGCGTCGAAGACCGCGTCGTCCGAAAACGGCCAGGGGCATCCTTTCACGCAGTCTTGAGCGGGGTCTTGAGGGTGGCAAGAATGGTTGCAGCCGTGGACCATGTGGCGAAGGACGAGTTCGCGGAGTCGTCCGTCTTCGCGGGGTAGCTCACAGGAGATGAGAAGGTCGACCTCGTCCGGAGTGGCGGGCGGGTCGAGGACAGCCAGAGCGATGTGCGCATGTGGAAGGCCGCGGAGCTGGTACTCGATCACTTTGATGAGGTAACGGCGAGCCCCGCAGAAAGAATCCTTCAAGAAAGCGACGATCTTCTGCAGCCGGTCGTGAAAGACGCGGACGACGATGTCGGGTCTGTCGGCGGCGGTTTGTCCGCGGTGCAGTTGACCCACAATCTCTGGCCAGTAGGGGTTGCAAGTCAACGTGATGAAGAACGACGGCGGGCCTTTGCGTCGCGCCAGGTCCAGGGCGTCAACGCGCAGTCGGCGAAGATGGCGAGGTGATCCTGGGACGCTCGATGGCAGAACGTACTGTTTGCCAACCGTTCCGGCCTTGGCGGGGTCGTTGGCGAGCACCTCGCAGAGCTCCTGGCGAGTGGCGCTACGCTGTCGTTGTTGATGACGGATGTGGGAGAACCTCTCGTCTTCCATGCGCGTGAACATGTTGATGGGCCACTCGTTGAGCAGCCGTCCGCAAAGGTGCATGTGGGGGAGTCGGAGCAATTGTTGGCGATACCACCACATCTGTGTTACCTTGTGGCCGGTGGCGCTGATGACGTCTGTACTCCAGCCGCGGCCGCCGAACGGGTACCACAGGGGGTAACTCAAGGGTTCGTAAAACGGGCTCAGCGGGTGCAAGTAGGACGGCGTGTCGTGGCGCTTGTATGTGAAGACGATGGACCTTTTGTTGCGGTCAGGGGTGGGGTCGACGTCCAGTATTCCAGCCACTTCGTTGACTCCCTCGTGCCACTCCAAGATGATATTCGCGTCTGCTGCTTGTTTGGACTGGCGGGCCAAACGCTGAATCATACGCATGTGGGCATTTCTCGGCACTATGAGCTGTTCGAGTTGTTTGGTGGTCTGCTTGTTGAGGCCGTGCGCCGCGGCGGTGACGAAGCGGTCTTGCGGATCGTGCACCAGGTATCGCAGAGGGACCTGGTCTGCCATAGAGAATACGCGTCGGTAAATCGTCCCATGGATACGGATGTTTGCTGGCCGGCGGGCGTCTCCGAATCGAAGCTCTTTGTCTCCAGTGCTGCACTGGATTTCGTGTTGTGCGAGGGCGAAGAGGCTGTTATACCGCCTGGACTGCGCCGTGAAGCCAGTGTACCGAAGCTCGTTGGTGGTGGTGTCGTACATCTTGTCTCCGCGGTCGTCTGTGAGCGGCCAATGGGAGGCGAAGATGTCGCAGAGGGGTTTGTCGGGGCATTGGAAATAGGTGTCAAAGTTGACGAAGTACTTCCCGGCAATACAACAGAACGTTTTGGACTCCGAACTGAACAAAAGTGCGCCGCAGTGGTCGCATTGGGTGGACATGTCCCCCAAAGAAATGGAGGCGAGGGTCGACGGTGGGCGGCCGCCGTCGGGGGCGGGCGCGGCACAGTTGAAGCAAACTGGGCCAACCCGCTTCGGGGCCCGCTGTGGAAACATGTCGGTGGGCCAGCAGACGCCGCACCTGGAGCAGACGATGTCGGTATGCTGTCTAAGTGCCCCGCTACGCTGAAGCGCGGCTCTTGTGCAGGTCAAACATTTGCGGGTACTTCGTCGCCACTGGTCCGGCGCGTACTCAGCCTGCGCGAGCCCTGTCCCGCAGCTGGCGCAGGGTCGTAGAAGTACAGGGGCATTAGCGGTGGAGCAGCACTCCTTGCATCGGGCTGTCCGAGATGAAGAGTGCAACTGCGTGGCGGAAAAGGCAGACGTGTCCAAGCATCGAGGGCATTGCGTGCAAGTCATGGTTGAGCGCTTCGGTGGCATTTGACGGCCGTCACGCGATAAGGCTTGAGCCTGCAGCAGCGGCCGGCATGGCAGGAGGGACCATGGAGAGTGCGGGGGAGCGGTGTGGGGAGGTGGGAGGGAATGGGCAGGGGTGGTAAGAAGGGAAAGAGGAGAGCCGGTAGGCTCTGAAGACGGTCTCGGAAGGATACGGACCACCATGTGAATATGAAGGCTAGTTGAACATGTTGGGGCGCTTGTGGTATTTTGGAGGTGGAAGTCCGTTTGGGATTCGCGGTGCGAGGTAGCGTTCGGGAGAGGCGGTTAGGAAGAGCAGGAAGAGAGCTGGTAGGCTTTTGTGGGAGATCGGGGGTGGTTCGGAGTGGCACTGGGGCCTCTTGCAATATGTAGGGGGGCTTTGGGGGCCTTTACGGGGCTTCGGGGCGTTCCAGGGGACCTCTTGGGGCCTCTTGGGAGCCTTTTGGGGGCCTCTTGGGGGCTTTGGGGGGTGTTTTCAGAGCCTTCTGGAATCCTTGCAGGTGTTCTTGGGTGCCTTTGGGGGCCTTTTGGGGCCTGTTGGAGACCTTTTGGGCCTCTCTGGGGGCTGCTTGGATGCCGTATTGAGGCCGCGGAGGCTGATGGGAGGCGATCAAGGTAGAAGGCGGCAATTATCAATTTCCTATAGGTTTTTGATCGATCTCAGCCTCTCGGGGGGCTGTTCGGGGGGCGCTTGAAGCCCTTGTGGGCCCGTTGGCTGCCTATGGGGCCGTCTTGAGGTTATCTTGAGCCGTCTTGGAGCGTTTTTGGGCCGTCTCGGCAATTGCTCGAAGCCATCAAGGGGGTCTGGGGGGCAGAAGCCGAGGTCCGGGAGGCCCCCGTGGCGGTCCAGGAGGCTCCAGTGGGCCGCCAAATCCTATTGGGGGGGGGGGGGGACCCTTCGGTGTCAGTTTCCTGGTGTGAGATTATTAAGATAGGAATATATATATATATATATATATATATATATATGTATATAGATATCCTCCTCCTCTTCCTCCTCCTCCTCCTCGAACTCCTCCACCTCTTCCTCCTCCTTCTCCTCCTCCTTTCTGGCACGATTCTGGATCGTCAAGACGCAGCAGTCAGGTTGACACGTGGCGTTGGGATCCCGAGAACTATGTTTTGGCACGCTTCAGGATCTCCAAACTGTTGTCTTCCGTCGAGGCAGTTCCCTTAATGGAATTGAACAGTAGTGGGGGGCCTATGAAGGGGGACCTTGGAGGGAGGGTTAATTCCAACATCGTTGATTACTCGTGGGTTTCCACTGGTCCTCCTCCTCCTCCTCCTCGTCCTCCTCCTCCTCCTCCTCCTCCTCCTCCTCCTTCTCCTCCTTGTGTCCGCACCTGCCCTCAGGATCGGCGTAGAGCCCTGTCCGTGCCGCTGGAAGCATCGAGTAGGGGAGCGGCGACAGGCCACACTTGATGTTCTCGTCGAGCCTACTGCGAAAAGCACGTGGGCGGACCTACGAGCGCCCTACGTGTGCATCGTGCACTCGGCGAGGAAAAACATCGGAGGTTGGGGGGTGAGATCGAAGTGGGGCGGAGAGCCCTCCTACCGGGAAATCGGTTTCGGTTTCGTGTTCGTGCGTGCCGTGCGTGCGGGCGAAACGAAACTGCGTGGGCGGGCGAGAAGAAAGTCTCCTCCGGCTGAGGCGCGGCCGGACCAAATTCCTGACTGGGGGCCGGTGGCGCGCGGTGTCCCGCTGGTGTTCCGCCTCCGGCTGAGGCGCGGCGGGACCAAATGATTCCTGACCAGGGGGCGGTGGCGCGCGGTGTCCCGCCGGTGTCCCGCCGGTGTCCCGTCGGTGTCCCGATGATGATGATGATGATGATGATGATGATGATGATGATGATGATGATGATGATGATGATGGTGATGATGATGATGATGATGATGATGCTGATGATGATGATGATGATGACGATGATGATGATGATGAAGAATGATGCTGATGCTGATGCTGATGCTGATGCTGCTGCTGATGATGATGATGATGGCGATGGCGATGATGATGATGATGATGATGATGATGATGATGATGATGATGATGATGATGATGATGATTATGATGATGGTAATGGTGGTGATGGTGATGGTGTCCCAATGATGATGATGCCGATGATGCTGATGTTGATTATGAGGATGTTGCTGGAGATCATGATGATGAAGATGATGATGATGATGATGATGATGGTGTCCCGCTGATGATGCTAATGTTGATGGCCATGATGATGATATGGTGGTGATGATGGTGATATTGTGAGATCGATCGTGAGATCGATTGTGAGGTCAATCGTGAGATCGATGGTGACATCGATAGAATGGGATCGGTCGTGAGAGATCGATAGTGCGATTTGTAGTGAGATCGATTGTGATATCGATAGTGAGATCGATAGTGAGATCGATAGTGAGATCGACGATAACGACATCGCCTGTGAGAGCGATAGAGAGATCGATCGTGATATCGATCGAGTGGAATCGATAGTGAGATCGACAGTGAGATCGATCGAGTGAGATCGATCGTGTGATCGATCGGGGGAGATCGATTGTGAAATCGATGGTGGGGTCCATTGTGAGATCGATTGAGTGGGACGTTGGGTCCGCCCACCCGTCAACTCTCTTACCATTCAAGGATTTCGGCTCAAGGCTTCTCCCAAGAGCGAGCGGCAACGCAACCATCTCCATTGTTGCCCATTGCTGGGCACCTCCCCCACCCCAGCCTCCTCATCACCCGCAGGGTGGTCGTATAGGTAACTTGGGGGGTTAGACCAATTCTGCGATCGATGCTTGCCCATTGCTGGGCCCCTCCCCTCCCCCCAACCTCCTCATCACCCGCAGGTAGGTCGTGTGGGTAGCTTTGGGGGCTCGACCAATGCTGCGATCGCTGCCCTCTTCGAAGGAGCAGCCCCCCGTGCCCCGCACCGGTGCGGGAGTGCAGCGGCCCCTGGAGGCGCACGCGGCGCGGCCGCGGAGGCACGAACGAAGACTCCACGCCGCCAGCCGCCTCCCTCGAGAGCCCGCCCGGCCTGCGGCCGCTCGCCTCGAGCAGCGCTCGAGCGACGGCGGGGCGCCGCCGAGGCGGATCGTGCCGCGGGGAGGCCCACGGGCGCGTCGAGAGAGGGAGGAGGGCGCGGGGGCAGGGGGCGCCACGCACCGAACCTGCAGCCCCCGCGCGTGAGCGCCGGAGGGCGCTAGCGGCGCGGGGGCGGAAGTCCTCGAGGGAGCCGCGGGAGACGAGGTCGGAAGACCGCGAAGCCCAAGGCCGGCGACTCCCAAGGGTGTGGCCTGCAAAGGGTGTGGTTTGCAACCGGCACCCGGGGGGGCACCCTGGGGGGCGGGCGGGGACCTCGATAGAGTTCTCCGCCGCGCCCAAAAGAGGCCCGCCGAGGACAGCGCCGTACCCCCCAGGCCCCAACGGCCACGACCGCAAACCACACCCCGGCGTTACCACACCCTCTGTAGTCGAGGGAAGGAACACAAAGACGAAGCCAGGACGAGGATGACATCGGGCGAGGATAAATCGAGAACCTCTGAGATCTGGCGGCTCTGGAGGATGCCTCGGGCGCCGCGGCCTTCTCAGAGCGTCCTGGAGCGCTCGGGAGCGCTCTGTAACGGACCTATCCTCCTCCTCCTCCTCCTCCTCCTCCTCCTCCTCCTCCTCCTCCTCCTCCTCCTCCTCCTCCTCCTCCTCCTCCTCCTCCAGCCCTCGTCCTAGCCCCGTCCGATAACCACGAAAGGACAGCCTTTGAGCAGGGGCCAACCGTCCCTGGCATTCCGATAGGCCTACCACGGCATGTTCTCAGAGCCCAAACATGCTGTAATAATCAAAACAGTGCTCTTGGAACCAGGGCTGGACCTAAACGCTGTTTTTCGTTATGTGTCGTTTTGTGTTTCGTGTTGCGTTATCTGTTTTCCCACACCTCCCTTCCAACACAAAAAAACCAAACACAGCCCAAGTCCAGCAAAAGAGCGTTTAGGTCCAGCCCTGCTTAGAACATACACCCGATGTGCTGAAACAAGACGGTCCCAGCCAGGCATGTTCTGAGAACGTGCCGCGCAGACCACAAAAGGTTCCTGGAACATGCTGTTGGTGGGCCTACAGGCGAGCCGGGGCGCTTGGCCACTGCTTGAAACCAGGAGGGCACCAGACGGGGGGAGATAAGGTGTTACTGTGGCCCGTTGGTTGTTAGTGCGGCCCGGTGGGTGCTAGTATGGCCCAGGCTCCTCCGGAGGGTATGAATCAACCAGTACGGTGAAGGTGGAGGGGGGGAGTCTTGAGAGAGCCTCCTCCCCCCCCTTCACCGAAGAGCCTCTCGGAAGAGCCTCTTGGGGCCGCCGACAAGCCTCTTGGAGCCGCCGAAGAGCCTCTTGGGCTCCTCTCAGAGGGCGGCCGGGCCGGCCTCTCGGGGGGGGGGGGAGGTTCGGGGAGAAAAGGGAGGAGGAGGGGAGGGGAGGAGGAGGGAGGGAGGGGGAGGAGAGGAGGGGAGAGGAGAGGAGGGGGGAGGAGAGGAGGGGCGAGGAGAGGAAGGAGGGAGGAGGAGGGGGGAGAGGAGGGAGGCGAGGGAGGCGGGGAGGAGGGGAGGGAAGGAGGAGAGGAGGGGGGGCGGCGAGCGCGTGCACGGCGGGTGGGCCCCTACCTGGCCCAGCTCGGCGCCGAGGCCCGCGGGGGCCGCACGCTGCGCGCGGCGCCGCCCGCACGCGTCGCGCCCGGGCCCCGCCCGGCGTGCTGTCGGGCGGCCAGGCCAGCCTCTGGCCAGGGGGGGAGGGGGGGGGGCGGGTCGGGGAGGGGAGGGGGGAGGAGGGGAGGGGGGAGGAGGCAAGCTAGGTGCGCTCGCGTCATATCTGACATCCTACCCCTCCCTCCCATCCCTTACCATGGCGCTGATTTTCTCTATCCGCGGACGCGTGTCGTAGCGGACCTGTGGCTCCGCGCGCGCGTGCGTAGTGGGTGGTGGTGCACGTGCGTGCGTGCGTGCGTGTGTGCGTGCGTGGTGGTGGTGGTGGTGGTGGTGGTGGTGGTGGTGGTGGTGGTGGTGGTGGTGGTGGTGGTGGTGGTGGTGGTGGTGGTGGTGGTGGTGGTGGTGGTGGTGGTGGTGGTGGTGATGGTGGTGGTGGTGGTGTGTGTGGTGGTGGTGCTGGTGCTGGTGCTGGTGGTGTTGGTACTGGTGCTGGTGCTGGTGGTGGTGGTGGTGGTGGTGGTGGTGGTGGTGGTGGTGGTGGTGGTGGTGGCGGTGCGGCGCGGTGGTGGCGGGCGGATGGGCGCGCGAGAAAAAGGCCCGCGCTGGTGCGAGAACGCCATCCTGAACGACGGAGGCCAAACACCGATCCGAAAATGAGGCCCACGCTGCGGCGGGAGCGCGATTCGGAACGATTCGGGAGCAGAAATGAGGCCGGCGCTTCAACGAGAGCAGCATTTTGGGAAAAAATGACGCCGGCGCCTCAGCGAGAGTCGTTTCCCGGGATTTCCCGGAAATCCTGTGTGTAAAAAAACAATACGCGGAAGGTGCGCGGCCATCACCTGGACGCCATCAGGGGAAGAGGGAGTATTTTCATAACATCCGCCGCTCTGCGGTTGATCGGGAGTTTCTGCATATATAAAAGAAGGGGCGCGCGCTTCTGGGCGAGAGGGAAACGACCGAGAGAAGAAGGGGCGGCCGCCCCACAGGACCTCTCCATGGTGCCGGAAGCCCATCAGGGCTCCCTCAGGGCCCCTCCCCCAGGGCCGGGGCTCCCTCGCCTGCTCCTCCTCCTCCTCCTCCTCCTCCCTCCTCCTCCTCCTCCTCCTCCTCCTCCTCCTCCTCCTCCTCCTCCTCCTCCTCCTCCTCCTTCGCCCCCGTCGGCATATCCAGGCGTGTTATGCAGTCAGGTCGTCCGTCCGGAAACGGTGCCGGAGGCCGCTCTGGGCTCCTCTGGGCATCCCCCCCGGGGCCCGTTTTGTGAGGATGTCTCAGGCGAGGGCGCCGGTTTGGGATTCGTCACCGGATCCAGCGGATCCAGCGGATCCAGCGGATCCGTCCGGAAACGGTGCCGGAGGCCGCTCTGGGCTCCTCTGGGCATCCCCCCCGGGGCCCGTTTTGTGAGGATGTCTCAGGCGAGGGCGCCGGTTTGGGATTCGTCACCGGATCCAGCGGATCCAGCGGATCCGTCCGGAACTGGTGCCGCCGTTTTGTGAGGATGTCTCAGGCGAGACCGCCGGTTTGGGATTCGTCACCGGATCCAACGGATCCAGCGAATCCGTCCGGAAACGTGCCGGAGGCCGCTCTGGGCTCCTCTGGGCATCCCCCCCGGGGCCCGTTTTGTGAGGATGTCTCAGGCGAGGGCGCCGGTTTGGGATTCGTCACCGGATCCAGCGGATCCAGCGGATCCGTCCGGAAACGGTGCCGGAGGCCGCTCTGGGCTCCTCTGGGCATCCCCCCCGGGGCCCGTTTTGTGAGGATGTCTCAGGCGAGGGCGCCGGTTTGGGATTCGTCACCGGATCCAGCGGATCCAGCGGATCCGTCCGGAAACGGTGCCGGAGGCCGCTCTGGGCTCCTCTGGGCATCCCCCCCGGGGCCCGTTTTGTGAGGATGTCTCAGGCGAGGGCGCCGGTTTGGGATTCGTCACCGGATCCAGCGGATCCAGCGGATCCGTCCGGAAACGGTGCCGGAGGCCGCTCTGGGCTCCTCTGGGCATCCCCCCCGGGGCCCGTTTTGTGAGGATGTCTCAGGCGAGGGCGCCGGTTTGGGATTCGTCACCGGATCCAGCGGATCCAGCGGATCCGTCCGGAAACGGTGCCGGAGGCCGCTCTGGGCTCCTCTGGGCATCCCCCCCGGGGCCCGTTTTGTGAGGATGTCTCAGGCGAGGGCGCCGGTTTGGGATTCGTCACCGGATCCAGCGGATCCAGCGGATCCGTCCGGAAACGGTGCCGGAGGCCGCTCTGGGCTCCTCTGGGCATCCCCCCCGGGGCCCGTTTTGTGAGGATGTCTCAGGCGAGGGCGCCGGTTTGGGATTCGTCACCGGATCCAGCGGATCCAGCGGATCCAGCGGATCCGTCCGGAAACGGTGCCGGAGGCCGCTCTGGGCTCCTCTGGGCATCCCCCCCGGGGCCCGTTTTGTGAGGATGTCTCAGGCGAGGGCGCCAGTTTGGGATTCGTCGTCGGATCCAGCGGATCCAGCGGATCCAGCGGATCCGTCCGGAAACGGTGCCGGAGGCCGCTCTGGGCTCCTCTGGGCACCCCCCCGGGGCCCGTTTTGTGAGGATGTCTCAGGCGAGGGCGCCGGTTTGGGATTCGTCACCGGATCCAGCGGATCCAGCGGATCCGTCCGGAAACGGTGCCGGAGGCCGCTCTGGGCTCCTCTGGGCATCCCCCCCGGGGCCCGTTTTGTGAGGATGTCTCAGGCGAGGGCGCCGGTTTGGGATTCGTCACCGGATCCAGCGGATCCAGCGGATCCGTCCGGAAACGGTGCCGGAGGCCGCTCTGGGCTCCTCTGGGCATCCCCCCCGGGGCCCGTTTTGTGAGGATGTCTCAGGCGAGGGCGCCGGTTTGGGATTCGTCACCGGATCCAGCGGATCCAGCGGATCCGTCCGGAAACGGTGCCGGAGGCCGCTCTGGGCTCCTCTGGGCATCCCCCCCGGGGCCCGTTTTGTGAGGATGTCTCAGGCGAGGGCGCCGGTTTGGGATTCATCGGATCCAGCGGATCCAGCGGATCCAGCGGATCCGTCCGGAAACGGTGCCGGAGGCCGCTCTGGGCTCGTGCTCTTCGCGCCGGGGGTGAGGATGACGTGAGTTCCACAGAAACTCCCTCAGATTATATTGAATAATTGTGGAGGAAGGGGAGGAGAGGAGGGGAGGGAATGAGCGGAGGGAGGAGGAGGGGAGAGAAGAGCGGAGGCGAGGACCACGGCGGCGGCGGCGGCGGCCACGCGCGGCGGGGCGGCGGCGGGGCTGGGCCGCCCGCGGCGCTCGAGGGGGGGGAGCCGCGGAGGGCCCAGGTTCCAAACCCCTCGCGTCGCGCCAAAAGTGACGGCGGGAGGTCGCGGCACCCGCTTAGGCCTCCGGGGGGGGCCCTCGCGGGGCCCCTCGCCGTGGGCGCCTGGCGGGCGCCGCGGGCGCTGGGCGGGTGGTGGCGAAGTCTCGCCCGGTGGGCGGCGGCCCTGGGCGCCCCGGCGGGCGCCACACTGCCTACGCCACGGAGCATGATCCACACAGCTTGCACCACGCAGCTTGCACGACCTAGCTCGCACCACATACGCTGCACCGTGGGACTTGCACCGCCTGGCGTACACCGCACAGCTGACACCACGCATCCTCCACAGGATAGCTCGCATCGCCCAGTTCACACAGCATACTTGAGAACACATGTAGCTCCTACCACCGAGTTCATACCACATACATTCTCCTTTCTAAAAAGATAATAGACTCGACCCCCCCCGGACTTATCGCTTCCCCCTGGGATAGTACGATTTCATATATATATATATATATATATATATATTATGCACACTCGTCCATCCTAAATATGAAACCGTACCATCCCAGCTAGGCCGGGTTCCCCCCCTGAGGTTCCCTTGTGAAAAAACACTATGGTGACATTTTTTGTTCTAGCATAGCGCTTTGTTCACGAATCCCTCGCAAAAAATGTGGCGAAGTGCACACGCGCGCGTCGTCGCGCGCGCATGCCGGAATCCTTCAAAAACCTTCGGTGCCGGAAGGAATTCGCAATCGAGTTTCCAAAACACATACAACAACACATGGTTTCGCAACACTGATTTGCTAAAAAAGCTTCGCGCGAGCTCTTGCGAAACCATCGGTTTTCAAGGTTTTCACATAATGCTACCAAACGGGCTTCGCGCGCGCGCATGTCGAAATCTGTCGAACGCCCTTGCGCGCGTGCCGTCGCGAGAATCCTCTGCAACAAATGGGACGAAGTGCAGACGCGCGCGTCGTCGCGGGCGTATGCCGAAAACCTTCAAAACCCTTCGGTTTCGGAAGGATTTCAAAATCGTGCGTCCAAAAAACATACAAAAACATAAGGTTTCGCAACACGGATTTTCAACAAAAGCGTGCGCGCGCGCTCTTGCGTCGTCGTCGTCGTCGTCGCCGTCCTCCCTCCTCCCGTCGTCGTCGTCGTCGTCGCCTACGTCGTCCTCTGTCTTTCCTCGTGTTCGTCGTCGTCGTCCTCTTTGGCGTCGTGGTCGTTTCCGTCGTCGTTGTCGCCGTGGTCGTCCTTCCTCCTCCTCCCGTCGTCGTCGTCGTCGTCCGTCGTCGGCGTCTCGTCGTCGTCCCTCCTATTTCGTCGCCGTCGTCGTCGTCGTCGTGTCGTCGTCGTCTTCCCTCCTCCCTCGTCGTTGTCGTCGTCGGCGTCGCCGTCCTTCCTCCTTCGTCGTCGTTCGCGTCGTCGCCGTCCTCCCTCCTCCCTCGTCGTTGTCGTCGTTGTCGTCGTTGTCGCCGTCGTCGTCCTTCCTCCTCCCTCGTCGTCGCCTTCGTTGGCGTCGTCGTCGTCGTCTTCGTCGTCGTCGGCGTCGGCGTCGTTGTCGTCGTCGAAGTCGTCGGAGACGTCGTCGGTGTCGTCCTAGTCGTTGTCGTCGGTGTCGTTGTAGTCGGTCTTAACAGGTTTTGCAAACCAAGTTGCAGGTGGGTGGGTTGGATGTTTGCGCCAGCAGTGGAGATGACGACTTCAAGTTCAGCAGAGTGGACTGCACCCATAGATCTGCACGCCTACAAACGCGCGGATGCGGCAAATCAGGTGTCACAGCGCACTGGATGGCGTGTTGCGAGACAGTGACTCGTGCAGGAGCTGATGCAAGGGCATGGAAAGCGTGGTGATGGAGAAGGTAATGCATGTGGTTGCAGGGGCGCACGCGTGACGAACGATACCTACGTGCAGGCGTGCAGATGCGGCAAATCAGGTGTCATGGCGCTCTGGGTGCAGTGTTGCGAGACAGTGCCTCGTGCAGGAGCACATGCAAGAGCATGGAAATCGTGGTGATAGAAACGGTCATGCATGTGGTTGCAGGGGTGCGCGCGTGACGAACAAAGCATACGTGCAGGGGCACAGATGCGGCAGATCAGGTGTCTTGGAGCACTGGATAAAGTGTTGCGCAGCAGTGGCTCGGGCAGAAGCTAATGCAAGGGCACGGAAAGCGTGGTGATGGAAAAGGTAATGCACGTGGTTGCAGGGGTGCACGCGTGACGATCGATGCATGCGTGCAGGCGGCCAGATGCGTCAGAGCAGGCGACATGGCGCATTGGGTGAACTGCTGCGAAACTGAGGCTCAAACAGGGTTCGCATGGCGTCCCCCCGCCCATGGTGGCACATCCCTCACACAGTGTGCCCCTCAGGGAGCACCACCCACGCCTTCAGAGACAGGGTTCGCAGAGCATCCTCCGCCTGTGTTCGCACCCCCATCCACGCGAATCGTGCCCCAGACGGAGCTGCACCTATAGTACCATTAATCAACTTCTCATGGCGTGCCCCCGCTATCTACCTTCCGCGCCCGACATAGATCGTGCCCCACAGGGAGCTCCACCTACGGACTCACTTGGCGCATTCGCACGGGGGCGTCCAATGTATGCGCCACCCCCTTTACGCGAGTCGTGCCCCGCAAGGAATCCAAGGCGCCTGTGCACGCTTGCTCCGCAATAGCCACATCTCGCACTGACGACCAGCACGCAATATATAAAGAGGGCAGCACCATGCGCTATATTCAAACGCAGAGGGTTGGGCGCTTCGCCTAGCCTTAGGCCCATTGCATCACCGTTCCTGGGCTGTGGATCAACAGCTCCTCGGATACCTGTTGGGATCTCGTGAAGTGCACTCGGGGGCATTCTCGGGGCTTTTCGGGGGAAGAAATTCTGAAGTCTCTGAAAACTTCACGGGCCTCTTCAGGCCCACTTTGGCGCCTCCCGGGGGCGTCCCAGGGCCTGTTGGGGGCGTTTGGGTGGTTTCCTCGGGGCCCTTCCGGCGGCCTGCCTCTCGCGTCTTCGGGGCTTCTTGGGCCGTCCGGGGGCTCTCTTGGCAGCCTTTTGGGCCGTCTCGGGGCGATTGTTGTGGCCTGTTGGGTCGCCCTGGATGTGCTCAGGCCAGGCAGCGGGCATGTTGTAACACATTTCAGCGTCCTGCAGAACTCGTGCGATGTTTGCTTCCCCGGGCCCTCAGGGGCGTCATCACGGAGCGCTCTTGGGGCGTCTAAGGAGCCGTCTGAAACGCCTCGCCAGCCGGCTGGAATCAATGGGGGCCATCGTGGGGGCTGCTCGTGGACGTCGTGGGCCGTCTTGACAGCTGTCTGACCGCCCATGTCTGAACCCCCTGAAAAGGCAAAACCCGTTTCCAGGGGCCCACATTTGGAGTACCGGTTCAGGCCTGGACCCCAACAGGCCCGGTGCCTCCTTTTTATCGTTATGTGTACATATCTGAATATATACATACACACATGTGTATACGTGCGTGTATAAGAATATGTGCGTGTCCACATACGCACATGTACTGTATGTATGCATGTGTACATACGTACCCATGTAAATCAATATCTATCTATATATATATATATACACACATATACATATACATATATACGTACCTAGATGTACAGCTCGTTCATAACAATGCGTATATACATGTACGCATTCCCCAAGCAGTGCTTCTACTCAGGGTGCATTACGTCTCTTCTCACGAATGGCGGCTATGTGTCGCCAGCGCCGCCCCGTCGCCGCCCGTCGTTTGGGCCAGGTTAGCGATATGGCGGCTGTGTTGTCAGTGTCGCCGCCCGTCGCAGCCAGTGGTCTGGGCTGATGTGGCGGTCTGGAAGCTATGCTGTCGCCGTCGCCGCCCCGTCGCCGCCTCGTCGCCGCCACAGAGGTTGCACCACACAAGTTGCAACAAAAATTAACGAAATGCACACGCGCGCGTCGTCGCGCGCGCATGCGGAAATCTTTGAATAACCTCCAGTGTCGTGAAGGTTTCAAAATCGAGTGTCCAATCGTTTGCGCGCGCTCGTGCGAATTATCGAAAAACGGTGTCCCACATTGTTTGCGAAGTGCTACCAACAAAGCTTCGCGCGCATCGAAATCGTTCGAACGCCTTTTGCGCGCGTGTCGCTGCGATAAGATTGTGCGAAGCTGTACGAATGCCAGTACCCGGCAAAAACATTCGGTTTCGTAACGAGCCAAAATAGGGTGTCGAAAAATCAAATAAAAACACATGGCTCCGCAACGACAGCCTTCAAGCAAAAATGCGTTCGCGCTATTGCGAATTCTTAAACAAACCATAGATTGTTCAGCATTGTTCGCGCCGCATGCCGAAATCATTCGCACACGTTTGCGCGCGTCCTGGGGGAAGGGGTGCGATACGTGTCAAATCGAACCATGCGGGCCATTCTCGCGCGTCGGCCTCTCGCGCATGTCGAACTCTTTCCAAAACCTTCATCACTGACGCGAAGACGCCGTCATCGTCGTCAGCGTGATCAGCATCTGCGCCGTCACTGGCCGCGCAGTTGTCTTCGTCAACATCGCCACCAGCATCGCTACTATCATCGTCGCGTCTACAGGTGTCGACGTTGCCATGATACCGTGCCCGCCCAAATCGCCGACTCGGACCGAAGTGCCCGCTGGGGTGTGCCCAGCGGTCAGAAACACCGAGGCCGCGTCGATCGCGCCAGACTAGCTGGCCGCTGTGCGCGCGTGCTTGGGTTGGCGCGGCCGCAGAGATGCACCAGCCAACGCCAAGCACTCATCGCAACCGCCGCCGCATGGGTTTTGCAAACCAAGTTGCGGGTGGGTGGGTGGGATGTTTTCAAGAACATGAAATGTGCCAACTCGTTTGTAAAAACCAATAGCACCATATAGGCCGCACCACTTGCACAACAACATGTATTGCAGCGCGTACTTTCTCCATCCTACAAAATTTCGAATTTACTACCACCACCCCGGTCTGATCGGCCCTCCCTAGGATAGCACGGTTTACACACGATGTTGCCCCATCGCTCATCTTAAAAACGAACTGATACCATCCCAGCCAAGCCTGTTTGGCCCCCAATTTCATCCTCGTGAAATAATACTCTGAGCGCGCATTCGTTTGTCAATGAAAATATATAGCCAGGTCTTCACGCGCGCGTCGTCACGCTCGCATTTCGGAATCTTCCGAAAACTCAACAATTAGCCGGGCGAAAAACCCGACCATCTGCAATCGTTAAAATGCTGTTGTGCGTATCGTTGTTGGTGGAGCTCCCTACGGGCGCACGAACCGTGTGAGGGACCGACATCGTCGCGGTGTGCGCATACGAACGTGTGTAAGGGGTGTGCCGACATGGGCGCGGCAACGCCATGCGAGCGCAGTCACTGGGGCCTTCGGTGGAACTCTTCGGTGGAACTCCCATTGGGGCCACGGAACGTGCGACTGTGTGCCGAAATATGCGCGGTGGTGCTAGGCGACCACATCCAGTGGGGCCTTCGGTGGAGTTCCTTTTGGGGCCACGCAGCGTGTGAGTGTGTGCCGAAATGGGTACGATGGTGCCATGCGACCGCAACCATCGGGGTTTTCGGTGGGGTTCCCTTTGGGGCCAGTAAACGTGTGAGGGGTGTGCCGACATGATTGCGGTGGTGCCATGTGGTGGGACTCCCTGTGGGGCTGTGCAACGTATGAATGGTGCCGACATGGGCGCCGTGGTGCCATGCGAGCGCAGCCACTGGGGCCTTCGGAGGAGCCACATATAGGGCCACGAAGCGGTTGAGGCGTGAGTGTGTGTGTACCGAAATTGATACGGTGGTGCCATGCGAGCGCAGCCATTGGGGCCCGACATGTGAGCTGTGTGCTTGTATGCCGAAATGGGCGCGGTGGTGCCATGCGACTGCGGCCACAAGGGCCTTTGATGGGTCTCCTTATGGGGGCACGAAACGTGCGGGGTGTGTGCCGTCCTGGGGGCGGTGGCGCCATACGATCGCAGCCACTGGGGCCCTCGGTGGAGCTCGCAATGGGGCCACGAAGCGTGTGAGGGGTATGCCGGCATGGCCGCGGTGGCGCCATGCGAGCGCAGCCAGTGGGGCCACCGGTGGAGCTCCATATGGGGCTACGAAGCGGTGTTGTGGGGGCGATGAAATGGTAGGCGCGCGAAAGGCTGAAGCATGGATGGGAGGAGGGAGGAAGGGGGACGAGGAGAAGAAAGGAACGGGAACGCGGGGCGCTGTCTTTTTCAAAACGAAGATCCCACACCACAGGATGGTTGGGAAACATCAGATTCCCCAGGAGCATATACACAACAAGTGGTTGTGCAACATTTGTTCGCGCAACGTCTGCGCGCTTGCAAATTCCTACGGGCAACCACGCAGGTTGTTCAACACGTTCGTCAAATGCGACCAAGCGGGCCTCCTGCGAACGTCAAAACAATTCGGCCGACCTTGAAAGCGTGCTGGGGAAGGCACGACCCCTGTCAAATAACACCACTCGGGCAATTCGCGCGCGCGCGTCGGCCGCGCGCGCATGTCGAAATCATTCCAAAAACTTCAGCGCCAACACGTGGGCACCATCATGGTCATCGGCGTGATGAGCATCGGCGCCACCATCGGCCTACTGTCGTCATTGTCAGCATCGTCACCAGTATCGCGGCTATCATCATCGTGTCTGCCGTTGTTACGTCGCCATGATACAACGCCCGCCCGAATCACCGATTCGCATTGAAGTACCCACGCGTCAACGCGGCCTGCGAGACGCACTGGGAACCCCGAGCGGTCAGTGCCATCGCGGCCGCGTCGGTCGCGCCAGACGATCTGGTCGCTCTGCGCGCGTTAGCGCGGCCGCAGCAATGCGCCAACCAGCGCCGCAGTCATCGCAATCGCCGCCACATAGGTTTTGCAAATGAAATTGCGGGTAGGTGGGTGGGATGGTTGCGGGAGCAGTGGAGTTGACAATCGGTGGAGCAGCAGCAAAAGTGCGGGAGCAATGGAGCAGCGGTCGGCAGGGTAGAATGCACCACGCCGGTTGCACCACATATCGATTGCTCCGCATAGGCTGCATCACATACATTGCAACATCTGTACTGCTCCAACTCAATTGCACAAGATATATTGCATCACAGATAGTGCACCACAACGATGGCACCACACTTACTCCACTTCATAGGTTGCAAGACGAATGGTGTGCCACATATGTCGCGCTCTGCATATTGCAGAACATAGGTTGCACTACATAGATAGCACAGCACATCTCGCAGCATCTAGGTTGCACAGCCTAGATTCTGCCACATATATCGCACATCATATGTTGCACAAAGTAGATTGCACTTCATGCATTGTGACACATGTGTTACACCACGTAGACAGTATCACTGAAATTGCTCCACATAGTTTGCAACACATCGATTTACACTATTCGTTGCGCGCTATTACATTGCATGCTATAGTGGGCAAATCGTAGATTGTACTGTGTATATATATATAGATCGATTGCACAGCTGGACCTTCACCACATGTGTTGTGCCACATATCTTACCCCGCATAGGCTGTACCACGTACGCTACTAGACGCACACTGTATTGAGGCCCGCGCTGGCTAGCATACGTGTAGATCTCTGTATATGTAGATATACATAAAAAGGGAAAAAGGTACAGAGATACGTTGAGAGGGGAGAGAAAGAAGCGAGAAGCAGTGAGAGCGAAAAGAGAGACACAGAGAGAAGCAAAAGTACATATATGTATACGTAGCACCCCGCAAATGTGGATAAGACAGTGAAGTGGCGGTGGGGACGTCGGCAGCTTGCAAGACTCTGGAGGAGCCTGCCGCAGGCGCCAACATTTTTTTACAAATCTGCAACGAGCCCGCCGCAGGCGCCGACCTTTTCGTTAAACCAATGTGGGTAGGTCACGGATGGGTCGCACATGGGTCGCGGGTGGGTCGCGCGTGGGTCGCTGTTGGGTCGCGGGTGTAGAGGGCAGAACATCCACACCGTAAGAACCACCCCGATAAGCGAAGCCGTCTCATAAACGCACACAATGAGTGATTCGAGCAGGGCAGGACTGTTTAGTCAACGCCCAAGGCCGTTTAGTAAATGTCCCTTGTCGGGTCCGGGTGTTTTTTCCTCCCTTGAGGGTGGGTCGCGGGGTGGGTCGCGGGTGGGTCGCGGGGTGGGTCGCGGGTGGGTCGCAAATGGGTCGCGGATGGGTCGCGGGGTGGGTCGCGGGTGGGTCGCGGGGTGGGTCGCGGGTGGGTCGCGGGTGGGTCGCGGGTGGGTCGCATAGTGGGTCGCGGGTGGGTCGCGGGGTGGGTCGCGGGTGGGTCGCGGGTGGGACGACGACAACAAACAACAACAACAACAACAACAACAACAACAACAACCACAACAACAACAACAACAACAACAGCAACAACACCACCAACAACAACGACAACAACAGCAACAATAAGATCTACAACAACAACGCAACAAACATAATTCACACCAATTATTCAGCCATGCGCGCAGGGACAATGAATGACCGTTCGGCCCCCTCACTCTGATAAATACATAGATATAGAATCCGGGTGAAGGGGCCGAAAGGTCATTCACTGTCCCTGGGTGCGCGGCAAAAGTGGGATTCCGCGATGCAAATTATTGTTGTTGGTGGTGTTGTTGGTGTTGAACTCTCACTTCTGAAGAATAATGATTGTTGATCCCCCCTACGGTAACAAATGTGCGTTTCACTTGAAGTGCCCCTCCTGGGACTCACACCCTGTATTTTATCAAAAAAACTTCCCTCTCAAACTGCGCCCCTGTCCCCTGAACTACAGCAACAACGGCTTCCGCCTGATAACTCCTTGCAATGTATTGAAGAATCGCGCTCTCGCGCGGGACTTCCTCGCAATGTATGTACGAATCGCGCTGTCGCGTGTGACTTCTTCGCAGTTTATTATGACGATGCGCCCTCGGCTCTCAGGAATGACGCTCTCCCTTTGGAATTCCTCACGATTTACTTGGGAATCGCGCTATCGCTCCAGACGGAAGAGCGATTCATGCAGGACCCACTTTTCAGCAACCCGCCTGCTCGACCTGGTCGCCCGAGCCCGCCTTCCCAACCTGCCCACTATGGGTCTGCCCACCCGACCTGCCCGTCTGGTTATACCATTTGTTTTCTGTTCATTGCCCACCTCCTGCCAAGTTTCTTTCGTGCTCCATTCTTCTCTCTCCCCCTTCCACCCGTCCTCTCTTCCCCTGTTCGAGGGGCTTTACTAACTGCACGTGGCAGGTAAGGAAGATATACTCCCGATGGGGGTACGATCGAAGACGACGAGGGTGGACACCGAGGCATTAGGATACACGTAGTGATTGGCACGTGAGCAGTTAAGAGCGAACAGTCTTAAACTGATTGTTGTTGTGGTTGTTGCTGTTCTTGTTGTCGTTATCGTTGCGTTGTTGCTGTTGCTGCTGATGCTGCTGTTGGTGCTGTGATTGCCGATGCTGTTGTTGTTGGTGTTGTTGTTGCTGCTGCTGGTGTTGGTGTTATTGTTATTGTGACGGTGGCGGTTGTTGTTGTTTATTTGTTTGTGCTGTTATCTTAAACTGTTTGTTTGTTTGTTTGTTCGTTGTTATTGTTTGGCGTCGTCCCCCCAGCGACCCACCCCACGACCCACCCGCGACCCAGCCCGCGACCCACCCGCGACCCACCCGCTACCCACCTGCGACCGACCCCGCGCCCGATCCCGCGACCCAGCCCGCGACCCAGCCCGCGACCCGGCCCGCGACCCACCCGCTACCCACCTGCGACCCACCCGCGACGCGGCCCGCACGCGGCCCGCGACCCACCCGCGACTCACCTGCGAACCACCCGCGATCCACCTGCGACCCACCCCGCGACCCACCCACACGGCTTTAACGAAAAAATCGGCGCCTGCGGCGGGCTCGTTGCGATTGTGTCAAAATGGTGCGCCTGCGGCGGGCTTCTTCAGAGCCTCGCAGACTGCCGACGTCCCCGCCACCCCCCCACTCCTATCCGCAACTGCGGAGTGCTACGCATATATATATATATATATATAATATATAATATAATATATATGTATATATATATGCGTATGCATATATATGTATATATATATGTGAATATATATATATATATATATATGTGTATATACATATTTATATATGCATCGATCGATACATATATACACATACATGGGGAGGGAGGGAGAGATAGAAAGAGAGAGAGAGAGAGAGCGAGAACAAAAAGAGAGAAAGGCGGAAGGCAGCGGTGAGAAGGGGTGCGGAGCTGGGGAGGGGGCTGGGAGGGATGGGTGGCGAGGGGAGGCGAGGAACAGGGGCACGCGGGGGGAAGGGGCGAGCAGAGGAGGAGGACGGGCCGCAGGGCCGCAGGGTCGAAGACACGGCCAGGTAACGGGGGCAAAACATGGGCGACGAAGGGCTCCAGAGATCCAACTGCCTCCCCCATCCCTCCCTCCCCCCTGGCCACCGCTCGGACGTCCACTCCCTGTGCTTTCCTCGGTTACGTGTGTGGTTTTCTCGCAGGATGATCCAGGATGCTCCTGAATAGTCCCCGCCAAAAGAGAAGTGCACACGTCCGAGCGATAACAAGCTCCTTCTCCGACTGCTATCCCCGCTCCCTGGGAGAGGGGGGAAAGGGCGAGGCGGATCCGTACAGCTGCTGCCCCCCGAGAGAGGCCGGCAGAGACTGGCGAAGGCGGAGGCGGAAACGGGGCCACGGGGAGGATGGAGGAGGATGGAGGAGGAGGGCGAGGAGGAGGGGAGGGCGAGGAGGAGGGGGAGGAGGAGGAGGAGGGCGAAGAGGAGGAGGGCGAGGAGGCGGAGGAGGACGAGGAGGAGGGAGGAGGAGGAGGACGAGGAGGAGGAGGAGGACGAGGAGGAGGAGGAGGAGGAGAAGGAGGGGGAGGATGGAGGAGAGGCGGAGGCGCGGATGGCCATGGCACAAAGGACGAGTGCTTCTAAAAAGTCGGCGCAACAAAAAAAACGCCGCTGGCGAGGAACCGTGAAAATTCAGGCGCCCGCCGCGCGGAGGCGCGCTGGAGTGCCAAGCCAACCCTCCAGGCCCAGTTCCTCACGGGAGGGCAGAAAAGCACACGCGTAGGCATCAACCGCGGAGACATAGGTTCCAGGCCAGAACACCCGGGGCGCTCTAGGCGAGAAGACATCCCGAAGCGAGAAAACCCCCAAGATCCCGCGAGAACTTCTGAAGTCTTGCGAAGACCCCCGCAAACTCGGGCACACGCTGACATGGATGAGGGATCCGTGGATCTGGCGCGTGGGCGCCCGATCCACGGATCGGGGAAGGTGCCCCCCGAAACGCCGCGCCGAGGCCGCCCGAATGGGCCGCTCGAGTGGGCGACGGAGCTCGCCGGTGCCGTATGGAAGCGGGAACAATGAGGGCGTCCCTCCTCCTCCTCCTCCTCCTCCTCCTCCTCCTCCTCCTCCTCCTCCTCCTCCTCCTCCTGCAATGTCCCCCATGGGGCCCCGACGTCGCGCCAGCCCACGCGCCTGCATCCACGCCTGCGCTTCCTCAGCTCGGCGGTGGACGAGCCTCCCCTTCGCAAACCTCCCCTTCGCGAAAAAACGGCCTGGGGCCGGAACCGACGGGCCTGGACCCGCCACGGAACGGCGGCGGCGACGCCTACCCGCGAACCGCAGGCGGCCGATCCCGCAGCCGACGCGCCAGGGTAGGAGGCCGATCCACCTCCGAGCAACGCACGCGCAGGCCTGGACCCCGGACAGCAGCGCGCGGCCCCCCCCGGCGGGCGCCCGTCTGCCCGGGGCGCGGAGCGCGCCGTGGCTCGCGGCGGCGGCGCCCGGCGCGCCCGCGCGGAGGGGCCGCGCGCGAGCGCGCGAGGAGCTCGTGCCGGCCGCGTGCTCTTCTGGCCCCCCCGACCTCGGCCGGGCGTTTGCTCACCAGGGGGGGGGGGCGAGAGTGCGAGGCGGGGAGTTGTCCACAGCCACCGCCTGGGAACCGTCGTCCTGGTGCCCCAGCGGGCGGCGGACGTGGATGCACTTCGGCCCCCCGGGGCCCGAATATGTCCAGATCCACCGCCTGCCGAGGCTCCGAAAACGGACCCTCCAGGCGGTGGCCATGTATAAATTCCCGCCTCGGAGAGAGGGGGGCTTTCCCAAGGCGGGATTCGGGATCGAGCCCAGCTGGCTTGCACGCACTTCCCTTTTTCCAGGAGGGCGCGTCGAGCGAACTTCTCCTCCAATCCGACCTCGGCACTGCCCCCGCCTCTACGTTCCCCCCGGAGAGGGGGGGAGGGGGGCGAGAAGGGAGGAGGAGGAGGAGGAGGAGGAGGCGGAGAAGCAGGAGGAGCAGGAAAAGGAGCAGGAGGCAGCCAGCGGGGGAGCCAAGAGAGGAGGAGGAGGAGGAGGAGGAGGAGGAGGAGGAGGAACAGGAGGAGGAACAGGAGGAGGGGGAGGAGGAGGAGGAGGAGGAGGAGGAGGAAGGAGGAGGAGGAGGAGGAGGAGGAGGAGGAGGAGGAGGTGGAGGAGGGGGGGAGGAGGGGGAGGAGCAGGAGGAGGAGGAGGAGGAGGAGGAGGAGGAGGAGGAGAGGAGGAGGGAGGGAGGAGGAGAGGAGGAGGTGGTGGAGGAGGAGGAGCAGGAGGAGGAGGAGGAGGAGGCGGAGGATAAGGAGGGACGGAAGAGGAGGAGGAGGGACGGAAGTGGAGGAGGAGGAGGAGGAGGAGGAGGAGGAGGGGAGGATGACAAGGAGGAGGAGGAGGCGGAGGAGAAGGAGGAGGCGGAGGAGAAGGAGGCAGTCCGCGTGGGAGAGACGAGAGGTGCGCCTCTCGTGCCCCTCCGGGGCCCTTGGGGGCCCCTTCCAGGCACCCACCTCTCCTGCGGCCCTTGATTCCCCCCCCCCCCCCCTTGGGGGCGCGCACCAGGCCAGGGGGGGGCGAAACTTCTTGGGAGGAGGCTACTTCTCAGAGGGCGCCAGCCCTACATCTGCACGTCGGTCGGGAGAAGTGGGTGAACACCTTGGAGGATGAAGGCGGAGATAAAGTACATGGGGTTCAGGCCCTCCCAGATAATAACACAACGCGGCAACAGCAGGTTGATGCTCGAAGTAGGAAGGCGCTTGAAATCGATTGGGATCTGGGATACAGAAATACCTACTTTCAACGACCGGCGTGCATGGATGTGAGGCGCGCGCTCTGAAGAAGCAGCTGAGCAGCCTCCCTCTGAGAAGCGTTTTCCCCCTTCTCCTCCCACCCCGTTGTGCGCGCCGCCAGGGGGGAGTCATCTGGATTTATTATGCCCAGCATCAGGCTGCCCCATAGCAACTTCGGCTCTGCATCGTGCAGCGCGGGGAGCGCTAAGCATCCGAGGCCACATCCCATCAGAGCTGAATGGTGGGCCGCGCATAACAGGCACCGCCGACCCCAGCTACGAAACGCCCGACCTTGGCCTCGCATCCCTCCCTCCGGAACCCATGGCACCAGCGCCGCACCGATCCGCACGCCGGGCCTCGTCCCGATGGAGCGCCCCCTCTCTTAGAGAGTGCGCCCCTCGGAGAGAAGACACATGCGCGCATCGCTCAACCGACTCCCACACCAAAAGACGTGGCCTGGGCCTCCAGTGCTGGCCGACTCGCCCCCCCCCCCGATGGGGGATGCAGGCCTCTCCCTTCGAGCTTCGGCCCCAGGCTGTGGTGGTCAAATGGTGGGGGTCTGGATTGGCATGGGGGCGGGCACGGGGGTCGGTCCAGCGATGCTCCACACAGCTCGTGGTTACGGCCGTGAGCCTTGGCTCGCCGTGCCGCGGCGGCGCCGGCCCCGGCGAGACGCATACGCCCTTCGAGGGGGCGGCGTGCCGCTCTGCCCTGCGTCGGGAGCGGCCCAAAGGGGGGTGTCCAAGAGGGGGGGGCGCAGATCATGACCGGCGGAATGTGCGCGGCCCAGCGGGGGGGCCAGGGACGTAATGGAACAAGAAGAGGCGCCATGAGATCTGGGGAAATATCATGGCACGCGCCAAGATATAAAACCCCCTCCTAGTCATCACCCCCCTCTGTTCCGCCCCCCGGGGCGGAAATCACCCCAACGTGAGAGGGGTCAACGTGAGTGGGTGGCGAGAGGAGAGAAGAGGGAGGAGGAGGAGGAGGAGGAGGAGGAGGAGGAGAGGAGAACACGAGAGGAAAGGAAGCCCGCCCCCCCGCCCCCGGGGCGGAAACACCCCTCTCACGTTGTCATCACCCCCCTGGTCATCACCCCCCCTCTTATCCGCCCCCGACTGCGGGGCGGGGGGGGGAACCGGGACGAGCCCGGGGCGCGGGCGCTCGGGGACAGCGGGGCGTGGTCGGCGCGCTGCGCCGGAGCGTGGTGGGCCGGCGCTGGCGGCGCGGCGCGCGAGGCCGACGGTCCACGTGCCCGACGGGATGGCTCGGAGTGTGCACGCAGATCTTCGGGCCGGGCGAAAGGGGGGGATAAGTAGCAAAGGGGGGGTTTGAGAATCAGCTCACGCAGCTGATTTTCCCGGCGCCTCCCGGCGCCGGGAGGCGCCCATGCATCGAGGAATGGGCCCGGCGGCGGGGCCGAAGCCAGCTGCGTGCAGCAAATTTCGTAACCCCCCCTTTCCCAAACCCCCCCTTTCGCCCGACCCGAGATATGCGCTCCTCGTTCGGGGGCGTCCATGAGGTGGCGTCCCGGAGGGGGCTCGCAGATCATGGCCCGTGGTGCGTGCAGGGGGGGGCCAAGGGACGGCTTGAAGTGAGAAGGGCGTCGTGAAATCCAGGGAGATGTCATTGCCCTGGCCATGCTATCCACTACCCCCTAGTCATCAGCCCCCTCTTGAACGCCCCCAGCTGCCGCCTATGGGCACGGCTAGCGGACTCTGAAAGACTGCCTCCGGCCCCAGACCTCCAACGCCACGCCTGGTCTCTGTCCAGCCTTCTCCAGGGTAATGGTGATGAAGATGAGGATTCTGATGATGATGATGATGATGATGATGATGATGATGATGATTATGATGATGGTGATGATGATGACGATGACGCTGCATATGACCGTAACGATGATGGTGATTATGACGATAATGGTGATGATGATGATGATGATGATGATGATGATGATGATGATGATGATGATGATGATGATGATGATGATGATGATGATGGAAGGAGGGAGGGAAGGAGGAGCGGGAACGCGGGGAGCTGTCTCTTCAAAACGAGGACTCAACACCACAGATGGTTGGGAATGAAGATCCTCAACCACGGGCATAAAAACGCTTAAAACAAAAAACGCTGTGCTGTTTTAGCCCTTCAGCTGGCCAAAAACCCCAAATGCAAAACGTTGTTTCCGTTGTTTCCCCCCCCCCCCAAGAAAAAAACGCCCAGGGAGCTGTAAAGAAGAGCCAAGCCTATTGTGCTACGAAACATGTGAGGGGTACGCCAAAGTGGGATGGCGGCGGCATGCGAACGCGGCCACTAGAGCCTTAGATTGAGCTCCTCATGGGGCCACGGAAAATGAGAGGGGTGCGCCAAAATGGGGTGGCGGCGGCATGCGACCGCAGCCAGTGGGGCCTTAGGCAATGGAGCCAAATCCTAGAAGGACGGCGGTCCAAACACCAACTGGTGAGAAAACCGAGATCCCAACCGCCGGACGAAACATATAAAAACTTTGTTATTGCATGATCGTCTTGACGATGAACACCGACCGATTTCCTCAAGGGAACTCATTCGGTGCAAAAAGGTGCGCAATTGGGACCTAAACAGCTCCGCTGCGCTATTATTTGTACGTTCGAAATACTCCAGGGGGCCTTACACGGGCTCAAAGCACACCAAGACGGCGATGCATACAAACGTAAACGAAACGTATACGGCACTTGTATCACATGACTGCAAAACGCATGGCGCGCGTATCCGAAAGTCCATAGAAAGGAATGCGAAACGCAAGCGGGACTCTTCAAGAACGCGCGAAGGACGTTCAACGCATGAGTATGAGCAACGTGTTTGACACGTCTATGAAGGTAAACGCCCCTCGACATGTTCAATAATCCCTCAAGAGTCCTTACAAATCGATCTGGAATCCTCACGGGTTTCCTGGGAGCTATACAGGAGTCCTTCGGGAATCCCCGTGAACCTTCAGGAATTCTCCGGAATCCTTCTAACAAACCCACCAAGGAACCTCAAAAGATGCTTCAAGAAACCAGCAGGAAACTCTCGGGAACCCATCAACAAAAATCCTCCAGAATCTCTTTCAAGATTCCTCCGGAATCCCCGAAGAATCCTCAAGTATCCCTCGGGAGCCCTCAAGAATCGCTAAGAAATCCCAAAAGAATACAATATAATCCCGGAAGAATCCCGTAAACAACCGTGCGGAATTCCTCCAGAATCCCGGAATCTTCCGGAAACCTCAGGAATCCCTGAGAAATCCGAACACACTCTTCCAGGATCCTCAGGATTCCCTTCGGGACCCGTCAGGAATCCTTGCAAATCCGAAGTAATCCTCAGGAATCTGCAGGAATCCCGCAAAAATCCTTCTGGAATCTCCATGGGTTTCTCCAGAATCCTCAGATATTTCTCAGGAGCACCTCAGGAGTCCATCAGGAAGCCTTCAACGAATCCTCAGGAACACCCCAAGATTCCTCGAGGACCCTTCGGGAGGCCTCAGAAGAAATCACGGGAATGCTGCACGAAGCCGAAGAGGAGCCCTCAAGGAAGCGCCTGTGAAACGCCGATCAAGTGCCTGCGTAGCGCATTCCAAGCGCTCCAACAGCTGAGAAGCTCGAGTAAGACGGGTTGGGGTCTGGACCGTTCTGAATTGACTACCGGCTGGGATCTGGATCGCCGAATTGGGGTATCAACCGCCAAGTTGGGATCTGGACCTTTTTTCTCGGATCTGGGCCACGAAGCGTGCAACGGGTAATCCAAAGGAAGGTGGCGACGGCATGCGAACGCAGCCATTGGCGCCCTGGCTGGAGCTCCCCATGGGGCCACGAAGCGCGTGAGAAATGCGCCAAAGAGGGGTGAAGGCGTCATGCGAACGCAGACGCTGGGGCCTTAGGTGGGGTTCCCCATGGGGCCGCAAAACATGTGATGGGTGCGCCAGTGGTGCGGCGACGGCATGCGAACGCAGCCACTGGGGCCTTAGGTGGGGCTCGCGATGGGGCCACGAAGCGTGAGAGATGCGCCAATGTGCGGCGGACGCGGCGGTATGCGAACGCAGGCGATGGGGTCTGAGGTGGGACTCCCTATGGGGCCACGAAACGTACGCGAGGTGCGCCGAAATGGGGCGGCGGCGGCGGCGCCGCCGAAGTGGGCCGACATGGGGCGGTGGTGCCGCGCGAACCCTCCCACTGGGGCCTTCGGCGGAGCTTTGTATGGGGCCACGAAACGCGCGAGAGGTGTGCCGAAATGAGTCCGCAAGTCCATGCGAACCCTCCCTAGGGGGGCATTCGGTGGAGCTCCCTGTTGACCGCGACGCGCGTGATGGGTGCGCCAAAGTGGGGTGGCGGCGGCATGCGGACGCAACCACTGCCGCCTTAGTTGGAGCTCCTTCTGGGGCCACGAAACGTACGGTGGGTGTGCTAAAATGCGCACGCGGAAGGCAGAGGCTGGGATGGAAGGAGGGGAAGGACGAGGAACAGGGATCAAGGATCAGGCCGAGGCGCAACATCCGATTCGGATGTGGGCTGGCGGGCAAGGGGGACAAATGGGGGGCGCGGGATTCCCGTGCGTCACGGCCCCGCAGCCCTCAGCACAAGCCGAGGGCCACTAGGGCACAGGCCGCGGTGGCAAGCAGCACGACGGCACCAGCCGCTGCCTGCCGCCATAGCCTGCACCACCCAGCGGACCTCGCGACCCGCTAGAGCAGCATCAATGCGCCAGGCCTGCACTGAGGCCCTCTCAGCAGGGCCTCGGCAGTCCGCCAAAAGGCCCCTCCAAACTGAGGTCTCGATGGGGGCACGGGCGCCGCAGCGGCGGCGCATCAAAAACTTGTCTGTGGCCTGCGCGCAATGGCCCCGATACTCGAGAGTTTCCAGAGCCCGCGCGTGCAGGCCATTATATGTGAGCCCCAGCTCACGACAGGCGTTCAAGACAGCATTACTACGCGCCCCGGGGAAGAGGCCAGTGTGACGCTCGGCGCTAACAGCCGCGAGATACAAGTGGAGCAGCGCGGGCTCACACTTATTGCCAGGCTGCTCAAGCTTTGCTCGAGAGAGCGAAGTCTTGCCTGAGCAGCGGCACCACGTGCACCTCACCCCCCTCACTCTCCGCCACCTCCAGGCCGTGAGAAAGGAGGGAAAGCTGAGGCACCGCCAAGGGGTCACGGCAGGGCCTCGCAGACATGGAAGAGGAACCAGCCTGAGACACGAGAAACTGAGCGACCTGACCCAGAAATCTGCGCGCCTTGTTCACGTCCTTCGAATGCGAATTTAAAGTGGCGGTGGCGACGTTAGCAATGGCATGCTGCTTCGCCCCCAGCTCAGCAAAGAAATCTGCCCACATGTTGCCCAGATAATCGAAAACCGCAGCGTCCACGGTTCGATCCAAGCTCGAAACGCACTGGCCAAACAAGAGGGAGTCGAGGTCTCCGTGGGCTGGGGCCCAGTGGACCCGGGGCTTCTCACTGGGCGGAACTCATGCTGGACACAACGGAAACTCTCGCCAGATGCACGCATGCTTGCGACAACCCGTAGCCAACTCGACAGACCAGCTCGATGCCTCTTGCACCGCAGAGAGGTGATCACTGATAATCTCAACTCGTCTCGGGCCGAGGCGGACCGCCTGTGGCGACGCATGCCTTTCGGCCCTGGGGGCGGTCTGGACGGCCCCTGGACGGCCCAAAACACGCCCGAATGGGCCAGCCCCTAGGACTGAGCTCGACCACGGCCCGCCCGCAGCGGCAAGCTTCGGGTGGGCCGTTCGAAAGCCCAGAACCGTCGGTAAAAAACTGAAAGCCCCACGGCGTGTTCGTGGCACCCCAGAACTGGGGATAATACTTGGCTGGGGCAAGAGCAATGCTGAGGGGGCAGAGAGGAACACCATACGCAAACTCCAGAGTGTCGAAGTCGGGGGGAATGCCTTTCGCTTTGTCCCGCAGCCAATTCACATGCTCAATCACGTCGCCTGGAAACAGGGATGTCTCGGCTGGGTCACCACTGGGTTCCCAAACTCGTTTACGCTCATACCACTGGTGACCGAAAGTGCCAAGAGCATCGCAACCGAATTCGCACTTGGGGCTGGCTACGCAGCCATGCTGATGCTTCTTGGCTGGCGGCCAAAGTTTCCCGCTGATCGGGCCTCTCAGGGCCGCCTGCCTAGGAGGGCCCTTAACAGCCGACGCCCCTATATCTGAGCGCGCGCGCCACCCCCCTCCCAGGCGCCCCCCCCCCCCCCAAGACAAGCTCATCGCCGCAAGCCCCGGGAGTCGCCTCCAAAATATGCCGCACTTGGGCGCGACTGATGCCCTCGCGCAAACGCTGCTTGACATCCCAAGGGCAAACGGTGAACAGAGCAATTCGCCGGCCCAACGGGCCAGAGGCGTGCTAAGATCTCCGGTAACTGGTTAACCATAATTCTAGTTCGCGCGCGCGGGGCGGCCCCTGGGGCCCCCCCGGCGAAAAGCACCCCGACCGCAGCCCGGTAACTATTACTCAGAGATGGCTTCCCTCCTGGGCGCGGCCTTCCACGCCCCCCGGAGCGCGCCGAGAGGGCCAAAAGAGGAGGCCCCCAAGACGGTCCAAGAGGGCTCCGAATCACCGAACGATCGGCCCAAGACGCCCAACGCGGCGTCAAGTCGGCCCAAGAGGCCTCCAAGACGTCCCAAGAGAGCCCCGACCCTTCCCAAGAGAGCCCCAAGAGGCAAACATCAAAGCTTTGCCTCAGGTGTTTGAAAGTTTTTGCCTTCCTCGCCTTTTCGCCTTCCCGACGCTCCAAGACGGCCCAAGAGGCCCCCAAAACCACCCCATGACGGCCCAAGAGGCCCCCAAGAGAGCCCCAAGACCGCCCAAGGGGGCCCCAAGACAGCCTAAAAGGCGCCCAAGAGGGCCCCAAGAGGGCCCCAAGAGGGGCCCGAGATGGAGACCACGAACCGAAAATCCGAGCCTTCCGCTCCAAGAGGCCTCCAGGACGCCCCAAGAGGCCCCCAAGAGGCCCCAAGAGGCGCCAAGAGGCCCGAAAGAGACCCCAAAAGGCTCCAAAACGGAGCCCCAAGAAGCAAAACTCAATGATTTCCATTCGGAGTCTGAAAGTATTTGGTTTCCTCGCCGACTCGCGTTTCTGACGCTCCAAGACGGCCCAAGAGGCCCCCAAGAAGCCCCCAAGACCACCCAAGACGGCCCAAGAGGCCCCCAAAAGAGCCCCAAGACCGCCCAATAGAGCTTCAAGACAGCCCAAAAGGCACCAAAGACGGCCCAAGAGGGCCCCAAGAGGAGCCCAAGATGGAGACCACGAACCGAAAATCCGAGCCTTCCGCTCCAAGAGGCCTCCAGGACGCCCCAAGAGGCCCCCAAGAGGCCCCAAGAGGCGCCAAGAGGCCCGAAAGAGACCCCAAAACGCTCCGAAACGGAGCTCCAAGATACACACATCAGTGATTCTCTTTGGTTTTTCACCCCAAGACGGCCCAAGAGGCCCCCAAGAGAGCCCCAAGACCGCCCAAGAGGGCCCCAAGACAGCATAAAAGGCGCCCAAGAGGGGCCCAAGATGGAGACCACGAACCGAAAATCCGAGCCTTCCGCTCCAAGAGGCCTCCAGGACGCCCCAAGAAGACCCCAAGGGGCCCCAAGAGCCGCCACTCTCTCTCTCTCTCTCTCTCTTTCTCTCTGTCTGTCTCTCTCTCTTTCTTTCTCTCTCTCTCTCTCTCTCTCTCTCTCTCTCTCTCTCTCTCTCTCTTTTTTTCTCTCTCTCTCTCTCTCTCTCTCTCTCTCTCTCTTCCCTCTCACGTCGAGGGGCAGACCTGTCGCAACAGTTGCAGCGTGTTCACGGCCCCGGCATGAGCGCCCACGAGCAACGATCCCCCACAGAGGCGCCAGGGACACCCCAGAGCGGCACAACCTAGAGGCCCCGTGGAAACAACGATCCCCCCGACACCCCCTCAGAAGGTCGACGCGAAGCTGTTTCGCGGGGGCATCTTCAACGCCACCATCCCGAACGCAACGCCTCCACCGGAGAAAACATGCGCCGACCCCTGCAGCTCCGCACTGCCGACGACCTCTCGCCCAATCGACCGCGGCGCCTCATCGTGGGCCCGCGGAATGAGCGAAGCGATTAAATAATACCACCGTGGTCCGCCCTGAGTTGATGGCGAGAAATGATGGCGAGAAACTAAATCCCACCCAACTCGCCGCAACGATAAAATGACCGCCCCCATAGGTCCCTGTACGCGATCCCAGCGAGGGCGATCACGCAAACGAGCCCGAGCCGCCGAGCAGGCAACTCGCAGGTCAGAATCGTGCGCTTTCCGATCCCAGACCCAGCAGCAATACCTGAACACTAGCGGGATCGTAACACCGACCATGGGGTCAAAGCTGGGATCCTTGTGGGTATACAAGAAACCAGTGACGTGAGAAGCACCACCCGCCTCCATAAAGCCCCCAGCTAAGGCCCTGAGAGTTCTGGGCGTGTCATTGGTCGATCATGATACTGAGGCCCCGTGGCCTCCGCTGGGCATGAGGCATGCACGCCACAAACCAGCAACCTCGGTGCCCGCAGACTTCTTCAGCGTCTGGATACGGTGCTCCCTCCTAACCAGCACAGCTCGCCTCCTGGCTTCCACCTTTCGGAGCGCACGCCTTCCAAACAAATCATGACCAAGGTTTCGCATGTGATCGTATCCTCGCATTCCCATCAACTTGGCCGACATTGCCACATGCTTGGAAGCGGCTAAGCTGGCGGCTACAAACCCCTACATCTGGATTTGCAACAGAAGGCCAATCGGGCGCACAAGATGAGATAACCCCCTAGCCGCAGCAAGGACCACCACACCTCGCTCAGGGACAGGACCTGACCAGTGCAGAGAGACAGCGGCCAATAAAGTTCTCGTCTGGACTGGAAATCTTTCAATCACAAACTTAGCTGGTTACAGCAGCACTGCTCTCATAGTAGAGGTAGCCGCCGAGCATCCAGACGAATCGAGCCGAAAGCATCAATCCGCTGAGGAGCAATATAAGTCTGGATGAGCATCCATCCAAGGCGGAGCGGGACACCGACCTGTCAAAACATCGGAAACAGGACCGAGAGCTTTATCATTTCTAAACCTTTAATCATGTCTAGCAAGAGGGCTACCGAGTGCCAGCCTCTGGCTCTGGCTACCTCGGCCGAAAGGTTCAAATCGCACGCAGAGTCCGACGCACTACCCTTCCCAGACCCCCAGAACTCTCGAGCACGATTCCCCGCCTCCCACTCATCAGTAACAGAACACCGAACGCGTCCCCAGACTCGCAGAATCGTGTCTAGAATAGCGATAAGCACGTGGCCGCCGTCGGGTTTTGGCAGCCTGACAAGCCTGCTCATCAAGCGCTTGCTTGGCCAGACGAGTGCCCTTTCACACTGCATAAGTCGCGACGCAAGCGCGGCTAGCATCGCATCAGAAAGGTGCTGGAGCGCGCGAGGATGGATCTTGCAACGGCCGACCGCCGTCGTCGGGGGAAGTCGCGCAATCGCTCTCCTCAAATCGTCGACCCCGAGCGGCGGCAGGCTCGCCCAATCCTTCGAATCGCTCGGCAACTCCAAATCCGCGCAAGAACGAGTGGTCCAAATATGGGAACAGTCGCTGCGCGCGCCGTCGGCAAGCCAGAAAGGTTGGATCCGATGCCCCTCGGTGGGCGCCTCTTGGATTCCACGGACCCCGGTAAAACCATGGGCAGCGTTGGCCCCGCCCAGGAACGCCGCCCTGACCCCGGACTTCCAGGCCTCCTCTTTGCTGGCCCGAAACACGGCCCAATTTTCCTGGGCCAGGGACAAAACTCGCCCAATCAAATCGGACGGAGACGGATCGCCCATCACATCCACTCCAGACCTGGAAAGAAAAAACTTGCCGTCAGCACGCCGAGGTGGTCGAACGCCTAGTCGAGCCCCTGGATCCTGCCGAGGAAGGCCTTGGTGTCGATCAGAAACTTGGCAACGCGCTTCAACCTCCTCCTCGTCCAAGTCCGCGTCAAGGCTGGCAATGTGCGACTCCAGCGCGACGCGCACACTACGCAAATGCCTGGCCCACCTGGCCGCTACACTCCACGCTGCATACTCGCACGAGGGTCGAGGCTGTCGGTGCTGCGGGACTGCGCGGAGCTTCTTCCAACGAACCCGGTGCTCTCCAGCTCTGCCTTCATAACCTTGGCGACGGGATCCAATGACATCATGTCGGCCCAAAAGTTCAGCCTCGATGCTCAGAATCTTGAAGCCCCAGAAGCCTGCCCACTGATCAGCTGTCGTGGAATGTTGAATATCAGAACGAATCTGCTTCCAATCACGCGGTAACCGCCCACAACCTGGCCTGGCCAATGCAGGAAGAGATGTTAGTTGGTCAGCAACTCGGCACCACAAGACTGCGTCTTTGGCGCGAACTTGCATCAGCACATGCCTATAGGGCCAGATTGTCGCAGCGCCCACCGCCCCAACCATTCCAGAACGGATGGCGAACCCCTCAGACATGATGAAGTAATCGATCGTCGTACCTGGTGCACTCAGAATACACGCGGGCGCAGACGGCGCCACCAGAATTCCTCCTATAGAAGTCGCCCATGGCTGCATCAGAGCGCGATCCATGTGTAGCCAGCTGCAACAATCCACTCATACCCACGCGCTCGCACTCTGAGCAGATACTGAGACAATATCGTGAGCAATGTCATATTCTTATGTCCCATCTCTTCGCTGACGTGGAGATAAGCTGACACTGCCACGAAGCCTCCGTTGAACCAAGTGTGCACTAGCGCCGCAACAATTCTCTCGTCCAGCTGCACACCTTTGGTGTCTGCCAGCAACGGCCCAGCCGTCACCTGCACCTTCTTCGGCGCAATCACCGCCGCGCCACCGCTTGTGCAACGCCCGTGGCCAGTCTCCTTGGTTGGAGCCCGCGCGCCGTGGTAGCCGACCGCACTCATGCGACCTTGAAATGATCCTATCTGCGCAGCCGTGACGTGATGCTCCTCTACGCACATGATAGGCTGCTCATCTCCTAGCAAAGGAGCATCGGCCTCGAACATCTCAGCAAGCGGATTGAACGACGTAGTGTTGACAGTAGAAAGGCGCGTCATGATGCCGACAAAAGAGTTCACACACAGATGCATACCAATCAACAACAACAACTGCCAACTACGCCACCTTGCGCCGCTTCGCGAACGACGACAACATGGCACCCGTCCTCTCGGCTGCTTCCCGCAATTCAACTTCATCCTCTGGCACCTGCTACTCGACCGAGCGGAGAAACTCTCGCAGCAACTATGGATCGCCCCCCTGCGACGGGACGGCTTGCTCCCAGCGCTGCCAGTGCTGAGCCGTCGCAGCTGCAGCAGCCTGAGCGGCCTGCCCGGCCTCCTGCTGCTGCTGTTGCCGCTGCCTCGCCTCCTCGGCGGCGCGGCGCTGCTGCGCGCTGCGCAGTCCCTCCTCCGCCTTCGCCTCAGCCAAACACTCGAAAAGCTTCTGCGCCAAAGCCGGCTCGCCGCCACAGTCCTCGAGCAACTCGCCACACTTCTCGACCGTGAGGTTGCTTGCAAGGGGCTGCTTGAGCCCCTGCGCGCCGTCGACAACGGGCCTCTCAGGGGCCCGTGGCGCGCCAGCCACCAACTGGCACCGCGCGGCCTCCAACTCCGTGATTCCCCTGACTGTGGCCTGAAGCGCCTTGGCCGCGTCCTCCACGGCCTTATGCGCTTCTGCTGCAACCTGCTCGAGCTCCTCGACCACTTCGGTCTGGCGCTCCCGATGCGTGACCAACTTCGCGCGCTGAAAGGACATATCTTTGAGCCGCGTGTCCAGAGACTTGCCGCGAGTGATCTGACCTCGCAGGGTGGTCTGACGCGCCCGCAACTTCTCCCGCAACTCATCGGACCCTGGGCCTTCCACATCTGCAACTTTCTGCAGCTTCTCGGTGACTGCCCCGAGCTCCTCGCGTGAGTCTGCGTCGCTGTCATTGCCCTCGTCGACGTCCATGGCGTCGCCGTCGGGCTTTGTTGCGACCTCCTTCTTCCGCAACTGTGTGACTTCCTCGCGCAACCTCTTGAGCTCGGCAGTGAGCTTGGCGTTGGGCTGCGCCGGCGCCTCAAGCGCCGACGCAGAAGGAGCGGCTGGCTGCCTGATCCCTGCAAATGCTGACGCCTCGGGCTGCTTGCATAGCGGCAGTGATCGAGATCCGCTCTGTTCCACCACCTATGGCCAGCCTGGTGCGACCAGCAGCGCTTGCAACACCATGGATTGGCCCACGCCTGGCGCCTCTGCTCGTGACCTGAGGGCGGCGCGCCGCCTTGAGAAGCATGCGAGGGCGCCATGGGCCTCCCGCGCTCGAGAGTGAAAAAGAAATCGCGCTGTGCTCAGGCGTGAAACCCGCGCGCAGTACACGGCACGCAGCAGCGCCTCCAGGCCTGGGCAGGCCACCCGGGAGACGCGAGAGCGGTCGGGGGCCGCACGCCCCCCTCTCCAGAATCTCAAGTCCTGAGCGACACACTACGGACTTGAGCCAAAATGGCTACGGACTCGGGGAGGACGAGGACGAGAAGGAGAAGGAGGAGGACCGTAGAGAGCAAATCCCGTTGAACACGTTGCAATATATGAGAAGCCACCCGCCTTCGGGGAAGGGAATGAGAGAAGGCGGAAACAACGCGAAGAGGACCTACACCTCGGAGGCGGATGCCGACGCACAGGACACTGTAGGCGACGTGCAACACAAGGTCTGACAAACCCAAGGAAATCACGCACGCCAGCGGCAGGGAGAAGCACGGGAGACCCGCCGGCGAGCAGAGATTACTGCTCCCAGGCCCCCTTCATCCGATGAGCAGCCAGCAGGCACCCAAAAAGGCCAAGAAGGAAAGAGTTCCCATTTCGCGGCGAACAGCCATCCAAGTCAAATCAGAATCCAGAAGTTGACGCATAGCAGTGGACACAGCAGAAAGGATGGAATTGGAGAGCTGCTTGTGTGACTCTCCAAAGAGGCCGGTGAGCGACTTGATGGCCGCGTCGTGCTCCGCGACGTCAATCGCCATCCGACGAGGATCGCAATGCACGCACCCAAAGTCGTGCCAACAGCTGATTGAGACGCAACACATCCTTCCTCGTCTGGTCAAAGTCTCGTACACTACAAGACCGAACCTGTTCCACCACGTCGGACAGGATCTGATTTTTGACCGTGAACATAAACTCCTCTGTTTCGGCCTGGTTGCAATCGACCAAGCGCTTGCAGTCCCCACGCAACTGCATCAAATCGGCAGGTTTAAAACCACGCTGAACCTGATCATCAATGTACCGTTGGCGACTTGCCGCGTGACCGTTTCGTGCGTTTATGCACACATACAGCGGAAAAGGCCTCGCATTACACATCAGACAAAACATATTCACTTCCATTGAACAGAATACGGGGCACCAGCCCCGCCATCTCAAAGCTGCCGCCCCCGGACCTCGTATGCTCAGGGGTTCCAAGCGGTACGCGGCGTTGGCGCTCTCACAAGAGAGGACGTCCGCAGGAGGAGAAAACACTGGAGCGTCAGCACGAATAACAAAATGCGACGGAGCCCCAGACCGCCACCGGGGAGCAGCCACCCTCGAGGCGGACCCGCACGGATAGCTTTCGTGCCGAGGCTGACCCGCACGATGATGCCCCCGTCGCGCTGCAACAAGCTGTCCCCGAGGCAGAAGATAGTGCACGAGCGCGCTCGCCCGCGAGGGCTGATGGACATTATGTTCAAACGGACAACAATGTGCTTGGTGGTGCCGATGGGTGTGCAACTGGACTTCAAGAAAAAACGTTCATCATGAGCTCGGCAACCTCCAGGTACGCGTCCAGCGTCTTCAACAAAATAAGAAACTTGCGCAACCAGCGCGTTGAACTTCGTCGTCATCAGAAGAGAAACCGAGGCAGTACTGGACCACGTAGCCGTCCAGCGGGAGCGAGAAGCAACAGAGCTCGCCTACACGGCACAAACAGAGTGCTCAAGCCAGCATTAGCTAGCCAAGCGCGAGACAAGATGTTGGGGCAAACAGCGGGAGCGCTTTGGGCCAAAATGGCTACGGAGGCGGAGGAAGAAGAGGAGGAGGAGGAGAAGGAGAAGGAGGAGGAGGACGAAGGAGGAGGACGAAGGAGGAGGGCGCGGGGCGCTGCTGATTCAAAACAAGGAACCAACTCAACACATGATGGTTGGGAAAACACGCATCGTCGGAGAGATCTGTACAGGCCTCCCAGATAGGGTCCGAGCAGATGGGGTCAGGGGATCGCGCCGCATCGCCAATGCATCGCCGCATTCCTAATCAGCACCCCGTCTTTGGACCCTTGGCGCCGCCACATGGGGGGGGGCAAGAGATGAGGAGGGGGGGGGGGCAAGTTAGGTGCGCCCGCGTCAACATCTGACATCCTACCCC
>CAUYUJ010020690.1:53323-108323 GCA_963575745.1 Prorocentrum cordatum
TGTGTGTGTGTGTGTGTGTGTGTGCGTGCGTGCGTGCGTGCGTGCGTGCGTGCGTGCGTGCGTGCGTGCGTGTGTGTCTGTGTGTGCGCGCGTGTGATGTGGTTTGACGCGGTGTAGCGTGGTGGTGGTGGGTGGGGTAGTGCGGTGGTGGTGGCGGTGCGCGGTGGTGGTGCGCGTGCGTGCGTGCGTGCGTTGGTGGGTGGAAGTGGCGGTGGGTGTGCGTGCGGCGGGGCGGGGCGTGGTGCGGCGCGGTGGTGCGGCGCGGTGGTGGCGGGCGGATGGGCGCGCGAGAAAGAGGCCCGCGCTGGGGCGAGAACGCCATCCTGAACGACGGAGGCAAACACCGATCCGAAAATGAGGCCCACGCTGCAGCGGGAGCACGATTCGGAACGATTCGGGAGCAGAAATGAGGCCGGCGCCTCAGCGAGAGCAGCATTTTGAAAAAAACGCAGGCGAAAACCCAACTCCCGGGAATCCTGTGTGTAAAAAAAACAGTACGCGGGGGGGGGTCGAATATTCCCAGCACGCCATCAGGGGAAGAGGGAGAGTAGTATTCATATTGAGTAATTTGTAGAGGGAGGGAGGGGAAGGGGGGGGGGGGGGGGGGCCCCCAAAAGACGTGCACCTTTTGGCGCCCCGTGCTGGGACCCGGATGGCCACGTTGGGGCCCCAGGGGGGCCCCTCTCTGCTGCGGTGCACCAAGAGTGCACCTCTCCCCCACCGCACCGGCCGTCGCCCCCCGACGGGATGCCGCGGGCCGCCCGAGGGGCCCCGACGGCCGCAGGGCGCTGCGATGGAGGCCTGGGCCAGGGCCTCGCCTGTCGCCGGGGCCGCGTCAACGCCTCGCGGCGGGCCTGCCCTGCTGCAGCGCCTCCTCCGGCAGCGAGAACCACGGGTGGCGCAGCGCCTGGGGGCGCATCGGCGGGGTAGGGGCGGCGCCCGCCGCGGCAGGGGCGCCCGCGCGCGCAGCCGTCGGGTGCTGCGCCGGTTCCGGTTGCGAGCGTGACTCTTTGGTGGCTCCTGGTCCTCCACCCTCTCTTCCTCCTCCTCATCCTCCTCCTCATCCTCCTCCTCCTCCTCCTCCTCCTCCTCCTCCTCCTCCTCCTCCTCCTCCTCCTTCTCCCCCTCCTTCTCTTCATGATCCTCCTCCTACTCATCCTCCTCCTTCTCCCCCAGCTCGTCTTGTACATCTTCCTCCGTCCGCTCCTCCTAGGAGTTGTCCCTCCTTTTGCATCTGCTCCTCCTCCTGCTCTCATGTTCCTCCTGACGCCTCCAAGCCCTCATTATCATGTTCCACCTCACTGTTCTCCATTCTCCTCTCCGCCGCCAACTCCCTCTCCTCATCAACATCCCTCGTCCTGGTCCCTCCGTCGCTGGTTCTCCGCTTCACCCTTCCCCTACTCATTTTCATCATCCTCATTCTTTACCGCATGCTCCTTCCCCCTGTTTCTGCTCCTCATTCATATGTCCCTCTTGTTTATCCTCCTCATCAGCCCTCCTAGAGTTCACGAGAGATCTCAAAGGCGTCGAAGGACCGTAACGACGGAGGCGGAACCGTCGTGGCCATCATCCTCCTTGTTCTCCCTCTCCCTCCGTCCTCCTCCTTCTCCACCTCCACCTCCTCCTCCTCCTCCTCCTCCTCCTCCTCCTCCTCCTCCTCCTCCGTCCTCCTCCTCTTCCTCCTCCTCCACCCGAGAAGGACCGGAGGAGGAGGAGGAGGAGGAGGAGGAGGAGGAGGAGGAGCGCGTTAGCCTCCCCGTCCTCCCCTCTCCTCCTCCCCCTCCTCCTGCTCCGCCCGTGTCCGTGCCGCTGCTGGCTTCCCCCCGCTGGGGCGGTCGCCACTGGGGGGGGGTAAGCACATCAGTTTGGCCTTAAAAAAAAATAGCAAGAAACCGCGGAGGACGAGGAGGACCCTCAGGGGGGCGGAGGAGCCCGGTCCACAGCCTCCCCTGGGAGGGCGGGGGGGGGGGGGGGGGCAATGACGCAACGGGAGGGGGCGGCCAATGACGCAACGGGAGGGGGCGGCCATGCGACGAACGGTATGGAGAGGGGGGATGAGTGGAAGCAAGGTGGCCTTGATGCAGGCCTGGCGGAGCGGTGCTGCGAAGGTACTGTTCGTGGTACCCTCTTCTTCTTCTTCTGATCACTATCGTTAGTATTGATAGTATCATTGTTTTGTGTATTATTACTTTTCTCCTTATGCTTCTGGATCTCATAATAAGTACGATTAGTAGTCGTAGTACGACTAGCATGAGTAATATTAATATGAGTAGTACTGTTGATCGTCTTCGTCACATTAAGATAGTAGTGTTACTAATCATGTGTTAGCACTGATATATTATTACTCTTCGCATTGGTCCCATTATTCGTATTAGTACGATCAGTATCCTTACTATTAGTCGTAGTTATATTATGGATATGATGCTTGGGACTTTCAAACTTGTTAACATCGTTATCATTACTAATCAGAACAATCATCTTCTTAATCTTCCTCATCCTATTCCTCCTCTTCCTCCTCCTCCTCCTCCTCCTGCTCCTCCTGCTCCTCCACCCCTCCACGCGAAGCGGAAAAAGGCGAAGAGGCGGCTGGCCGTCATCGGTCCCGGTCTTCGTCTGCGTGCGCCGCCGAGAACACCGGAGGGGCGCCGAGAGTTTCTGAGGGCCGCGTGGCCAAAAAAACTGCGTGAGGAATGGGCTTGGTCCCGAACACCCTGAACGGGATCCGGATCGGCCGCGCGATCCAGAATCGATCCAGGGCCCTGGCCCGGAAGATCCGGAGGATCCGATCCAAATCAAGATCCGGCAAATCCGACCCCAAGGACACGGAGGGATCGGCCCTGATCCGGATCCGGAGCATCCGACCTGGAGGACCAAGATCCAAGCCCGATCCGCGGATCGGGGTGTTTAGGCGCCGTGGACGACCCTCCGAGTCGGCAACACGCAAGAGTGACCTTAGGCTGAAGAGTGACCTGTAGTGCGCGGCTTAACGGGGAGTGCGGGGTGGCCAACCCTGGGCGCGCAAGACGCTGCTACCGCTTCGCGCTCAACAATCAAAGGGTCCCATCGGGCCCGCACCCGAGGTCACTCTGGCGTCAACGTCTGGTCGACCAATTCCCGGCGGCGACGGCGAAGGCGAGTAGCCCAAATACGGGCATCACCCGCATTCGCCTGGGAGCCTCGCTTAAGACATGGATCATCGGCACCCCTGGATACGTGGAACGTCAGGAGGTCTTTGAATTTGGGGGACCCCTGTCGTAGTCGACGTCGGCGATACATTGGCGACGTCGGTGCGGAGAAAGTCGGGCTCCACATCGAGCCGCAGTGCTGATGCATCGCCGACGCATCGGCGATGCGGCGCGATCCTCCGACCCCACCTATCCCGACCCCATCTCGGAGGCCTAGACCATGTCGATCGTCTCGAGACCGACCCGACTCGGGGATCTTCTGACCCGGGTCAATCCAGACCCGGGTCAGCAGGAAACCAAAAACTGCAATGCAGAAACAAAAAAACTGCAACGAGGGTCTTCGCAAACCTGGGTCAGCCAGCATGCGCGGCCGCCTCGCGGCCACGAGCGGCTCGCTAACCTGGGTCAGCCGGAGGGGGTCTTCGCAGGACCCTGCAAAATCCAGTGCCCTGGCTGACCCACGTCTGTATTGATCCCCGTCTCAATCAGGGGCAACGATATGGGGGGGGGGGGACTGGCACAGGGGGGGATGCATCGACCTAGAATCGCCGATACATCGCCGATAGACCGACGGACAGGCCTCCGATAGCGAATCCGCACCTTCCTGGGCAGGCTGGGGCGATCGGGCCCCTCTCGGCGATCTATGGGCGATTGGGGGTCGCTGCATCCCCGCCTGTGCCCATCCCCCCCTATCGTTGTCCCCGACTCAGTGCCCGCCCCCCCCTCATGCCCATCCCCCTAATGCCCATCCCCCCTAATGCCCATCCCCCCCTAATGCCCATCCCCCCCTAATGCCCATCCCCCCCTAATGCCCATCCCCCCCTAGTGGCCATACCCCCCTAATGCCCATCCCCCCTAGTGCCCATCCCCTACTAATGCCCATCCCCTACTAGTGCCCATCCCCCCCTAATGCCCATCCCCCCCCCCCCTACCGTTGCCCCCGACCGACAGGCTCCCGGACCGACCCGCAGGGAGGAGGAGGAGGCGGAGGAGGGGGCAGCGGGAGGAGGAGGAGGAGGGGATGGGGGGAGGAGGAGCCCAGCGTACCCAGAGGGAGGGGGAGGTAGGAGGAGGGGAGGAGGAGGAGGGGGAGGAGGAGGAGGAGGGGGAGGGGAGGGAGGAGGAGGGGAGGAGGAGGAGGAGGAGGAGGGAGGAGGAGGAGGAGGAGGGAGGAGGAAGGAGGAGGAGGAGGAGGAGGAGGAGGAGGAGGAGGAGGAGGAGGAGGAGGAGGAGGAGGAGGAGGAGGAGGGAGAGTGAGGAGGAGGGGGAGGAGGAGAAGGGGGAGACCCACCCGCCCGGCGTGCCCGCGGGCGGGGGCCCCCGCGCCTCCTCGGCCGACGGGCGCGCCGCGGGGTCGAAGGCCAGCAGCCTGCTGCACAGCGCGGCCGCCTCGGGGGTGGCGTTCAGGGGCTGGCGGCGGAAGTTGACCTGCGCGACCTCTTGGGGGCGAGGCGGAGGATCGCGGCGGGCCGAGGATCGAGGAGGAGGAGGAGGGGGGAGGAGGAGGAGGAGGGGCAGGAGGAAGGGAGGAGGAGGAAGGAGAGGAGGGGGAGGAGGAAGGAGGAGGAGGAGAGGAGGAGGAGGAGGAGGAGGAGGAGGAGGGGAGGAGGGAGTGAGGAGGAGGAGGGAGGAAGGAGGAGGAGGAGGGGGAGGGAGGAAGAGGAGGAGGGGGGGGGGGGGGTGAAGGAGGAGCGGGGATGGGGGAGGAGGAGGAGGAGGAGGAGAGGAGGAGGAGGAGGAGGAGGAGGAGAGGAGGAGGAGGAGGAGGGGGAGGAAGAGGAGGAGGGGGAGGAGGAGGAGGAGGAGGAGGAGGAGGAGGAGGAGGAGGTGGAGGAGGACCAGTGCAAACCCAAGAGTGATCAACGCTGGTGGAATAAACCCTCCCTCCAAGCTCTCCCTCTTCAGATGCCCCTACAACGGTTCATTCCCACTGAGGAACTGCCTCGTTGGAAGGCAACCGTTTGAAGACCCTGAAGCATGGCAAAACATTGTTCTCGGGATTCCAACGCCACGGATCAACCTGACTGGTGCGTCTTGACGATCCTGAATCGTGCCAGAGCGCCATTCCTGGGAATTCAACACCGCGAATCAACGTGACTGCTGCGCCCCCGTCAAAAAAGATCATGTCTGGTACGCTGACCACGGGGATCCGTGGAACTCTTGCAGAATTGAAAAACGAATGCGCAAGGCGCTAAGGCGGGAACCACATTTTATAAAAGAGTCGCCTTCAATCCGTGAAGCTTTGGCAAAGTTCTAAAACGAATGTGCACCGCGCTAGAGCGAGAACCACACTTTGAAAATGGGCCACACTCAATCCGTGAAACTCTTGCAACTTGTTGAAAAAATGTGCGCGGCGATAAGGCGAGATCAACATATTGAAAACGTACTGCCTTCAATCCGTGAAACTCTTGTAATTGTTTAAAACGAATGTGCGCGGCGCAGAGGCGAGAGAAACAATTTGAAAACGACCCGCCCTCCATCTGCGAATATGTTGCCAATGCTGAAGCTTCAGTGTCGTAAGAGGTGAGGAAGTATCGGGCGAAACGCCCGGTCCGCCCTAAAAACTGGCATCGGGGTGCGGCAGGAAGCAAATTCTTCAAGGAAAAGGAACGGAGCTGAACCCACTAAAAGAGACGAGAAGAGGGCAAGCGGACAAGCAAGCGAGACGAGGACAAATCTCCTGCTCCTGAGCGCCCCCGCGCGCCTGCACCGCCAGGAAGGTGAGGCCGTGCGGCAGCAGCGTGTCAGAGGAAGAAGGGAGAGGAGAAGGGAGAGGAGGAGGAGGAGGGCCGAGGATCGAAGCGAGGATCGAGGAGGTGCGAGCTCGCAGCGGGGAAGGCGGAAGCTGGCCGACCCGGCCCAGTTCACACCGCCTCGGGCGGCAAACCCCCCGGGCTCTGTCGGCCTCGGAGGGCGGCGTACACCCTGGGCGGCCCAGCCTCGAAAAGGGCGGGCCCACGCTGCACTGGGCCGAGCACGCGGAGGAGGCCGTCCGCATCTGAGATGATTGCTGGATACGGGCCCTCCGGCAGTCAATGCCGAGGGTACTCGTGCACGTCATGTGCTCGAGGTCACCAAGGCCGAGAAGTATGAGGCAGGACATGTCGGACATGGGCGGCAGCTGCGAAACAGGGGCAATCCATGATGTGGCGCAGTGTATGTCCAGGCTCGAGGCCACGGGCGAATCACTGGTTGGTGGCACTCGAGAGTCGTGGAGGAGGTGCGAGGGGGAGGGCGGAGGGGAGGAGGGGGGGGAGGAGGAAAAGATGAGTCGAAGATTCAGTGAGATCGAGGATTGAGGTGGAGGGGGGGGAGGAGGAGGGAGGGGGAGGGCCTCTTCCAGCTCTTCCTCCTCCTCCTCCTCCTCCTTCTCCTTCCCTACCTTCTCCTCCTCCTCCCCCTCCTCCTCATCCTACTCCTCCTCCTCCTCCTTCTCCTCCTCCTCCTCCTCCCCGAACTACTCTCTCACTCTCGCCCTCCATCCCTCCCTCCCTCCATCAACCCATCCCACCTCCTCCAAATTTCTCCCTCCCTCCCTCACTCACTCCTGCTCCTCCGTTTGTGTCCCTCCTCCCGCTCGCTCCATCCCTCCCTCCCTCCCTCCTCCTCATCCTCCTTATTATTATGTTTTTGATATTTCTTCTTAGTTTTCTTCTTATTACTCTCAATACTTAGTATTCTTCTTTGCATCATTAGTTTTATTATTAGTGTTATTACTATGTTATTATTATTCCTCCGCCTCCTCCTCCGCCTCCTCTTCCTGCCCTCATCCTCCTCCTCCTCATCATCCTTCTCCTCCTCCTCCACAATTACACAATATGAATACGACTCTCCTCTCTTCCCTGGTGGCCTGCGGGGGATGTCCGCCCTCCTCCGCATATGGCAGCGCTGGCCTCGTTTCCGCGCGTCCGCTCGTTCCGAGTCGTGCTCCCGCTGCAGCGCTGGCGTCATTGTTTCGAGTGCCATGCCACGACATGGTTTTCGCGCCTTCCAAATAACCCCAAAATCTAAAAAATGCCACCCCGAAAAACCCATCGGAAGTGATTCCACATGCGGTGCCGATTCGTTGATGTTTGGGCCGCGGAAGCCCCCACCTCACTTTGGGACGTCGTCACGCCATGCTATGTCATGCTACGCGTCCTCATGTCCGCGCTTCCGCGCTGAGATATGTTTCAAAATGCTGCTCTCGCTGAAGCGCTGGCCTCATTTTCGGGCTACCGCTCGTTCCGAATCATGTTCCCGCTGCAGCGCTGGCCTCATTGCCGCGCTTCCGCTCGTTCCGACTCGTGCTCCCGCTGCAGCGCTGGCGTCATTGTTTCGAGTGCCATGCCACGACATGGTGTTCGCGCCTTCCAAATAACCCCGAAAATCTAGGAATGTCACCCTGAAAAAAACCGTCGGAAGTGGTTACACTTGCGGTGCCGATTCGTTGATTGTTGGGCCGCGGAAGCCCTCACCCCACTTTGGGACGTCGCCACGCCATGCTACGTCAGGCTACGCGTCCTGAGTTCCGCGCTTCCGCGATGAGATATGTTTCAAAATGCTGCTCTCGCTGAAGCGCTGGCCTCATTTTCGGGCTACCGCTCGTTCCGAATCATGTTCCCGCTGCAGCGCTGGCCTCATTGCCGCGCTTCCGCTCGTTCCGACTCGTGCTCCCGCTGCAGCGCTGGCGTCATTGTTTCGAGTGCCATGCCACGACATGGTTTTCGCTCCTTCCAAATAACCCCAAAATCTAGAACATGCCACCCCGAAAAAAAACCATCGGAAGTGATTACATGCACATTCGGTGCCGACTCGTTGATTGTTTGGATCGCAGAAGCCCCCAACTGTGGGGCGTCACCACGCCATGCTATGTCATGCTACGCGTTGATATTCGACACCATGCTATGCCATGTAATGTTATGCCATTCTAAGACATCCGAATGTGCGAATAGAGAGGAGATCTACGCCATGGTAAGGGATGGAGCGGGGTAGGACGTCAGATATGACGCGAGCGCACTCAGCTTGTCCTCCTCTCCCGCTCCGTCCCCATCCCCCTCCCCCTCCTCCTCCTCCTCCTCCTCCTCCTCCGCTTCCTCCTCCTCCTGTTCCTCCTCGTCCTTCTCCTCTTCCTCCTCCTCCTCCTCCTCCTCCTCCTCCTCCTCCTTGTCCTCCTCCTCCCGTTCCCTCGTCCTCTCCTCCTCCTCCTTACCTCCTCCTCCTCCTTCTCCTCCTCCTCCTCCTCCTCCTCCTTCTGCTCCTCCTCCTCCTCCTCCTCCTCCTCCTCCTCCTCCTCCTCCTCCTCCTCCTCCCCCTCCCACCCCCTGCGTCGTTTCTTGCCCTACGCTTCCTGGGGCGGAGGAGGAGGGCCAACCTCCTCGATGGCCTGGAGCCTGCGCGGGATCGAAGCGCGAACGAGGATCGGGACAGAAAGGGATCGCATCGCCAGCGGATCGTCCCGAGTTCGAAAAACGACAGGACGCCCTTTTGCCTTCGGCCTTCAGGGGGGGAAAAAAAAGACGCCATGTCGTGAAAGCTACCAGGACGGCAACACTTTCCGAGCGGACCCCAGCGGGGTAACTGGTCGGCGTCCCAAAACAAGTCAATGTATCTGGCCAAACGCACGTTGGTGAAACCAGATGGGGACTGCATCCGCACAGTCGAACACCAACGTCGAGTGAACAGACGCAGGTTCCCCTACACGACTCGTCTGGCTGGGCACTCCCCCAAAGCCCGACGAACCGTGCCGAACTCGGCTCGCCGCGCCTGGGTCCGGCCGACCCCAGCCAACTGCGGTACATCGGGCCGCCTCGGATCGCGATCATGATCGAGGCCCCAGTCTGCGAACCGACGCGCATCGAATCGGATCGCAGGCTGCCCTGGGAGGGCCTCCTTCCTCCTCGGGGGTCTCTCAGAATCCCACAAGAATTCCTCTGGATTCCGCCAGGACTCCCTCAGGAATCCCTCCACAATCCTTCAGGAATCCTTCAAGCATCCCTCGAGAGAATTCTCCGGGGATCCAGAAGGGATTACCGCAGGAATCCCTGAGGGATGCGTTTTTGGGGAATCCTCCCGACTCCTTCAGGAATGCTCTGGGGGCCAGCGTGGCGTCGCCGAGGCCCAGGAGCGGCCCCAAGAGCGCGGGCCCATCGGCGTCCGGCCGCCAGGCGGCCCACGTCTTGCCGCAGGGCGCCCCTAAGATGCTGCCCGCGCGGCCCGAGCTGGCCCCGAGACACGGCCGGGCGTACCCCCCTCGGAGGCCCCCGCCAGGAAGCCCCCGAGAGGCGCCCCCGCAGAGGCCCCCCACCTCTCGGTCGGCGGCGGGACGCCAACGTGGCAGCGGTGGGACGCAACGGAGCAAAGCGGGGCGCAGAAAGGAGACGGGAAGAGCGAAGGGAGGACAGGCGAAGAGGGGGGGGGGAGAGTCGGACAGAAGACCCACAGACGCCCATAAGAGCTCCTTGTGCTGCATCTTCGGGGAACCATGTCTGTTACGTCGCGACGCGATCCACGTCGAATCTGTGTCAAATCCGTGTCGAACGAATCGAATCCGTGTCGAATCCATGTCGAATCCTCGTCGAATCCGCGTCGAAACCACGTCGGAAATCGAGAAAACACGGCTATTTACATCTACCCCGGAGCTGCTTCCCCTCACGCGATCCTCACGCGACAGCTCGGGGAAGCTACCACGCGCCCAACAACGTCCCAATCCCCGCGCGCACACGAGCATGTGCCAACTATGATGCAAGATTGCCTGGCGGGATGCGCGAATGGAAAGGGTAAGCTCGGCGTGGCACCAGCCCGGCCTCCGCTTTCATCCGACTGCGCTACACACGAATGCTACTATGGAGGAGTTGACAATATCCACTCATAAGAAAGTGCGCCCGAAGATACTCAACGGCTTCTGGTTCGCATCGGATCATGGTCTGCCTCAGTTCCTGTCTCGAATCAAGGTTGAGCCGACCATGAGTGCATTGCGCCAATTAGAACGAACTAGAGGCGCAACCCCTGGGACCCTGCTAACGAACGTATCATACCAACTTGCTGACACAGGTGAGCACATCCACCATGAACCCAGACATCTGGCGGCCCAGTGGGCCCCAAAACTTCTCGACCCTTGCCCTGGGGACGGCTCTTCGACCCGGATCCATTCCTGGTGGCCCTGGGGCCCGAAGTCGGCCCCCAGCTAGCGACATCGACGCGAAGCGCGGAGCTTCGGTCCGCCGAAGGCATGGGTCCTGCTACAGCCTCCATCTACACGTCATTCATTTATAATCGTGCTCATTTCTAAGCGTGCTCGTTTCTAAGGATCTTGGCCCCCCAACAAATCAAAGAACTCTCGAAGAATTAGAAACGAACAATGTGTAGCCCTAGGCCCGCACTGGAAGTACCAGCTCCTGCAAGGTCGATTGTTCCCCGCGCGTGGGCGCGACCTTCAGGCGCTCGTGGATCCGCAGCATGGCCTCGGCACACACTGGACGAGAGGCGCGATGGTAGAAACAAAGTCACTGCCAAAGATTGGGGCGCACAGAGACAGACTAGTACTATATGTCCTCCTTGGAGGCGCACGTCCGACCCGAACATATAGTATACCCATCTTGCAGTGGATCGCTTCCCTAGCGGTTTGGCCAGAAAGCGCCCGCCAGGACGCATATACTATGAGATGTCTCGGTGCGCGCGTCGCCCCTGGGGGGACGAACCACATATTATATAATAAGTATGTTGGGGCCACTGCCAAAGATTGCCCACGGGGATCAAGGAACAAGGATGGAATACAATCTCATAGGTTTCAGGCGATTCAGAGCGTCTGCGATCCCCTGGGGATCAGGCTTCGGGGCGGCACTGAAGCTTACCAGCCAGACCACACGGCAACGCGAATGGCAACTGAAGGAGCTCAAGCACGAGCATGAAACCATACGCCGTCTGGTGCGTAGGCGGGGAAAGTCGGAATTCGAGCCTGCACCGCCAATGCGCCTGCTGAACAGGGCAATAGGAGGAGGGGGAGGAGGAGGAGGAGGAGGAGGAGGAAAGGAGGAGGAGGAGGAGGAGGAGGAGGAGGAGGGGAGGGGGAGGAGGGGGAGGGGGAGGAGGAGGAGGAGGGGGAGGAGGAGGAGAGGAGGAGGAGGAGGAGGAGGAAGAGGAGGAGGAGGAGGAGGAGGAGGAGGAGGAGGAGGAAGAGGTGGAGGAGGAGGAGGAGGAGGAGGAGGAGGAGGAGGAGGAGGATCAGGATGGGGAGGGGAAGGAGGAGGAGGAGGAGGAGGAGGAGGAAACGGAGAGGAGGAGGGGAGGAGGAGGAGGAGGAGGAGGACGATGAGGAGGAGGGTGGGGAGTTGAAGGAGGAGGGAGGAGGAGGAGGAGGAGGAGGAGGAGAAGGGAGTGGGAGGAGGAGGGAGGGGAGTGGAAGGAGGGCGAGAGGTCGATCACAGCGAGGCGGGGCGAGGAGCCGCCCCTCCACTCTGCCCCGCGAAGCGCGGCGGAAGCTGGGCGCCTGCAGCGGTGCGGACTCCCGCTGCTCCTGCTGGCCGTCGTCGCCCCGCGGCGGCCCACTCGAGAGCCGCCCGCGGCCCGCCCGCGCGGCGGCCCACCCCGCGACACCCGGCCCGCGCCGCGGTCCACTCACGAACCGACACACAGGCGCCCCACTGCCTGCCTCCGCGAAGCCGCAAGCGAGCTCTGCCGCCCCCCCCCCCCCCAATGCCCCCCGTTCCCGTGTTGGCTCAGGGCTCGCATCCGCTCAGCACAGCAAGGGTGCAGCGGGGGTCGTGCGAAGACCCCGCCGAGATCGCACAAGTCACTGCCCAGTACCTTGGTATAGGATTTGCAGCGAACACAGCATCAACATCATCATCGTCATCACCACCACCATCATCAGCAGCATCATAATCATCATCATCATCATCATCACCACCACCACCACCACCACCATCATCATCATCATCATCATCATCATCATCATAATCATCATCACCACCACCACCATCGTCATCACCATTGTCATCATCTTCATCATCTCCATCATCATCAGCATCATCAGTACCATCATCATCATCATCATCATCATCATCATCATCATCATCGTCATCATCATCATAATCATCATCATAATCATCATCACCATCATCAGCATCAGCATCAGCATCAGCATCACCACCACCACCACCATCAGCATCATCATCAGCATCATCATCATCATCATCATCATCATCATCATCCCCCACCAGTGCACACCATCGAATTTCGTTTCGTAGGCAGCATGAAGGCTGTCTTCGAACAACCGCAGCGTAGGGCAGCCCAAGTGCTCCTGCAGGGCTGTGACAAGCTGATGGCCGTGGCCGGGAGAAGCAGTTAGTTATACCAGTAGACACACCGGGCGGCATTAGATGTAGCTGCTGGTAACGCCCACACTGCCACACATTTCGATGTTCAGTGGCGCGCGCGGCGCGGTCTGCGGACGCCGATTAACACATATGGAGCTACGTGTCTCGGCATCAACATCCCAACTCTGGGGGGTCTGGGGGCACCGACATTGCGCGGGCAAACCTGGCTTTACATTTCGCGGAGGAGTGTGATGGCCAAACCCACCCGCGACCCGACCAAGACCCACCCACGGCACGACCCACCCGCGACAATCCGCGACCCACCCACACTGCTTACAGCATGACCCCAGCGTGGAATACAAACAGCTCGTTACTACAACCTGTGCAAAGCAATGATGGCTTACGCAAACAAACGCAAAGCAATGCAAAGCAACGCAAAGCAATGCCAAGCAATGCAAAGCAATACGAAGTACCGAGGAGCAAGGCACATACCTAAAAACAATGCAACACTGTGCAGAAGGTAACGCAACGCAACCCACAGAGATGCAAACCACTACAGCGCAATGTCATGCAATACAAAACAAAACAGACATGCGAAGCAAGGCACAGGAATGTAACACCAAACATTGAAACAAAACAACTGTGCTCAGCTACGCAAACGGCAACGGGACGGCAACGGCGATGCGAAGCAATGCAAGATACCGCCGGGAGGGAGCCGCGGCGGCGGCATTCACTTGTCAGAGGCTGTTGTGGTAATTGCAACGCCGAAGTAGCATTACATTGCAAGTGTGTAGGCCTCGCATCACTTGGGAGCATTGCTTTTCAGAAGGGGGAGACGCTCGCCAAACTTCAAAAACGTGGCTTCACGCCGCCGTGGCACTACGAACTGCTACGCCGAAGCTGCGTAGCATCACACGGGCGCTGCTGGGAGCTACGGGGGCACTGTGGCGTTACAGGTGCATCATGTTACGGGACACCCGCTCCCAAACGCAACATTTTCCGAAGTGCTACGGGCGGCGCAACGGCTCGTGGCAGAACAAAAGGGCATCACAGTTTGCGATGCCTTCTTGAGGAGCCGCGCCCCTCGCATCCCTTCCTCTTTGCCTCCTCCTGCCCCATGCTGCGCCTGCTCCTGCTGCTGGGCCCCCGCATGGGTCCATCATGCCTCCCTCATGTGGCACCCTCATGGCTCCCTCACGGCTCCCTCATGGCTCCCTCATGGCTCCCGCATGGCTCCCTCGTGGCTCCCGCACGGCTCCCTCATGGCTCCCTCATGGCTATCTCATGGCTCCCTCGTGGCTCCCTCATGGCTCCCTCATGGCCCCCGCATGGCTCCCTCATGGCTCCCTCACGGATCCCTCATGACTCCCGCGTGACTCCAGCGTGGCTCCAGATTGGCTCCCTCATGGCTCCCTCATGGCTTCCTCATGGCCCCCTCATGGCACCCTCATGGCTCCCTCGTGGCTCCCTCATGACTCCCTCATGGCTCCCTCATGACTCTCTCACGGGTCCCTCATGACTTCCTCATGACTCCCTCATGGCTCCCTCATGACGCCCTCATTGGATCCGTCTTGCTCCCTCATGGCTCCCTCATGGCCCCCTCATGGCTCCCTCATGGCCCCCCCATGGCCCCCTAATGGCTCCCTAATGGCTCCCTAATGGCTCCCTCATCGCTCCCTCATGGCTCCCCTATGGCTCCAGCGTGGATCCCTCATGGCTCCCTCATGGCTTCCTCATGGCTCCCTCATGGCTCCCTCATGGCACCCTCATGGCTCCCTCGTGGCTCCCTCATGACTCCCTCATGGCTCCCTCATGACTCTCTCACGGGTCCCTCATGACTTCCTCATGACTCCCTCATGGCTCCTGCATGGCTCCCTCACGGGTCCCCCATGGCTCCTGCATGGCTCCCTCACGGGTCCCTCATGGCTCCCTCATGGCTCCCTCATGGCTCACTCATGGCTCCCTTATGGCGGCCCCCTCGGGGCTCCCTCATGGCTTACACGGTAGCCCTTTGGTAGCCTTTTTGCCGCAGTGAGGCCCCCAGAAGGCCCCCAGGAGGCATCAAAACTGCCTCGTCCGCCATCTGATTCTACTCCTTCTCCCCCCCCTCCTCCTGAGTGCCACCCGCCAGCCTGGATGCAGCCTGGACGCCACCAGATTGAAAAGAACATAAAATACTAAAACACTAACATTTCGGACGAATCTCCCTGGGCCGATGTCAATCCCAGAAGTTTTGAGCTCTGCGCTGGAAGCCTCCAGAGGCCTCCAGCGCAGAGCTCAAAACATCGATCAAAACCGCCCAGGCCTGCACACAGTCTGGCCCCTTCCTCTCCTCCTCCCCCTCCTCCTCCTCCTCCTCCTCCTCCTCCTCCTCCTCCTCCTCCTCCCATTCCAACATGTATGTTTTGTGCACCTCTTTTGCCAGGGGAGGCGTCCCCCCAGGCACAGCCAACGCTGCTGCCCCGCGCCCAGCAGCCGGCTTGTCGGCCGAGGGAAGCCGACCACAGCGACCAGCGGCAGTCTATTCCTCGTCCCGCGCGTGCTCTCGGGGGCGGGCGGGGCGGCTCGACGGCAGGAACGGCCCGGGCGCGCGCAGGCGCCGCCTGGAACCCTCGGTACCTTGCCTGCCCCGATACGCAACGCGCAACGCGTAGCGTACTGGTACGGGGCTCAACGCGCAGACCGAACGCGCACGTTCTGAACGCGGACGTGTCGAACACGGCACGTGCTGCGTTCCAAAACGAGCGCACCAGAGCAGCCAAGCTCGGCATACAGCCACCGCGCAACCGTGAACACAACACCACGTGAGCAACACCTCGCGAGGAGCTCCCTCGCGAGGAACACCTCGCGAGGAACTTCCTCGCGAGGAAGCTCCTCGCGAGGAACACCTCGCGAGGAAGCTCCTCGCGAGGGAACTCCTCGCGAGGGACGAAAGGTGCTCTCCTGGCCACGAGGCGCCCCGGCCACGCACGACTTCCGCGGCGCAGAGCCGACGGGGCGGCCCGGAGGCCAGAGCCCCTGCTGCGGCGAGAGCGGTCCTCCTTCCGGCGTCTTCGTTATACAGGGCAGTTGTTAATACATGGGATTTCTCAACATATATATATATATATATATAGATATATATGTGTGTTTAAAATATAAAAATATTTTCATACATGAATAATTTAGGAATGAATTGACGCATGGACTCATCGTTGTTTTTCATACTAAATCCCTGCATTTGTAATACATGATCCGCACGCGGAGCATGTATAAATAACGGCACTGTACAGTCGGACTTGACCAGAGAGGACACGCGAGAGAGGACACGAGACCCTTCCGAGGGCCACAATTGCCACAGGAATGCAGGAGGCAGGGGTTTCGCGAGGCACAGGGCACGAGGGTACCCTTGCTCTGGCAGGGTCGACCTGCCAAGGCTGGGCCGACTGTCCACGAGGCCGAGGGATCCACGCCGCGCTCGGCCGAGCGGAAGACCTGGCCACAAGACGTGGCTGGCCATCGCTCGGACGTCCATTCCCTGTGTTTTTTCCGGTTTCGTGCGTGGTTTTTTTTCGCCAGATGATCCAGGATGCGCCTCGATGGTCCTCGCCGAAGGAAACGTGCACACGCCCGAGCGATGCCAGGGCGCGGGGAGAGAGCCGGAGATCGCCCACGTCTGGGAGCCCCTCCTGGAGCCTGTTTTTCCCTACCTAGGCTCTGCCTAGAAGGGTTCTTACTCTCTTTGCTCAAAGGGCCGGGCAGTGCTAACCGCCCCGGGCGGTTCCCCCAGTCCCCGCCCCGCGGTTCCCCCAGTCCCCTGGGAGCTTTAGCCTTAGCTTTAGCTTTAGCTTTTTAGCTTTAGCTTTAGCTTTAGCTTAGCTTTAGCTTAGCTTTAGCTTAGTGTTAGCTTAGTGGTAGCTTAGCTTTAGCTTAGCGTTAGCTTAGCGTCAGCTTAGTGTTAGCTTAGCTTTAGCTTAGCTTTAGTTTAGCTTTAGCTTAGCTTCAGCTCAGCTTTAGCTTAGCTTTAGCTTAGTGTTAGCTTAGCCTTAGCTTAGCTTTAGCTTAGCTTTAGCTTAGCTTTAGCTTAGCTTTAGCTTAGCTTTAGCTTAGCTCCAGCTTAGCTTTAGCTTAGCTGTAGCTCAGCTTTAGCTTAGCTTTAGCTTAGCTTTAGCTTAGCTTTAGCTTAGCTGTAGCTTAGCTTTAGCTTTAGCTTTAGCTTAGCTTTTAGCTTAACTTCAGCTTAGCTTTAGCTTAGCTTTAGCTTAAATTTTACCTTACCCTTAGCTCAGCTTTCGCTTAGCTTCAGCTTAGATTCAGCTTAGCTTTAGCTTAGCTTTAGCTTAGATTTAGCTTAGCTGTAGCTTAGATTTAGCTTATCGTTAGCTTTAGCTTTAGCTTAGCGTCAGCTTAGTGTTAGCTTAGCGTTAGCTTAGCTTTAGCTTAGCTTTAGCTTAGCTTCAGCTCAGCTTTAGCTTAGATTTAGCTTAGTGTTAGCTTAGCCTTAGCTTAGCTTTAGCTTAGCTTTAGCTTAGCTTCAGCCTAGCTTTAGCTTAGCTTTAGCTTAGCTTTAGCTTAGCTTTAGCTTTAGCTTTAGCCTTAGCTTTAGCTTTAGCTTTAGCTTTAGCTTAGTTTTAGCTTAGCATTAGCTTAGTGTTAGCTTAGTGGTAGCTTAGCTTTAGCTTAGCGTTAGCTTAGCGTCAGCTTAGTGTTAGCTTAGCGTTAGCTTAGCTTTAGCTTAGCTTTAGCTTAGCTTCAGCTCAGCTTTAGCTTAGCTTTAGCTTAGTGTTAGCTTAGCCTTAGCTTAGCTTTAGCTTAGCTTTAGCTTAGCTTTAGCTTAGCTTTAACTTAGCTTTAGCTTAGCTCCAGCTTAGCTTTAGCTTAGCTGTAGCTCAGCTTTAGCTTAGCTGTAGCTTAGCTTTAGCTTAGCTGTAGCTTAGCTTTAGTTTAGCTTTAGCTTAGCTTTTAGCTTAACTTCAGCTTAGCTTTAGCTTAGCTTTAGCTTAAAGTTTAGCTTACCCTTAGCTTAGCTTTCGCTTAGCTTCAGTTTAGATTCAGCTTAGATTTAGCTTAGCTTTAGCTTAGATTTAGCTTAGCTGTAGCTTAGCTTTAGCTTATCTTTAGCTTTAGCTTTAGCTTAGCTTTAGCTTAGCTTCAGCTTAGCTTTAGCTTAGATTTAGCTTAGTGTTAGCTTAGCCTTAGCTTAGCTTTAGCTTAGCTTTAGCTTAGCTTCAGCCTAGCTTTAGCTTAGCTTTAGCTTAGCTTTAGCTTAGCTTTAGCTTAGCTTTACTGTTACTACTAATGCTGCTTTCCTAGGGGCTCCAACTCCTAGGTAGGGTCGCACTGGGATAATTTTTAGACTCTGGCAAATTTACTTGCATGGACGGGGGGGGGCTGAGCCTGAAGCAAGCCGCAAACGACTTGCACGTTCGGGGGGGCGCGGAAATCACGCAAGTCGAAAGGCACTTGCACGCTAGTATTCGCTTGAAGAGGGGCGAGGAGGGGGGGGGGGGGGGGGCGAACGCCATGCAAGTAAACTTGCCTGAATCCAAAAACAAAACAGGCTCCTGAGGCGGCACGCGCCGCCGTCCCCCCTGGTGGCCCCCGGGGATCTCCCCGAGGTCCTCCAAGGGGCCCATGGGAGGCGCCGGGCAGCGCCCATGGAGGCATCGCTCGGTGGATCGATCGATCGATCCTCCAAAAGATGGAGCGATCGACGGAGCGATCGAGCCTCGAGCCTCGGGCGCCCTCGAGCCTCGACCGAGACCTCGAGCCTCGACCCTCGGGCGTCCTCGAACCTCGAACCTCGTGCCTCTCAGAGCCTCGGGCGCCCTCGAGCCTCGAGCCTCGGCCAAGTCCTCGAGCCTCGACGTACTCCACCCTGGGCCGAAGGATCGGCGGCGGGCGCCCGCGAGGGCAGCACCCGAGCCCGGGGCGGGACTGCCCACCCAGTTCTGGCCCGGCTCGTCGTCGAAGAAGTCGCTCGGCGACGGCCACCTCTGGGCGAGGAGAGTGAGAGGACGACGCCGGGAGGGGGGGGAGGCAGGGAGGGATTACCAGCCTCGAACGTCTCCCTATCCCTAAGATTGGCACGCCAGAAGGCGATGACGATCTTAGGGATCCGCCCTCAAAAAAGAAGGGAATCCCTAAGATTGGCATCGTGATGAGGAGGTGCCCAGCATAGGGATAGGGATATGCTCCAGGCTGGTAAAGGGAATCTGCTGCTGAGGAGGCTGCGGGGCCGCGGAAGCACTGGGCCTGCAAGCAGAAGGCAGCGCCACCGCGCGCAGAAGAGCACGACGAGCCGGGCGAGAATGCTCGGAGATGTTCTGCAGGCTTCCCAAGTGGTCGTCACGCTGGGCGGGGCGGGGGGCACGTCGGGGGGGGGGACCCCTCGGAGCCTCCTGGCGGCCTCCTGGGGCCTCTTGGGGCGGGGGGGCGCGGATGTTCGGCTCGCGGTCCCCCCCGTGGGCCCTGCCCAATCTTTGGGCCCTCCTGGGCCGTCGTCGGGCGCCTCTGGGGGCCCCTACCGGGCCTCGGGAGCGTCAAAAAACGACTCAGGATGCAAAGCCGGTCATGGGGAAAGGGTCCCAGACCTCCGACGTCGTGACTTTTTCATGGCGCGACCCCCAGAGGTCCGGACCTGTTCGCCGGGACCGGTTTTTCATCCTCAATCGTTTTTGGACGGTCCCGAGGCCCGGTAAGGGCCCCCAGAGGCCGAAAAGAATGAAAAACCTCCCGTCGTGATTTTCTCATGACTCGAGGGGGTCTGGGGTCGGGACCTCTGGGGGTCGACGCACTGAAAAAATCGTGACGTCGGGGGTCCGGGGTGGGGGGTGGGCCCGGCCCTCTGCCCCAGCGCGCTATGCCTCTCTACCCAGCGGGGGTGGCTGGCCCGGGCTAGCGACCGTCAAGGGTCTCTGCAAGACCACCAGAGCAGGCATGGGAAACGAATTAATGAAGGGGCCCTGGGACACACACACACACACACACACATATAAAAAATTAGCCTGGCGAAGGACCCAACCATATGCAGTTGTGAATGCCGCAATTGTGCTGGGTGGTGGCGGACGCATGCGGGCGTGCGGGCGGCGCCACTGGGACCTTCGGTGGAGCCCCCTATGGGGCCACGAAACGCTGTACTGGGTGGGCGAGACGCGGTCAGCAAGGGCTGTGCTGCGTGGTGGCGGACGCATGCGAGCGGTGCCACTGGGACCTTCGGTGGAGCTCCCTATGGGGCCACGAAACGCTGTACTGGGTGGATGAAACGCAGGCAGGGAGCAAGGGCTGCGCAGGGTGGTGGCGGACGCATGCGGGCGGTGCCGCTGGGACCTTTGGTGGAGCTCCCTATAGGGCTACGAAGCGCTGTTCTGGGTGGGTGAAGCGCAGGGAACAAGGGCTGTGCTGGGTGGTGGCGGACGCAAGCGGGCAGTGCCACTGGGACCTTTGGTGGAGCCCCCTATGGGGCCACGAAACGTGCGAGGGGTGTGCCAGAATGGGGTGTGGAACCGCATGCCAGCGCAGCCACTGGGGCCTTCGGTGGAGCTCCCTATGGAGCCACGAAACGTGTGAGGGGTGTGCCGAAATGGGGGGTGGAACCGCATGCGAGCGCAGCCACTGCGGCGTTCGGTGGAGCTCCCTATGGGGCCACGAGACGTGTGAAGGGCGTGCCGAAAAAGGGGGTGGAACCGCATGCGAGCGCAGCCACTGGGGCCTTCGGTGGAGCTCTCTATGGGGCCACGAACCGTGTGAGGGGTGTGCCGAAATGGGGGGGGAACCACATGCGAGCGCAGCCACTGGGGCGTTCGGTGGAGCTCCCCATGGAGCCACCCACGAAGCGTGTGAGGGGTGTGCCGAAATGGGGGGTGGAACCGCATGCGAGCGCAGCCACTGGAGCGTTCGGTGGAGCTCCCTATGGGGCCACGAACCGTGTGAGGGGTGTACCAGAATGGGGTGTGGAACCACATGCTGGCGCAGCCACTGGGGCCTTCGGTGGGGTTCCCTATGGGGCACGAAACGTGTGAGGGGTGTGCCAGAATGGGGGGTGGAACCGCATGCGGGCGCAGCCACTGGGGCCTTCGGTGGAGCTCCCTATGGGGCCACGAAACGTGTGAGGGGTGTGCCAGAATGGGGGGTGGAACCGCATGCGGGCGCAGCCACTGGGGCCTTCGGTGGAGCTCCCTATGGCCACCGCATGCGGGCGCAGCCACTGGGGCCTTCGGTGGAGCTCCCTATGGGGCCACGAAACGTGTGAGGGGTGTGCCAGAATGGGGGGTGGAACCGCATGCGGGCGCAGCCACTGGGGCCTTCGGTGGAGCTCCCTATGGGGCCACGAAACGTGTGAGGGGTGTGCCAGAATGGGGGGTGGAACCGCATGCGGGCGCAGCCACTGGGGCCTTCGGTGGAGCTCCCTATGGGGCCACGAAACGTGTGAGGGGTGTGCCAGAATGGGGGGTGGAACCGCATGCGGGCGCAGCCACTGGGGCCTTCGGTGGAGCTCCCTATGGGGCCACGAAACGTGTGAGGGGTGTGCCAGAATGGGGGGTGGAACCGCATGCGGGCGCAGCCACTGGGGCCTTCGGTGGAGCTCCCTATGGGGCCACGAAACGTGTGAGGGGTGTGCCAGAATGGGGGGTGGAACCGCATGCGGGCGCAGCCACTGGGGCCTTCGGTGGAGCTCCCTATGGGGCCACGAAACGTGTGAGGGGTGTGCCAGAATGGGGGGTGGAACCGCATGCGGGCGCAGCCACTGGGGCCTTCGGTGGAGCTCCCTATGGGGCCACGAAACGTGTGAGGGGTGTGCCAGAATGGGGGGTGGAACCGCATGCGGGCGCAGCCACTGGGGCCTTCGGTGGAGCTCCCTATGGGGCCACGAAACGTGTGAGGGGTGTGCCAGAATGGGGGGTGGAACCGCATGCGGGCGCAGCCACTGGGGCCTTCGGTGGAGCTCCCTATGGGGCCACGAAACGTGTGAGGGGTGTGCCAGAATGGGGGGTGGAACCGCATGCGGGCGCAGCCACTGGGGCCTTCGGTGGAGCTCCCTATGGGGCCACGAAACGTGTGAGGGGTGTGCCAGAATGGGTGTGGGAGGGGGAGGAGGGGGGAGGAAGGGGAGGAGGAGGAAGGAGGAGGAAGGAGGAACGCGGGGCGACGTCTCTTCAAAACGAGGACCCAACACCACAGGATGGTTGGGAAAAAAGAAAAACACACAAATAAAAAGATGTCCCATAGTTTCCGATATTTTCTGGGTTTTTGTCTTCCCCACCACTTCCCATATTTTCCAATATTTTCTGGGGGATCGACGATCAATTGTGTCTGTGTGTTTTTCCCTCCTGAATTAAGTCTAAGCCGAAGGATTATGGACGGACTGGGGCTCGAGCAAAACTCCGAAAATCCACCGATCCCGCGTGTGAACTACAAGGAGCCTCAGCAAGAGCTTCAGCTCTGAGCCTAAGCAAGAGCTTCAGCTCTGCTTCGGGGGGGTCGCCGGGGTGGCTCTGCCGGGGATGGCGTTTTCTTATAATGGTTTGCGCATCCCCAAGCTGTTTCGGGGGGTACCAGGGACCCCCCCCAGGACTCTCCCCTCGGAACCCTCCCCGGACTCCCGCCCCGGGGAAGGGGGGGGGGGGGGGCGGTCCCCCATCTGGCGTTTTCTTAATGGTTTGCGCATCCCCAAGATGTTTCGGGGAGTCCCAAGGACCCCGCTCAGATCTAGCCGCTACCGCCCCCAGGACCCTCCCCTCGGAACCCTCCCTGGACCCGCCCCAAGACCGCTCCAGGCACCCCCCCAGAGAGCACGTCAGCTCCAAAAAGCGTCCCCGACGACTCTAAGAGCGCCCTCCCTTCCAAACAGCGCCCCCGACGACTCCAAGATCACCGAAACCGGAGCCCCCCGCATCGGCGGCACTGGCCGCAGGCCATTACAATAGTGATTCCCCCGCGGCGGCTGAGCAGGACGACGAAGACAGGTTTCTGTCGGCGGCGAGCGGGGGGGAAGTGAGAAGGCTTTTCGGAAGGTTCGGAAGTCCCCCAGCTTTCTGGCAAGTTCTCTGAGACTTCCCCGAAGACAGCAAAAACATCTCAGAAGGCGAGAGGGCGTCTGAGAAGTCCCGCCGCTTTCTGAAAAAGACCTGCTCCTCCTCATTTCCCCCCTCGCTCGCCGCCCATTCTGAAGGGGGAGGATGAGGATGAGGAGGAGGAGTAAGAGCAGGAGGAGGAGGAGGAGGAGGAGGAAGAGGAGGAGGGGGAGGAGGGGGGAGGAGGAGGAGGAGGAGGAGGAGGAGGAGGAGGAGGAGGAGGAGGAGGAGGAGGAGGAGGAGGAGAGGAGGAGGAGGAGGAGGAGAGGAGCAGGAGGGGGAGGAGGAGGAGAAGGAGAGGGAGGAGGAGGAGGAGGAGAGGAGGAGGAGGAGGAGGGAGGAGGAGGGGAGGAGGAGGAGGGGAGGAGAAGGGAGGGGAAGGAGGAGGAGGAGGGACGAGTGTCTATTCCCGGCCGAGAGCTCAGGGAGGGGGGGGTCCCAAGGGGGGAGGCGCGCGGGGGAGGCGCGCAGGGGGTGGAGGCCGCACTCAGCACACGCAACCCTTGCGAGGGTGCCGGGAACGCACGACGAAGTGCTTTGCATGTGCAAAACGACAACACTCCTGCCGTCACTGGGGCAATCAACGGGTACCGATACTGCTACCCCCCCGACCTCAACTTTGGTGCGTTCCGACGAGAACTTCGGGGCGAAGCCAACTGTGGCGACGCGGGCCTCCCAGGAAGGCGAACCAGGGAACTAAAAGAGAGGCGTTGTAGATGGGGTCCGAATGGATGGGGTCGAATGATCTCGCCGCATCGCCAATACATCGCCGATGCATCGGCGATTAATCGGCGAAGTCGGCGACGCATCCGCGACGCCGGCGCGGAGAAAATCGGGCTCCGCATCGAACCGCAGTTGCGCTGCATCGGCGATGCGGCGCGATCCTCGGACCCAATCGAAGGTCAGCTTGCGATTCACAAATTATGTGCTTTTAAAAAAGAAGTATCCCAGTGCGACCCTACCTAGGAATTGGAACCTCTAGGAAAGCAGCAATAGTGGATGCCGTGCTGCGCTTTGCTATGCTACGCTATGCTGTGCTGCGTTATGTTATGATATGCTAAACGATACTGTGATATGAGATGCGATACTGCGCTATGTTATGATATTATATGATATGCTATGCTATACTGCGCGACGCGATGCTATGTTATGATATGCTATGGTATGATGTGATGTGCTATGATATGCTGTGCTGTGCTATGCTAGGCAATGAGATGCTATGCTATGGTAAGTTACGCTGCGCTATGCTATGCTATGCTTTGCTGAGCTAAGATATGCTGTGCGATGATTGGCTATGCTATGCGATGTTATGATGTGCTCATGCTGCGCTGCGCTATGATGCACTAGGCTAAGCTAAGCTAAGCTAAGGTAAGCTAAGCTAAGCTAACTTAAGCGAAGCTAAGCTAAGCTAAGCTAGGTTAGGTTAGGCTAAGCTAAGCTACGCTAAGTTAAGCTAAGCCAGGCTAAGCCAAGCCAGGCTAAGCTAAGCTAAGTTAAGATGAGATAAGCTAAGCTAAGCTAAGCTAAGCTAGGCTAAGCTAAGTTAAGCTAAGCTAAGCTAAGCTAAGCTAAGCAAAGTTAAGCTAGGTTAGGCTAAGCAAAGCTAAGCTAAGCTAAGATGAGATAGGCTAAGCTAAGCCAAGCTAAGCTAAGCTTAGCTAAGCTTAGCTAAGCTTAGCTAAGCTAAGCTGGGTGAACCCAGGGGGCGCGACTGGGGGAACCGCGGGGCGGGGACTGGGGGAACCGCCCGGGGCGCTGTGCACTGCCCGCCCCTTTAAGCTAAGAGAGTAAGAACCCTTCTAGGCAGAGCCTAGGTAGGGAATGAGTATATATATATATATATATATATGAACCAAAAAAACTGCTCGGGCAAATCGCGGGGTGGCGCCCGCCAGATTGAAAATCAACGGCGACGGCGCCGGTGTTTAGCGCCGACGCCCAGCCGACAGCGAGAAGGCGACAGACAGCACAATCTGGGGGAGGGGAGGGGGGCGGGAGGCAAAAGAGGAGGAGGAGGAGGAGGATCCGACGCTCCGGCTGACCCCCTTTGGCAATGACCCGCGTCACGTGAAGCCCCGACTGACGTAACCGCTCCAACTGGGAAACGCAGCGAGGGCGCTGAATTAGGAATTATAGCTTATAGGAATCAAGGGAGGAGGAGGAGGAGGAGGAGGACGAGGAGGAGGAGGAGGAGGAGGAGGAGGAGGAGGAGAAGGGAGGAGGAGGAGGAGGAGGAGGAGGAGGAGGGAGGAGGAGGAGAAGGGAGGAGGAGGAGGAGGAGGAGGAGGAGGAGGAGGAGGAGGAGGAGGAGGAGGAAGGGAGGAGGTAGGAGGAGGAGGAGGAGGAGGAGGAGGAGGACGAGGAGGGCGAGGAGGACGAGGACGAGGAGGAACGGTTCGGATCGCATCAGATCGGACTGGGAGTCTCGGAGCCTGGAGCCAGTGAAACGCCATTTGAGGCCTGGCAGTGGGTATCACCGCCGCCCTGATCAATTGAGGAATGCTCCAGGGTCTGAGGCCTCCTGCACACGTTCCTGAACGGAAGCCCCTACCGTACCGTAGTCATGATAAGAAGATTAACAAAACAGGCACCCACGGGAGGAGAAAAGGAAAAGGGCCGCGGCGGGGGGAGCTCCTCTTCCTCCTCGTCCTTCCCCTCCCTCGCCGCGGCGGGGGCGACCCCATCCTCGTCAGCGTGTTGCCCTCGTGTGCCTCCTCCTCTACCTCCCCACTCCTCCTTCTGCCCAGGGGAAGGGGAGGAGGGGGAAGTGGGACACTCCAGGAAGCCTTCGAGTGAGCAGCTTGTACATGATGACGCCGGCGCAGTAGATGTCGACAGCGGGGGAATACTCACCCAGGTACGCCTGCGAGCAAAAATGAATGATTTCTTCCTCTGAGCCTGGCGTTTCGCACCCAAGTGCACCCAAACGCCAAAACGAGTCAGCAATCATATGTCAAGAATGGCTCGAAGGATCGACACGCAACAGATCCACTGTGTGGGTACGTATACGCCTGCGCGCACGCGCAGGCACACGAGCATGGCGACTGCGTCTGCGCACTCCAGGCGCGCTGGAGCTAAGGACCAACGCCCGGGCACGGCGGCGGGATGGGCCTTCCGTGTATGCAGTCACGAAGTATACTCGAGTGGGGGCCCGGGAGCCCACGTGGCCGCTTCCTCTTGGCGCTCCCGCGCTCTCTGGGGCTCCCCCCGATACAAACATTCTACAGAAGCTGGGAGGCCCCATAGGACGGGCCAGGAGGGCCCCCGAGAGGCCCCCTTCCTCTTGGCGCTCCCGCGCCTTTTTGGGGCTTCCCCCGATAAAAAAAACTGCACAGAAGCCGGGAGGCCCCATAGGACGGGCCAAGGAGGGCCCCCCGAGAGGCCCCCCCCCACGGCGCGCAGGACGCCCCGAAGGCGGCCCCCGACGGCGCTCCAGGCCGCCAGAAGAGGGCCAGCAGACGGCCCAACAGAGGACCCCCAAGGACGCCCCCAGGAGAGATCCTGGAGGCTCCCTAAGAGAGAGCCCCGAGGTGCCCAAATCACTGGTTTCTCCGAGTGTGTTCTCGAGAAGTGTTCTTAACGTTCGCGCCTGTTCTGGCTGTCGACGCTCCAAGACGGCCCCAGAAAGCGCCCAAGATCGACCCCCAGGACAGCCCAAGGGGCCCCCAAGAACGCCCCCGGACTGCTTGAGACTGCCCCAAGACAGTCCAAGAGCCCCCCGAAGACGGCACAACAGAGCTCCAAGAGGGGCTCCAGAGCTGCCCCACAGGGAGAACACGCACTGACATGTCGAGCCTTTCGCCCCAAGACGGCCCCCGAGACTGCTAGCAGAGCAGGCCCCCAAGAGGCCGCTCCAAAAGGCCCCCCAAAGGCCCAAATACGGCCCAGATCAGGCTCCCAAGAGATCCCCAAGAGGCCCCAAGATAACCCAAAACCGAATCCTAAAGGCTTCTAAAAGACCTCCCTAGAGATCCCCAGAGTCATCCCAAATGCCTCTGGCCCATAACCCAGGCGCAACGGCTGGATGGGCCGAAGGCCACTAGATCCGCCGCCCACTCTTGGCTTGCCTCAGGGGTGCCCAGCGTGCTAAATGTTTGATGGCTTTTGGTTGTGTCAGAATCTCCCCCTGCAAGGGCTTCGGCCCAGCGCGCTGGCCACCCGGACGGAATGCTTGCCCGGAGGTGGTTGGCAAGGAGTTGTCTGTTCCAGGTGGATCCAAGGTGGCTCAAGACGGCCTCAAAGACGGCCAGGATGGCCTCAAAGTTCGCCCAAGACAATCCAAGATGCCCCCAAGTCCGCCCACGAAGCCTTCAAGACGGCCCAAGACAGCCCAAGAGGCTTGCAAGACGGCTCAAGAGGTATCCAAAGAGTCCTCCCTGAGGGCCAGAAGAGGCCAACATCGTTGATGTTCCTTCGGTTTTTGAAAGATTTCAGAATGTCCTTCTCTTCGGCCTTCCCAAGGCCCATGACGACCCAAGGGGGCCCCAAGATCGCCCAAAGATAGCCCCAAAGGCCTCCAAGATGACCCCGTGACGGCCAAAAAACCCTCCAAGACGGCCCCAAGAGGGCCTCAAGACGGCCCAAGAGGCCTCCAAGACGCCCATGATAGCTTCCAAGACGGCCCTGAAGCACCCCAAGAGGGCCCTAAGTCGGTTTAGAGAGACCCCAAGACGGCTGCCGACGTCGTCAGACGGGCAAAGAACGCCCTAAGACGACCAAAGAGGACCCCAAGACGCCCCAAAAGTTCCCCAGGAGGCCCAAGGAGGCCTCCAAAAGGTCTCGAGGAGGCCCACAAGAAGTTCCCAAATGGTCTCCAAAGTCTCTCCTCCTCCTCCTCCTCCTCCTCCTCCTCCTCCTTCTCCTCAACCTCCGACTTCTCTTCCTCCTCATTCTCCCTTCTACTCTAATCCTCTTCCTCCTCCTCATCCTCCTCCTCCTCCCCTTCTCCTCCTCCTCCGCCTCCTCCTCCTCCCTATGTTTCCCCCCTCTCCGCCGCTTCTTTTTCCCACAACGGCCAGAGGAACAAATGGTCCGACGATACCTTGGCAGAGCCCTGGCCACAAAGTCCAGCCGCATGGACGATTCCAAAAGGCAGGGGGCGGCGGTGATTCGCCACAGTCGTCTTCGGTAAATACACATGTAAACCAACGAAAACAAATACACATATATCTGTGTATATATTCATACGTGTATACATACAAATACATAACGATATATACATACACACATGCACATCAATATATGCATATATCTACACATACATATATACATATACATAAACATATGTATACGCATGCACATATGCATGTACATAGACGTATACATAGACGTATACATATTCATGTACATATACATATATGTAAATGCATACGCAAACCATATACATGTACACATACGTGAACATAACCATACCCATATACATACATGCATGCATACACGTGTATACATATCTATACACATACACATACACATACACATACACATACGTATACAACTACAAATGACCATAAACGTATATGTACACCTACACATGCATAAACATGTACATATACCTGAACACATACATATACATATACACATACATATACATATACATGTACATATACATGCACGCATACATCTATATATATATGTACATTTATGTGCATATATACATATACACAAACATATATACACACAAATACATATACATATATACATATGTGTATATCAGCCCCCCAACACCCATGTTACGCATTCTTCCTTCCTACGAGGCTGGAGTCGTGCCGCTCCCCTCCTGTATCCCGTCCCTCTCCGCGCCTTGTATTCGTCTTCTTCTTCTCTGAAGCCTTCCCCCGCATCCGCTAGCGACACCTTTTCCACAGGCGCTAACGTGACAGATGCAAGCGCCTGCTTCCTCTACATAAGCGGTAAACTAGCGTGTGAGCGTGGGCACATCGACGAGAAATCAGCCAACCTTGCGATTTCACTTGGATGCCTGGGATATCTGAAATGCAAATCAACGAAGTCCTGTGATTTCGGTGGGGCTCCTGGGCTTCCTGGGATCCCTGTGATTCCGTACTCTGGAGCAAAGCCAACCTTGGGATCCCCAGGAAGTCCAGGGCTCAGAATTCCAAGAACCTCGAAGAAACCACAGTGTTCGCGACGTCGGTGGTGCGCGAACCCTGCGATTTCATTGAGACTCCTGGGATTTGTGGGGCGCTAATCATCGAAACCTAATGGTTTCACTGGGATTCCTGGGATTCCTTTGATTTCATACCCTGGAGCAAAACCAACCTTGGGACCCCCAGGAGGTCCAGGGCTCAGAATCCCGGGAATCCCATTGAAATCACAAGGTTCGAGACGTCGGTAATGCGCGAGCCCTACGATTTCATGTGGATTCATGGGATTCCTGGGATGCAAATCGACGGAGACCTGCGAGTTCATTGGGCTTCCCAAGGTTCCTGGGATTTCATACCCTGGAGCAAAACCAACCTTGGGATCCCCAGGAGGTTCAAGGTTCAGAACCCCAGGAATCCAAATGAGATCGCAGGGTTCGCGACGTCGGTGATGCGCAAACCCTGCGATTTCACCGGGATCCCTGAGATTTCTGGGATGCTAACCAACAAAACCTTTTGATGTCAGTGGGATTCCTGGACTGCCTTGGATTTGAAGCCCTGGTGCAAAACCAACCTTAAGATCCCCAGAGGGTCCAGGGCTCAGAATCCCAGGAATCCCTATGAAATCGTAAGGTTCGCGACGTCGGTGATGCGCAAACCCTGTGATTTCACTGGGATTCCTGGGATGCAAGTCGACGAAACGAAACCTTGCGATTTCATACGGATTCCTGTGATTTTCAGCCTCGACCTTCTGTGACCCCAGAACTCGTGCTTTGTTTTCGCTCCAGAGTGTGAAATCCGAGGAACCCCAGGAGCCCCAATGCAATCAAAAGGTTGGAGACGTCGGTGATGCGCAAACCTGTGTGCTTTCATTAGGGTTCCTGGGGTTCCTGGGGTGCAAATCAACGAAACCTTGCGATGTAACTCGGGTTCCTGGAACTCCTGGGATTTCAAGCAATGGAGCAAAACCAACCTTAGGATCCCCAGGAGGTCCAGGGCTCAAAACCCAAGGAAGCCGTCGGTGATGCGCAAATCCTGTGATTGCACGGGGATTCCTAGGATTCTTGGGATTCAGATCAACGAAACCTTGGATTCGTTTGGATTCCTTGGATTCCTAGGATTCCTTATTCCTAGGATTCCTTATGAATTCGTTTGGATTCCTTGGATTTCAGGATTCCTCGGATTCCTAGGATTCATTATGGATTCGTTTGGATTCCTGGGATTCCTTGGATTCGTTTGGATTCCTAGGATTCCTTATGAGTTCGTTTGGATCCCTTGGACTTCAGACCCGGGAGCGCAACACACAGCACGAGCCCTGGGGCCACAGAAGGCCGAGGCAAAAGATCCCAAGAACCCCTCGAATCCCAAATGAAATCACCAGGTTTTTTGCATTTGAGGAATCCCAGGAATCCTATAAAAATCGCGGGTTTCGCGCATCACCGACGTCTCGAACCTTGCGATTGCATTGGAATTCGTGGGATTCTGAGCCCTGGACCTCCTGGGGATCCAAAGGTTGGTTTTGCTCCAAGGTATGGAATCCTAGGAATCCCAAGAATCGCACTGAAGTCACAAGGTTCCGTTGATTAGCGCCCCAGGAATCCCAGGAGTCCCAATGAAATCACAAGGTTCGCGAACCACCGGCGTCGCGAACCCTATGCTTTCATCGGGGTTCATGGGATTCTGAGCCCTGTTGCTCATCACCGACGTCTCGACCCTTGTGAATTCACTCGGATTCCTAGGATTCTGAGCCCTGGATTGCCTGGGGATCCCAAGGTTGGTTTTGCAAGAGGGTATGAAGTTCCAGGAACCCAAAGAACCCAAATGAAACCACTTGGCTCCGTTGAGTAGCGTCCCAGAAGCCATAGGAATCCAAATGAAATGATAGGGTTTGCGCATCACCGACGTCGCGAACCCAGTGAATTCACCAGGATTCCTGGAACTCTGAGCCTTGAACCTCCCGAGGGTCCCAAGGTTGGTTTTGCTCCAGGGTATGAAATCCCATGAATTCCATGAAGCCCAATGACATCGCAAGGTTTCGTTGATTTGCATCCCAGGAATCCCAGGACCCCGCATGAAATCACAAAGGTTTGCGCATCACCGACGTCGCGAACCCAGTGATTTCACTGGGATCTCTTGAGTTCTGAGCCCTGGACTTCCTGGGGATCCCAACGTTGGTTTTGCTCCAAGGTGTGAAATCAGTGGAACCCCAGGAATCCCAATGAAATCAAAGGGTTTCGTTGATTTGCATCCCAGAATCCCACGAATCCCAACGGAATCACAAGGCTTGTTGATTTCTCGTCTACTGGATGGCTCACACGCTAGTTCCCCCTCTATGTAGAGGAAGCAGACGCTTGCATATGTCACGTTGGCGCCTGTGGAAAATGTGCCGCTAGCGGATGCGGGGGAAGGCTTCAGCGAAGAAGAAGAAACAAAAAAAGAAGAAGAGGCGCGGAGAGGGAAGGGGAAAGAGGAGGGGAGCGGCACGACTCCAGTCTCGTGGGAAGGTAGAAGGCGTATAATGGGTGCTGGGGGGGGGGCTGCGCATATACATATACATGTACATACAGATCACTCGTGCTGCGTACATATATAAATGTATATATATATATATATATATATATATATATACATATATGTAAATACGCAGCACCCCGCAATTGCGGATAAGAGTGAGGGGGCGGTCGCGGGGTGGGTCGCGGGTGGGTCGTGGGGTGGGTCGCGGGTGGGTCGCGGGTGGATCGCGGGTGGGTCGCGGGGTGTGTCGTGGGTGGGTCGCGGGTGGGTCGCGTGGGTGGGTCGCGGGGTGGGTCGCGGGTGGGTCGCGGGGTGGGCCGCGGGTGGGTCGCGGGTGGGTCGCGGGCGGGGGGGGGGGACGACGACGCAACAAAAGAACAACAACAACAACAACAACAACAACGACAACGACAACGACAACGACAACGACGACGACGACGACGACGACGACGACGACAACACCACCAACAACAACAACAACAACAACAACAACAACAATTACTAGCACGTGGGGACACTCCGTTCTCACCAGTGCCAGGGTTTTCATACGACGCCCGCCAATACCCCCACTTTGTGGGGGGGCCGGTTCAAGCTCTACCACATTTCCAAACGACTCTTCGCCACCACCCACACCCAGCTTCCCGCCCTATGACGTTCGGACACTTCACTTCGTGGCCTGCGGACGACCGTGGCTACTACACTGGCGCATGGGTACAGCGAGTTGTGTAACATAAATGTTGAAAAACCATTGGTTTTTTAGGATTCGGACAGCGCGCGCGGGTAGAAATTTTGAAAATTCGTACAGATGTTTTTCGAGGACCTACGGTGCGATTCGTATGATTTTATGTTGCGCGGTGCTAAAATTCCTAAGAAACCCAATGGTTTTTGAAGATTTCGGCGTGCGCGCGCGAAGAAAAAACGAATGTGTCCCGCATGGTATTATTTGACAGGGATGATGGCCCTGGCAGGTGCGCAACCGTTGTCGCAGAAGTTCGAAAAAGTTGCTCGCAAAAGCCCGTTTGACAGAAATGTTTAAAAAGTGTTGGGTTTCCTACGAATCCGCAAGAGCGCGCGGGATGAGATTTTGACAATTTTTTGTTGAAAAACCATTGGTTTTTTGATGTTTTTATGTTAAAATCGCTGCGAACACTAAGGTTTTGGAAGGATTTCGTCTTGCGCGCGCGAATGTCCACTTTACCTTATTTTTTGCAAGGGATTCTTGAAATTTGATTATATTAGAACAAGAAATGTCATTTTCTATTGTTTTTTGCAAGGGAAAGCGGATTACAACAAAACAACCGGATCCTGTACACACCCTCTTTTCTGAGGCTTCCTCACGAAAATGATGAAAATGTAGCTGCGGCCTAGGCGGCGCAGGGGGGGCGCGCACCAGGGGGCCCAACAATAATTATTCTTTAGAATAAATAATGTTCAAAACAACAAGAATCCTCGCCGTGAATCCCCACTTCAGCCACGCACCCAAGGACAGTGAATGACCGTTCGGGCCCCCTCACTCTGATATATATATATATAAGAGAGAGAGAGAGATATACGTATACTCACGCCCCTGCGACTTGCCACAAGGGTGCGTGGCGTGCCGAACATGAGGTATTTCTTGGCCCTTTCCGTAAGAACCTCCCAAGGGCATACAACCCAAACCGCCGGCCACCCGGACGGACGCGCAAACTTCTGGCTCCATTGGCGTTTCCGCCCCAGTAAGACCCGTAAACTTCCCAGGTCGTCGGTCTTCCCACCCCAGACGGCCCCAAGATGGCCTCCAAGACGGCCAATATAGTTACCAAGACGGCGAATTACGATAGTCCAACGAGAACCCAAGATAGCCCCAAGATCTCTTCAAGACGGGCTGAGATGCCCTCAAGATGGCCCAAGATGGCCGCAAGATCGCCCAAAAAGCCTCAGAGACGGCTCAAGAGGCCTCCAAGAGGCCTCCAGGAAGGCCCGAAGAAGTCAAAACCATTGTTCGCCCGCACGTGTATAATGGATTTGGGCGCTGGCTCAGTTTCGGCGCTCCGACTGCCCAAGACGGCCCCAAAGGCCACCAAGATGGCCCAAGAGCGCCCAATAGCCCCTGACAGCCGCGAGGCCCCAAGACGGCCCCAAGAGACCCCCAAAACGGCCCAGGAGACCTCCACGATGCTCAAGACGGCCTCTCAGACGGTCCTGAAGCGCCCCAAGAGGGCCCCTAGTCTGCCAAGAGAGGCCCCCAAGACGGCGTCCGACGGCGTCAGACAGGCCAGGAACGCTCCAGACAGCGAAAGAGTCTCTTAAGTACCCTCTAAAGGCCTCGAAGAGGCCCAAGGAAGCCTCCAAAAAGCCACCAAGAGGCCTCCAGGAAACTCCCGGGAGGCCCCAAGAGTGTCCCAAGAGGCCTCCTCCTCCTCCTCCGCCTCCTCCTCCTCATGTTTCCTCTTTCTCTCTCTCTCTCTCTCTCTCTCTCTCCCTCCTCCTATCATCTCATCCTTTCTCCCTCACGTGTTCACCGAAGGGGTTCCGCAACGGTTGGGGAAACACGTAGTCCGATAGCTTGGCCGAGCTCTGGCCGCAACGTTCGGCCACATAGGCGCTTCCAAAAGGCAGTGAGCGGCGGTGATTCGCTACAGTCGTTTTCGGTAAATACCTATACGGCCACCCTTCGGGTAATAAGGAGGTTGTGGGGGGGGGAGAGGGGGCGGAACCAACATCTGACTCAATCGATCTAACTATCGATCTCACTCAACGGGACACCACGGGACACCTCGGGACATCACGGGACACTTGTCGATCTCACTATTGATCTTACTGTCGATCTCACTTTTTGGGACACCACGGGACACCTCGGAGCACCACACCGATCTCAGTATCGATCTCACGATCGATCTCACTATCGATCTTCCTCAACGGGACACCACGGGACACCACGGGACACCTGTCGATCTCACTATCGATCTCACTATCGATCTCACTTTTTGGGACACCACGGGACACCACGGGACGCCTCGGGGCACCGCATCGATCTCAGTAAGATCGATCTCAATATGGATCTCAGTATCGATCTCACTATCGATCTCAATCAACAGGACACCACGGGACATAACGGGACACCACGAGACACCACGGGACACCGCGCGACACCGCGGGACACCGCGAGCCACCGCGAGCCATCGCCGGACGGGCGGGCGGGGAGAATCAGTTGTCTTGACTTCGCCCTAGCAACGGCGGACACCACGGGACACCAAGGGACACCACGGGACACAGCGGGACACCGCGGGCCACCGCCGGACGGGCGGGCGGGGGAGAATCATCTGTCTTGACTTTGCCCTAGCAGCGGCGGACACCACGGGACACCACGGGACACCGCTGGACACCGCGGGCCACCGCCGGACGGGCGGGAGGGGGAGAATCATTTGTCCAGACTTCGCCCTAGCAACGGCGGGTTCATTCCTCTCGCGCGCCCACGCAGCTTCGCCTCGCCCGTACGCCCGACACGCTCGAGCGGAACGATTTCCTGGTTGGGGGTCTCCGTTCCACTGCGATCTCACCCCCCAAAGTCCGACACTTGTAGATCAGTAAATACATAAAAACCACACTTCGGGTGATAAGGAGGTTGTGTGGGGGGGGAGAGGGGGGGAACCAACATCTGACTCAATAGATCTCACTATCGATCTCACTCAACGGGACACCACGGGACACCACGGGACACCGCGGAACACCGCGGGACACCTCTCGATCTCACTATCGGTCTCACTATCGATCTCACTATCGATCTCATTCAACGGAACACCACGGGACAACACGGGACATCACGGGACACCACATCGATCTCACTTCATCTCACTATCGATCTCAGTATCGATCTCACTCAACGGGACACCACAGGACACCTCGGGACACCCGTCGATCTCACTATCGATCTCGCGATCGATCTCACTTTTTGGGACACCACGGGACGCCTCGGGGCAACACATCGATCTCAGTATCGCTCTCACTATCGATCTCACTCAACGGGACACCGCAAAACACCTGTCGATCTCACTATCGATCTCACTCAACGGGACACCACGGGACACCTCGGGGCACCACATCGATCTCACTATCGATCTCACTATCGATCTCACGATCGATCTCACTCACTCAACTGGACACCACGGGACACCACGGGACACAGCGGGACACCGGCGGGACACCGCGCGGCACCGGCCGCCGGAGGATAAACATTTGGTCTGGCCGCGGCCCAGCCACAGGAGGACTTCGAGACCCCCGCGGGACACCGGCAAGACACCACGCGGCACCGGCCGCGAGAGGAGGAACATTTAATCCGCCCGTGGCCAAGCCACAAAAGAATTTCCTCTCGCCCACCCACGCAGCTTCGCCTCGCCCGCACGCTCGCACGACACGCACGTCACGAAGCCGAAACCGAATCGATTTCCCAGTAGGGGGGTCTCCGTTGCACGTCGGACTCACCCCCCAACCTCCAACATATACATATATACATATATAGATATTTACCTATACGACCACCCTTCGGGTGATAAGGAGGTTGTGGGGGGGGAGAGGGGGGGGGAACCAACATCTGGCTCAATCGAACCGATCTAACTATCGATCTCACTCAATGGGACACCACGGGATGTCACGGGACACCGCGGGACACCTCTCGATCTCACTATCGATCTCACTATCGATCTCACTCAACGGGATACCACGGGACACCACGGGACACCACGGAACATTTGTCGATCTCACTATCGATATCACTATCGATCTCACTCAACGGGACACCATAGGACACCACGGGACACCACAGGACACCACATCGATCTCACTATCTGTCTCAGTATCGATCTCACTATCGATCTCAATCAACGGGACACCACGGAACACCTCGGGACACCTTTCGATCTCACTATTAATATCACTATAGATCCCACATTGTGGGACACCACGGGACACCACGGAACAACTCGGGGGACCACATCGATCTCAGTATCGATCTCAGTATCGATCTCACTCAACGAGACACCACACGACACCACGGGACACCACGGGACACCTGTCGATCTCACTATCGATCTCACTATCGATCTCACTTGTTGGGACACCACGGGACACCACGGGACAACACGGAACACCTCGGTGCACCACATCGATCTCAGTATCGATCTCGCTTTCGATCTCACTATCGATCTCACTTTTTGGGAAACCACGGGACACCTCGGGACACCTCGGGGCACCACATCGATCTCAATATCGATCTCACTATCGGTCTCGCAATCGATCTCACTCAACGGGACACCACGGGACACCACGGGACACAGCGGGACACCGCGGGACACCGCGAGCCACCGCCGGACGGACCGACGGACGAGCGGGAGGGGGAGAATCAGTTGTCTTGACTTCGCCCTAGCAACGGCGGACACCACGGGACACCACGGGACACTACGGGATACCGCGGGACACCGCGAGCCACCGCCGGACGGGCGGGCGGGGGAAAATCATTTGTCTTGACTTCGCCTTAGCAACGGTGGACACCACGAGACACCACGGGACACCACGGGACACCGCTGGACACCGCGAGCCATCGCCGGACGGGCGGGCGGGAGGGGTAGAATCTATTGTCTCGACTTCCCCCTAGCAACGGCGGACACCACGGGACACCACGGGACACCGCGGGACACCGCGGGACACCGCGAGCCACCGCCGGACGGGCGGGGGAGAATTATTTACCTTGACTTCGCCCTAGCAACGGCGGGTTCATTCCTCTCGCGCGCACACGCAGCTTCGCCTCGCCCGCTCGACGCACGCGCGACACGAATGAAACGGAACGATTACCTGGTTGGGGGTCTCCGTCCCACTGCGATCTCACCCCCCAACCTCCGATACCTATACGACCACCCTTCGGGTGATAAGGTTGTGGGGTGGGGAGAGGGAGGGGCACCAGCATCTGACTCCATCGATCTCACTATCGATCTCACTCAACGGGACACCACGAGACACCACGGGACACCACGGGACACTTGTCGATCTCACTATCGATCTCACTATCGATCTCACTCACCGGGACACCACGAGACACCACGGGACACCACGGGACACTTGTCGATCTACTATCGATCTCACTATCGATCTCACTCACCGGGACACCATAGGACATCACGGGACACCTCGGGACTCCACATCAATCTCACTATCGATCTCAGTATCAATCTCACGATCGATCTCACTCAAGAGGACACCACGGGACACCACGGGAAACCTCGGGACAGCTCGGGTCACCTTTCGATCTCACTATCGATCTCACTAAACGGGACACCACACGACTCCACGGGACACCACGGGACACTACGGGACACCACGGGACACCACGGAACACATGTCGATCTCACTATCGATCTCACTTTCGATCTCACTTTTTGGGACACCACGGGACACCACGGGACACTTGTCGATCTCACTATCGATCTCACTATCGATCTCAGTCACCGGGACACCAAAGGACACCTCGGGACACCACGGGACAACACGGAACACCTCGGTGCACCACATCGATCTCAGCATCGATCTCACTTTCGATCTCACTATCGATCTCACTTTTTGGGACACCACGGGACACCTCGGGGCACCACATCGATCTCAGTATCGATCTCAGTATCGATCTCAGTATCGATCTCAATATCGATCTCACTATCGATCTCACTATCGATCTCACTCAACGGGACAACCCGGGACACCACGGGACACCGCGGGACACCACGGGACACCGCTGGACGGACGGACGGGCCGGCGGGCGGGGGAGAATCATTTGTCTTCTTGACTTCGCCCTAGCAACGGCGGACACCACGGGACACCACGGGACACCACGGGATACCGCGGGACACCGCGAGCCACCGCCGGACGGGCGGGGGAGAATCATTTGTCCTGACTTCGCCCTGGCAGCGGCGGGCTCACTCCTCTCGCGCGCCCACGCAGCTTCGCCTCGCCTCGCCCGCACGACACGAGCGCAACGGAACGACCTCTTGGTCTGGCCAGGGCTCTCCGCTCCGCTGCGACCTCCCCCCCAACCTCCGAGACACACAGACACACATGTGTGTGCGTGCATGTGCATATGTATAGACTCCTACGCGAAGGGGACCAGAGGTAACTCTGGCCTCGGCAGCGGGGCAGCAGCAACTGCGCCCATGGCAGGCTGCAGCTCTGCGCGTGCCTCCCGCACTGCTGCAGCCGACGCCCACGGGGCGCGCGCCCCCCGGTGCGCCCACAGTTACCAGCCTCGAACGTACCCCTATCCCTAAGATTGACACGCCAAAAGACGATGACAGTCCTAGGGATCCGCCCTCACAAAATACGGGAAGCCCTCAGATTGGCATCGTGAGGAGGAGGTGCCCAGCACAGGGACAGGGATACGTATGTTCCAGGCTGGTAACACAGGGCGGTGCCCGGGCGACATCATTCGGGGACCGCCCGCCCGCGGTGAGGCGCCCACGGGGCGGTGCGAGGAGGAGGAGGAGGAGGAGGAGGAGGAGGAGGAGGGAGGAGGAGGGAGGAGGAGGAGGGAGGAGGAGGGAGGAGGAGGAGGAGGAGGAGGAATAGGAGGAGGCACCGCCCGCCCGCGGGGAGGCGCCCGCGCGGGCGCCCCCCCGGCGAACAAAGAAGCCCGGCGGCCGCCCGGGCTTAGCGCAGCGGCGGGGCGCCCGCGAGGCGCCCGGCGGGCCGCCTTCCGGGCTCCTGCGTGCTCCCCTCCTCGCCTCCTCGCCTCCTCGCCTCCCCGATCCCCTCCTCGCCTCCTCCCTCCCTCCCACCTCGCCTCCCTCCTCGCCTCCTCGCCTCCCTCCTCCCTCCCTCCTCGCCTCCCTCCTCCTCCCTCCCTCTCTCCTCCCTCCTCGCCTCCTCGCCTCCCCGACCCCCTCCTCGCCTCCTCCCTCCCTCCCTCCTCGCCTCCCTCCTCGATCCTCGCCTCGCCTCTCTCCTCCCTCCTCGCCTCCTCGCCTCCCCGATCCTCCCACCACGCTGTGCTTCTCCACCGCCGACGGCCGCGCTGGCGACGAGGGCGGACGGCGCCGAGGGGCGACGTCCGCCGGCGACCGCGCGGGTGTCGCCTATAGGCCAGGCGCGCTGGCTGCAGCGGAGCCTGACCTGCCCCCTTTGCCGGGAGGACCCCGGGGCCGCACACCCACCCGAATATTTACGAGCGGAAGCCTGTGAGTCCCGATTGGACGCGCTGTGCGGGCGGTGCGTGTAGAATCGCACGGACGTGTACCGCATCCAGCACACACAGCATACAAGCACACAAGTGTGTGTACCAGAGCTGCGCGCTCTCTCTCTCTCTCTCTGTGCATATCTATGTGTGTTGCATATGTATGCTCATGTATTTTCGCGATGCCACAGTTCTACATCCCACAGCTGTCCTTACGAGAGCCGCCTGGCGATTTGATCTCACATGTCGCCGAACCGATCATATACTGCATCTCCGCACTAGAGCCTCTCTCCTTCGGATCGTCCCTGTCCGGCGACCCTGTCAGATTCTTCCGCGGCGGCGCTTGCCTGTAAGCTGCGCTGCAGACGAGACACACCAGCAGCCAAAGCATCCCGCTCGGCGACGCGTGCTTGTCCCAGATTAAAACGTTCAGGATGACACTGACCAGCTTGCATACCACCCCCAGCAGCGTGTAGGCCGTGGCGGACACCTTGGACCGGCAGTTCCAACCGGACCAGCTTATGCCGATGCCGATCACGCACGAGACGCAAAGCCAGCACGTCGCCTGGAGGTCTATCTTGGTGGTTGGAAACCTGGAAGCCTCCCCAGCGGCGATGGCAGTGGCGAACATGGGCAGCAGCCCAAGCGCGTTGGTGTAGAAGGTCGCGCCCCAAACAGGGGAACGAAACTGCACCCCAGAGATCAGCCTCTTGCCATACGTCATCTCAAAGACGATGCCGGCGAGATTCAGGCAGACCCACTTGTACGCCGAAACCCCCAGCAAGGCAAACTGGCTGTCGGCGTGGACGTAGCCGACCGCACCCACGACTAAGCCCAGCAGGGCCAGTACCGATCGTAGAAAAAGAAAGAGCGACTTAAGGATAAACTTTCGACGGTCCGCGCGGACTTCTTGGATCTGCGCCGGACCCCCCCTGGCGCGCTCCGCGCGCCAGGGGCGGCGCCGGAGGCGCCGAGACAGGGTGGCCCGGGCGCCGATGCAAGAAATCCGCGCGCACCGTCGAAAGTTTATGTTCATGCCGGTTTATCTTCTTCGGGATCGCGCGTCGGGCAGCTCCCGCCCGAGGAACATCCAGTCCAGCACGCTCACGCAGAGCGGCGACAGGGCCCGGAAGACGATGACGGTCTCGATGTTCGAGGCCGCCAGGGCCCTGCCGTTGGAGTACAGCGAGAGGTTGAAGGAGCAGATGTAGGGGATGAAGGTCGCGACGGCGCTCCTGCAGGAGCAGGAGCACATCCCACCATGGCCTCCTCCTCCTCCTCCCTCCTCCTCCTCCTCCTCCTCCTCCTCCTCCTCCTCCTCCTCCATACCCGTCGTCCTCTGCCTGGGAGACGGAGGAGGGGGAAGGGTGCACGGGTATGCGTTTGTGTCAGGGCAGTACCAGGAGAACAGGTCGGCTTCAATCAACTTGGAGGTGCGCAGGACGAGAATGAAACCAACCGTCGCGGCCAATTGTGAGCAGAAAATTAAGCCTGGCAAAGGAACGTGATGAATCGCCACCTTGTTTGTCACGATCGCCAAGCTCGAGCATGTCGCGTAGGCTGCAACACTTACCCCAGTGGTTAGCCTGATCGATCGCCCGTCACCGACCCCAGCCGACATTGACCGACTATACCATGTTGGATGTGTCGGCGCCGTCTGAGCCACAACAACTATAGATGCGCCGGCGACCACGAACAACATATACATTCATAGCCAGAAGGGAGTGCGGGCCAGATCATGAATATGAAGGGGCCCCAGGACACACAAATGAATACACACAAATAAAATGATCCCCCATAGTTTCCTATATTTTCTGGGTTTTTGTCTTCCCCCCCACTTCCCATATTTTCCCATGTTTTCTGGAGAATCGAGGATTAAGTGTGTCTGTGCGATTTTTCCTCTCCTGAAACATATACATTCATAGCCAGAAGGGAGTGCGGGCCAGATCATGAATAGGAGACTCCAAAATACCAGCCGGAGCATTCCTAAATAGAAGGGCTTACCGGGGCTCTCGACGCTCCAGGAGACAGCCCAGGAGGCCCTCGAGCTCGCCCCAAGACGTCCCCTCCTCCTCCTCCTCCTCCTCCTCCTCCTCCTCCTCCTCCTCCTCCTCCTCCTCCTCCTCCTCCTCCTCCTCCTCCTCCTCCTCCTCCTCCTCACAAGAGACCTCCTAGAGGCCTGGCTAGCCCCCAAGACGGCCCAAGAGGCCCCCAAGACGAACCCGAGGACCCCCCATTGACAACCGCCCCAGAGACCCCCCAAGCCGCCACAAGACGGCCGCAACGGCCCCCCACGACGGACCCCAGAGGCCCCCGAAGACTGCCCCGAGAGGGGCAACAAGGGAATGCGAAGGTGCCCTAAGTGACGGCACCCTGAGGCCAAGATACAGTCGGACCTAGGCAAAAAGAAACATCATTCAAGAACATGAGACACTCCGCCGGCCAAAACAAGCAGACTATCTAAGGGTACCATCCCCAAGATGCACAAGGACATCCAACAAACGCGAAGAACACCACGGTACCCTCCCCGAACCGACCTCGATCTTACGCCTCGGTCCGACTGTAACCCCAGAGACAGCCAAAAGGACTCCAAGACTCTCCGTCGGCCCCGCAAGGAGTCGCAAGAGGCTACCCAAGAGGCCCCTAGGAAGAGGCCTCCAAGAGGCCCCCGAGACGCCAGGCCACAAGAGGCTCCCAAGAGTCACCCAAGAGGTAAACACCCAATGAGGCCCCCGAGAGGAGCGCTGACCCACAACCCAGGCACAAGGGATCGGCGATCGCTTGGATCGACGTGGCCCACGCGTTAACAAGTGGGTACCCTGTGAGTCATATATGTGTATATACCTATATCGGAGGTGAGGGTGTGAGATCGAAGGGGAACGGAGAGCCCCCCTACCGGGAAATCGGTTTCGGTTTCGTGTTCGTGCGTGCCGTGCGTGCGGGCGAGGCGAAGCTGCGTGGGCGGGCGAGAAATAAGTCTCCTGTAACTAAGGCGCGGCCGGACCGAAAGTCTCCCGTCCGGCAACCGGTGCCCCGCGGTGTCCCGCCGGTGTCCCGCTCGGGGGCCGGTGGCGCGCGGTGTCTCCCGCAGGTGTCCCGCCGGTGTCCCGATGATGACGATGATGATGATAATGATGATCATGATGATGATGATGATGATGATGATGATGATGATGATGATGATAATGTTGCCGATGATGATGATGATGATGATGATGTTGATGATGTTGCCGCTAATGATGCTGATGATGATGATGATGATGGTGATGGTGATGGTGATGGTGGTGATGATGATGGCGTCCCGATGATGATGATGATGATGGTGGTGGTGATGATGATGATGTTGACGATGTTGATGATTCTGATGGTGATGGTGGTGATGATGGTGCCCCGATGATGATGATGCTGATGATGATGATGATGGTGCCCCGATGATGATGATGACGATGTTGATGATCTTGACGATGTTGATGACGATCAGATGGTTTGATGATGATGGAGATGATGGTGATGATGATGAAGATGATGGTGATGGTGTCCTGGTGACGATGATGATGATAAGGTTGATGATGCTGCTCTTGATGATAAGGGTGATGATTATGCGGGTGTCCAAAGGATGATGAACATGATGATGATGATGACGATGATGTCCCGATGATACGGATTATGTTGATGATGGGTTTGATGATGAGGTGATGATGATGATGTTGATGATGGCGGCCCAATGATGGTGATGATGATGATGATGCTGATGTTGATGATGATGGTGTCCCGATGATGCTGATGATGATGATGGTAATGATGATGATGGTGACGATGATGATGTTCCGATGATGATCACGTTGATGATGGTGTTGCTAATGATGATGATGGTGTCCCGGTGATGATAATGATGATGGTGATGATGTTGTTCATGATCATGATGATGATATGTTGGTGGTAGAGGTGTTCCGATGATGATGATGATGATGACGGTTTCCCGATGGTGATGCTGCTGATGACGTCGATGACGATGATGTCATGATGATGATGATGGCGATAATGATGATATTGATGATGATGAGGTGATTATGATGATGGTGTCCCAATGATGGTGATGATGTTGATGACGTTGATGACGATGATGTTGATGATGATTATGATGACGTTGATTGTGGTATCGATTGTGATATCGATAGTAAGATCAATAGCTAGACCGAATGTGAGATCGATTGTGAGATCGATACTGAGATCGATAGTGAGATCGATTGTGAGATCGATCGAGTGAAATGGATCGAGTGAGATCGATTGTGAGGTCGATCGAGTGAGATCGATCGAGCGAGACCAACAGTGAGATCGATAGTGAGATCGATAGTGAGACCGATCGAATGAGACGTTGGTTCCTCCCCCCCCGGACCTCCTTATCACCCGAAGGGTGGTCGTATAGTTATATGTACATATGTGTATATAGCATCCAAGAACTACGCACGTATCCCGAGAAACTTCCGAAGAGCACCCCAAGAAACCCCGGCGGGCAGCCGAAGCAGCTCTGTCCTGCAAACCCAGGCACGGCGGCAGGTTGACCGGCGCCACTTTGACACTCGCTTCAGAGTGGCACGTCGTGGGGCCGGGGAGGAGGAGGAGGAGGTAGATAGATAGATAGAGCGGCATTGGGGGGCAAGGCAGCGCAATCGGCCGCAAGGATGGGCCCCCGCCGTCGCCGCTCAGAGCGGCACCTTCATTGTGATCCCGGCGCCGCGCACGCCGAACACCTTGCCGAACGAGGCGTAGTCGAGTCGGCCATCCATATTCTCATACTCGCAATCATAGCCCTGCCCACCACTCAGCCAGCTCGTCCTCCGTGACTCCCGCTGGTGGTTTGCCAGTCTTGTCCGTAGCTCCCGCTTGGAGCTGCGCACTGTGGGCGCTGCCCTTGATGTAGATATGCTGCTTCTGCCCCAGTGGGGGATCCGCCTCGGCCTCCTCGTCGGCCCAGGGCCCCTGCTCTAAGAACGGCGTGATCTTCACCAGGTTACTATCGAAGCACTTGCTGATCATCAGGTGCTTCACCTTGTTGAGGTCGGTCGCCACGCTGACCTGGCCCACGAACTTCCCGCGCGCTGCGAGAAAGCTCTTGGTCATGGCGCCCACTTCCTCGGAGCAGGGGGTCGAAATAAGCGTGACGAAGTGGTGTCCTTCTGGTGGTCCGAGCGATTGTTCCTTGCCCACCTCCTTGCACTTGTCCTCGTTGATCTTGCTGCAGGCTCGGAGCGCCTTGATCATCTTGGTCGGGGTCGGCGTCGAATACGTGCTGTAGTCCGCGGGAACGGCCCTGGCGATCTGCTGAGTGTTGGTCAGCACTTGCTTGATCAGCACTGTGCTCAACATCTGCAGCTTGGGGTCGCACTTGGTCCGGTAGGCTTCTCCGACTCGCTGCAGGCGTCGCATGGGAACTTTGCGACACCAATGAGGCCAGCAGCCGTGAGCATGAGGTGGAGGTGACCACAGCTTGGACTTGCGCTGAAGCCGTCTGTGGAAGCAGCGCCCGAAGGGGCACGGCGTGTGGAGCATGCGCAAGCCGAGGGCCGCGGGCTTGCCGTTCTTGTCGAGGGCGAGGCTCTGGCTGTGGTTGGCGTTGGGCGGGGCGAAGCCGACGCGGTACTCGTGGTTGAGGACTGACTCGAAGCTCTCCTGCGCGGGGGGAGCCTCAGCGAGCTCGTCGTCATAGCCCACGCCTGTCGTCTTCGCCTTCTGCTTGATGACGTAGGTGGGCTGGAAGGTCATCTGGAAGATCTCGGCGGACAGTGACCAGTCTGGCACGGAGGTGCGCTTCTTGAGGTACTTGAGCTGCTTGGTGACGCCGTAGAGTACTCGCTTGACGCCGCCCTTGGCGTCTTCATATTCGCGGCGTGCTTGTAGGTTGTGCTCGGTAGTGAACTCTTGAGTGTTCTCTTTCAAGATGCGCTTCTCCTCCTCGAGGTCGATCGGGTGAGCTCTGAGCCCTCCATGCAGTCCGTCTGGTGCAAAGTGTTCTGCCCACTCCTGCAGGCCGGGGCGTGCTCTGGTCGCGCGGCTGTACTTGCGGTTGCACTTGCCGTATTTGGTGCAACCCATAAGTCGAGACAGTTGATGTGCTTCTGCGTATTCTCGTCGTTGCCAGGCCTCGTAGATGTGCGCCTCGGGGCGTTGTCTTCTTTCTGCTTCATGCTGGCGCTTCAGCTTCTTGAGGGCACGTGAGAGGACCTGGGTCTGGTACTCGATCTCGTAGTTGGGGGCGGTCCCGATGTACTCCTCTTTAAGCTTGGCGCGCGCTTGAAGTAGCCGCAGAAGTTCCTCCTTGAGCTGGTAGTACTGGTCGAGCTTGAACTTCTGGCGCTCGATGAAGGGCTTGGACTCCTCCTGCGTGATGTTCACGATGAGCTCCCCGTGTTCATCCACTGTGTTGTCCCCGACCAACTCCTTCAGCTTGTCCTGGTGCTTGCCGAAGTTGAACTCCAGCGCGTCATTGAACTCCTTGCGGTACTCGCCCTTCTGGAGGGCCATGGCCTGCTCGTCGTAGTCCCAAGTGGTCCTCTTGAGGTCTGTGTGCACGCCGAGCATGTTGTGGAAGGCTGCGGCTGCCTCTCCAGGTATTCCTGTAGGGCCTGCGTCGCCGATCACGTTGCTGGTAGCAGCGGGAAGCAATCCGTCCTGGCCGTAGTAGTCGTTCAGGTCTATGCCGATGATCGGCGTGCTCCTGGTGGGCGTCTTGAACTGGGTCTTGCGGAGCTGCTGGAGCGTCTCGTTGGTCGGCTTGACCCAAGCGTTGTGGTGCTTAGCGAGCCCTGACCGTGGAGGTAGAGACGCTGCGATGAAATTCGTGCCGAGTTCTCCTCGACGAAGGCGAACTGCTCCTGCGCGTCCTTGAATGCACGGCGGCAGGCTGGGGGGCGCGGTCACACACTTGATGCGGAAGCGGTTGCTGATCGCGATGGCCGCGCCAGCGTGATTGTTGGTGAAAGGGCCACTGCCATAGTCCCTCTTGGAGATGCGGTGCTGGTAGGTCTGGAGCTGGTGGGGTCGTGCTGCCTCCGACGAGTGACTGATAACGTCGACTGCGCTGAACTGTCTCGAAATATCCGTGCTTCTCTGTAGTGCGACCTTGCTGAGCGGATTATGCACGCCCCATCTCAGGAATGTCGTCCAGAAGATCGCAAGCGAAGTAATATGGATGGCCAGCCGCGCTGGCATGACATGAAGGGTGCCCTGGGGGCGGAAGCTGCTCTGCGTGGGTTGCCATGGGTTGCCTGCTGGGCCGCGAACAATGGGGCTGGAGCAGGAGACGGCGGCTGGAGGAGGAGGAGGAGGAGGAGGAGGAGGAGGAGGAGGAGGGCCTCTTGTGTTCATTTGTGGGGCCACCGTGGGGCGACGCTGGGCCGTTGTCAGCCTCCCACGGGGCCCTGGCGGGTCCTGGAGCCGTCTCGGGCCCTCGGCTGCTACCGCCCGAAGGCACGGAGGGGCCACAAGAACAATGTGGTCGGGCGGTGCACGCGCACCGTCACAAGTGAAATGAGTGTCCTTCCCCCTCGTCCTCGTCCTCGTCCTCGTCCTTGTCCTCCTCCTTCTTCTCCTCCCCCTTCATTTCCTTTTTTTTGTTCTCTCTCTCTCTCTCTCTCACAACATCAAAGTGAGGAAGATACGGGACATGCAACGAGAACGAGAAACGAGGAGGCGTGCGTGTTTTGAGCGCCCGACGACTGGATGCGCAAGCGGAGGAGCTGGTGGAAGAGATGAAAACACCGGAAAAAAGGAGAGAGGGAGGCGGAGGAGAGAGCGACAGACACATCTTTCTCTTCTTATATTTTTACGAGCCGGGGGGGGTGGGAAACCCTAACCCCCACCCCTAAAAAAACTAGACCCCCAGGATCGGGGGCTTCCAGGTCCCCTAGACATCCTTGCCAAAGGTCAGAAAGCGCTCCAAGAAGGAACCAGAAAGCCTCCAGAGGCCCTCAAGACGGCCCAGGAGACCCTCTATAGGACTCCCCAAACGCAAATATCGTTTCATTCCATTGGGAAAACGTGCATTTTCAGCATGTTCACTGTTCGGGTCTTCGCAGCGTCCAACAAGAAGCCAAGAAGGCCGCCAGTATCGCCCCCCCCCCCCCCCCCCAAGACGGCGCAAGAGACCCCCAAAAGAGCCTCTAGACGGCCTGGATGGCCCCAAGACTGCCCAAGGAAGCCCCAACTGAACCAAAAAGGGGCCCAAACAGGACCTCACGAGGCCCCGAAGCGATCAGAGCGGTGATCAGAGAGGACGAAGAGAGACCCAAGCCAGCACAAGAGCGCTCTAAGAAGGACCCGGAAAGCCTCCAGAGTCTCTCAAGACGGCTCAGGAGGCCCTCAACAGGGCTCACATAATGCAGAATTCCGTTCGTTCCCTTAGGGAAACGTGTATTTTGAGCATATACGCTGTTCGGGTCTTAGCAGCGCCCGAAACAGCCAAAAATGCCTGCGGTATCGCCCCAAGACGGCGCAAGAGACCCCCAAACGAGACTCTAGACGGCCTGGATGGCCCCAAGACTGCCCAAGGAAGCCACACATGAGCCAAAAAGAAGCTAAACAGGCCTTCACAAGGCCTCGAAGCGATCAGAGCGGTGATCAGTCAGAAAGGCCGACGAAAGACCCAAGACAGCACAAGAGCGCTCCAAGAAGGACCCAGAGGGCCTCAAGAGGCCCCCAAGACGGCCCAGGAGGCCCTCAACAGGACTCCCAGAAAGCAAACATCGCTTCATTCTCTCAGGGAAACGTACGTTTTCAGCACAATTGCTGTTCGGATCCTTGCAGCGTCCAAAACATCCAAACAGGCCTCCAGTATCGTCCCAAGACGGCCCAAGAGACACCTAAGAGAGCCTCTAGACGGCCAGGACAGCCCCAAGACTGCCCAAGGAAACCCCAAATGAGCCAAAAAGAGACCCAGCAGGCCTTCACAAGGCCCCCAAAAAAACCCAAGAAGTCCATGGGAAGACCCCCAGAAAAGCCATGGGAGGCCAACAGGAGGGCCTACGTAGCCGCCGTAAGGTCCCTAGAGGGCCCAAGCTCCCCAACACGGCCCAAGATCCCAAGATGGCCCCGACAAGGCTCGAGACGGCCCCAAGCCAGCCCACCAGGGCTCCAACAAGGCCCACACGGCGTTTTTCACCAAACTGGCCCAAATCCTGGGCTCGCAACCACAAATCCCGGAAATCTGTTGCGAACCTGGGACTGGGCGCATTCTCTAAGAATTACTTGCGTGTTACGACCCGCTGCAACCCTCTGCAACATTCTTCGCCGTCCCCCGACGGCGCCCTCCTCCTTCTTTATATGCCGCTCCACCACTCCTCCGTGCCCACATCCGCTTCCTGTCCTCGCTCTCCGAGATTCCCTCCCTCCGATCCTTCGCCCTCGGGAGCCTCCAGAGGCCCAGGAAAGGCCAGGGACCGTCTGAATGTTCGGAGACTTTTGCAAACCACCGCAGGGAAGAGGCCAGATCTTCAAGGCCACTTGGGGTAGCGCGAGCGACCAACATGTGCAAAGCCTCAGGACCAAGACGCATGGCGCAAAACGCCAATGCAGTTTTGTAAATGTGTACAACTATACACACACAGAGAGAGAGAGAGAGAAACAACAACAAAAAATGCGAGAAAACAAACAAAAACACGGAGAAGAAAAAGAACAGAAAGAGAGAGAGCGCACAAGTTCGGACCAGGTCTGATCCAGGGCCCGCAGCGCGCAAAGGCCGCGCGGACCTGCCTCACAAGGCAGGAGGCACCGCCGGAAGAGCAGGGGCGGGGTGCTGCCCTCCCCCCTGGCGCGGTCGGGATGACCCCGGCTGGAAAGCAAAGCGGGCAAAGGGCGAACATGCCGCCCGAAAACCCGCCGCCACACCCAAATAACAGGTGCCGGCTGATGGCGCGCTTTGACGCGCGTGCCTCGGTACCTTCATGAGCCGCGGCGCCGCCCTGGGGCATCCCCCCGCGGCGGCCCACTGTGACAGCTGCGGAGCAGCTGCCACTTGTTCTCGCAGCACACTTGGGGGAAAAACGCGAGCAATGGCTGGCTGAGCCGTGAGCACCAAGGTACGCCTGGAGGTGCCCAGTGAGAACGAAACCACAAGAGAAGCGGTAAGACGGAAGGCCAGCCGAAGGCCATTCCAGGCGGCCTGCGTTCGATGGAGCGCGTCTGGCAGCGGAGTAGACTGTTCCTGGATGGACTTGATGGTTTGAACGAAGTGATTGGCTCTCTGCTGCAACACCGTGACGTTAGCGATGAGGGCTGATTCGCGTTCGCGCTCTGGCTGTTGCCTTGCAGCCTCGATGTGATGCGTGAGGGATAGATTTCGGTCCGTTCGCTGCGTCGCCTGTCGACCGAGGCCTACTCCGCCTTGGGATGCACGCGGGCCGATGTGCCCCGCGCCGCGGTGGGAAGGGGTCACGACCTGTTGGTCGGGCAGGTTGGCTCCAGGGGCCGGGACCTGGTGGACGTCCGCCGCATGAGCCAATGTCTGAGAGCCTAGGCCGACGCCAGGCTGCACTTTCGTCGTCCGCGCCACGCGCGTGACAGGTGTGACCTTTACCGGGGTAGCGTTGTTTCTATCGTCCTCGTTCATGGGCGCTCGGAGCCCCGAGCGGGCCCCGGCCTTCACCTTCGAGGTCGTCGGGCGGGGGGCCCCTGGGGATCGCTGAGATCGTCGCAGAAGTAAAGCCCTGGAAGGGCCACGCAGCTGGGCTGGGTCGTCCGGCGAGCCCGGCGGCTCGTGTCTCCTCCGCCGTTTGGTAGGCGGGGGACGGCCCTGGCCCTGCCGAGTTCGGCCCTGGAGTGGCCCGCCCGTCGGCCTGGCGGGCGCAGAGCACGGCGTCGCCCATCGTGGATCGCGACGCCCGCGCTGCGCCACACAGCCGTGAACTTAACTCGCGTCGCCCTTTAGCTATCCGGGAAGGCGCGGCGTTCCAGCGCGCGGGCGTGCATTGCCGCTGGCGACTGCGTCCGCGCGACGGCGCACAGCCCGAGCGATGTCTGATGTCTGATGCGGCCTTCGTTTACGTCTTGCGAGCCGACGCTGCCTTTGACTGCTTGGGCCCTCAAGCAACGGGCGAAGAACGGCATCAAATAATTTGTTCCGCGTCGGGGGCGCCTGTCCCAGGGCGGCTGGAAAGTCCATGCACTCACGGTGGCGCGTCGAGGTATAAACTGCCCAGCCGCCCGGGGGCAGCGCCCCCGGCAATGGCAAAGTGCATGTTATACCGTGCTTCGCCCGCTGATTCAACGCGCCCAGTTTGGCCCGGAGCAGGCGGTGAACATTTTGCAAGAAGTCCGCGGCGGCTTCCCTCTGAGCGGGCCCTTGAATGCATCCGTCGACAACGGCTGGGCTGCCGGCGAAAAACATGGAAGGCCTCTCCGAAGAAGCCGCATGGCTTAAGTCGGGCCTGTCCCCCTACAGGGGGATTTTTGACGAAAAATAAAAAATACCCCCAACAAAATTAAAAAAAAAAAAAAAAAAAAAAAAAAAAAAAGTCTGGGGACTAGTTTGGGAATATTTGTTCGACCTTTTTGGGCATTCTTGGGGTATTTGCCGTTTTTCGTTGGAAATTCCCCCGTAGGGGGACGCGCCCGACTTAACGCACGGCGGAGCACGGAAAGGGCATCCGCCCCACGCGCGGGCCGAGCCAGGCCGCGCGCGCGAGCTGAGCGGCCGCGGCGGCGACCCCGCCTGCAGAGTAACCTCCGCGCGCGGGGCCCGCGCGAGAGAGCGGGCGGGCACGGCGCGCGCAGGCCCCGCGTCGCCCACGCATTCTCCTCGAACTCGGGTCGCCGCCGGGGCCCGCGGCGGGGGGCCGCGGGGCAGGCTGCGGGCGCTCGTCCTGCGCGCGCGGCCCGGAGAGCCGGCGGCAGAGGGGGCCTCCCCCCATGCAGCCCGCGGCGCCTGGCGCGCGGCGGGAGGCTGCTCCGCTGCTGGCCCGCGCTCGAGGTCTTCAGCGCGGCGGCCCTCTCCGACTCCCGGCGCGGGCACTTCCAGGCCGTGCGCCCCGGGGTCTCCTGCTCTTGGCTTCACCATCCACGCAGCGGCGATGGTCGGCCGAGATGCCCGCGCGGACTTGCTTTGCTGTGTGTGGTCAACCCCGCGCAGGTCGTTGCAAAACAGGACGAGCTGCCCAGCCGTGCATTTGGCCTTGCCTTTGGTCATGTTTGACCAAACGTTAACAAAGTAGTCGAGACCCTCCTTGAACGCGGCGACGGCACCCAGGCCGTGTCTAGCGGCGGGCTCACTCATGAGGAAGGACCTTCTCTGCGAGGCTCGGAGGACGCGCGTGAACAGGCCGACCAGCAGGTGCAGCCACGACAGGCGGATGCCCCAGTCATTATACAAAGATTGTCAACTGCATTTCCAGTTGGGCGATGGTCTGCCATGCCCTGCCTACGCCCACCCCCCCCTAAAAAAAGGCTTGCGCGCGGTCGCGCAGCTCCTCAGCTTTGGCGTCGCGACTGGCGTCGCCCCGCGCACACGTCTTCGCAGCCCGAGCAGAGCGCCCTCTGGGCGACGGCACTCAGCTCGAGGGTATGCCCAGAAAAAGGAGCGACAGGGGCCCACCGAGAAATCTAGCGCCGCCCGGGGGGCCGCTTGGAAGCGCGGGCGGAGTCGCTGCAGGGGGAACCTACACGCACACGCACACACACACACACACACACACACACACACACGCGCGCACGCACGCACGCACGCGCGCACGCACGCACGCACGCACGCACGCACGAACACACGCACACACGCACACACGCACACACGCACACACGCACGCACGCACGCACGCACGCACGCACGCACGCACACACGCACACACGCACACACGCACACACGCACACACGCACACACGCACACACGCACACACGCACACACGCACACACACACACACACACACACACACGCCAAGCGATTGGACGTCGGCACACGCGGCGCACGCGCAAGCCGCGAGGGGCCCAGCCGATCGGCGCACCATGGGTCTGGAGCCAAGTCGGGCCTGTCCCCCAAACAGGTGGATTTTCGACGAAAAAAATACCACCAAAAAATAAGGGGGCATGTTTCAAACATGTTTTAACTTTTTGGAGTATTTGGTGGTATTTTCTATTTTTCATCGAAAATCCCCCTCTAGGGGGACACGCCCGACAGAAGTCTGGAGCATGCCCCCCCCCCGTGCGAACGCAGCTCTGGCGGGCGTCCTGGAAGGATCCCCCGCGAGCGGGCGACGCTGGGCGGGCGCCCAGCACGCGACGCCTGCTCCAAGTCGGGCCCGTCCCCCTACAGGAGGATTTTCGACGAAAAATACAACATACCCCCAAAATATTCAAAAAACGTAATAAACAAATAGTCTGGGGGCTATTGTTTGCTATTTGTTTGTGACAAGTTTGAGTATTTTCGACGATCAATACAAAATACCCCATCCAAATAATCAACACATAATCTCAAACATAGTCTGGGGGCTATTTTAAAAACATGTTCTGACCATTTTGGAATATTTGGGGGGTATTTCGAATTTTTCTTCGACAGTCCCCCTGTAGGGGGACGCGCCCGACTGAACGCTTGCTCGAGAAAGATGTCCGAGAAGATGTCTTCGAATCACTTCGTGCCCGCCGGGGTCCGCCGCCAGCCGGGGGCGCCTGGCACCTGGAGGTGGCGGGCATGTTTCAGCGGCTGTGCCGGCGCGGCGCCGACGTCCCCGACGGTGTCCCGCGGTGCCACGCCGAAGCTCGCCGGGCGAGTCCGACGGGCTCTCCGCGTTGCTAAGCTGCGGCACGCCGGCGCTTGCCACGCGTGCATCCGCATGGGCACGACTGAGGGCGAGCGCTGGACAATGGGCAGCTCCCCTTTCCCTCTGCCGGAGGCAGGGGTTCGGGGTGCGGAGAGGGGGCGCGAGACCTTGCCCTGTGCGTTGCCTGTCTCTCAGGGCTTTATCACAGAGGCGTGAGATTCAGTCGGGCAACGTCCGGGCTGCTTCGGTGGCCCATCCGTCTCGGCAGCCCGCGCGACATGGATGAGCGCCTCGCCAGTCAGGGCGACGGGTTTGGCAAAGGCTGGGTCAGGAAGTTTCTGATGGCACTCCGCCTGGAAGCCTCCCAAGCGGGAGACGCCTCGTCGGGGCGGACCCCTGTCTGCCGGTAGCGCCCCAACATCGGCCCTTAGGTGTCCGCAGTGGGCATATGCGCGACTCTCGCGTCAGCCGGAATTTGGTTTGTTGGGAGAGGCGGCATCTTCGGAGTCAGACTCGCTCCCGCCGTCCGTAGACGCGCCAGGGAGGTCTGGTTGCGACTGCGAGTCTGGGGAATGCGAGTCTCGTGGCTCACCGTCGGGGGGGGGCCCTCTCTTGCTGACTTGCCGCCGGGGGCCCCACCCGCTTGCCTGGCGGCGCGCGAGGGGGCCCGCTGTCCGATTTGCGCAGGTGGGGCCGCGCGGGACTTGTCAGCCGCTCTGCCCCGCCCGCCATTCGCCCCGCCTCCGTCATTAGCTGTCACCCGAGTGTGCCAGGCGTCAGTGCGGTTGGCTACCCTGACCTTCCAGGAGGGCTAAAAAATAGCACCCGACTTAAAAACCAATCCCAAAGCTATTCTACGTCTTGGTTTTAGGCTGTTTCGCTTCGCTTTTCAGGCTTTTAGGTCTCCAGTGCTAAAAAATAGCTCTCTGGAAGGTCAGGGTATGCTCTGCTGTCTGCACCCTTTCCGCTGCGCCCTCGCGGAGACCGTGCGCTCGTCCAGTGGCGGGTCGGCGGGAGGCTCGCCTGGGTTCCACACGCGCGGGAACTCCGTCGGGCGGGCGGGCAGCTGCCCCTGGGCAGGGACTCCGGCCGCGATCCTCGGGAGCGGCCAAGAGGGGGGTGTCCAAGAGGGGGGGGTGCAAATCATGACGGGCGGCATGTGCGCGGCCCAGCGGGGGAGCCAGGGACGTAATGAAATAAGCAGAGGCGCCATGAGATCTGGGGAAATATCATGGCCCCCGCCATGAGATCCACCCGCCCCTAGTCATCACCCCCCTCTTTTCCGCCCCCGCGATCCACGCGCGCTTGGACTGTTCCCATGCCGGCGCCACGCGCGCCGCGGTGCGCCTGAGAAGCTGCCAAGCGCGTTTTGCCAGCCCTACGTTTCCGCCAGAGCTTCTCTGGAGCTGCGGTGGCGCGGTGGGCCGCGCCGCGCTCGGGGTGGGCCGGTGGCGCGGCGTCGGCGTCTTGGCAGCGCTGCGTTCATCCCCGCGTGGTAGGTTGTGCGGGTTGGCCGTCTCGCGGTGGGTCTCTCTGGCGGGGCCCTGCGCGGAAAGCGCGCGCCGCCAGCGCGCGCTGGCTCGTTCGTCGGGGTGCCCCGTCGCCAGGAGGGAGGAGGGAGGAGGGAGGAGGGAGGGAGGAGTCGCCCATGTCGCACTGGGCGCCCCTGAGATCAAGCCGGGTGCGTGTCCGACCCGGTCGGCCGCGGCCCAGGTCCTTTGTTGGAGAGGGCCGCGTGGTCGGAGCCAGAGCTGGCGCATACGAAGGTATCGTAAAAAAACTGCAAGGGCTATGTTCCTTCTGTTTTCCTCCTCATCCTCCTCCCCCTCCTCCTCCTCCTCCTCCTCTTCTTCCTCCGTCTCCTCCTCCTCATCCTCTTCCCCCGTTCTCCGCCTGGTGGCGGTGGTCGGGACGGGAAAGGGAAGGAA
>CAUYUJ010020690.1:113323-115823 GCA_963575745.1 Prorocentrum cordatum
GGAGGAGGAGAGGAGGAGGGAGGGAGGAGGAGGAGGAGGAGGAGAGGAGGAGGAGGAGGAGGAGGAGGAGGAGGAGGAGGAGAGGAGGAGGAGGAGGAGGAGGGGAGGAGGAGGAGGAGGAGGAGGAGGAGGGAGGAGGAGAGGAGGAGGGAGGGAGGAGGAGGCGGCCGAGGAAGCGCCGCCTGCGGGGTGCAAAAAACGACCCGCGCGCGAGCCGTCAGCAGCGCTGCTCGTGCGGGCCGTCCGGGCACGGCGCGCGAGCCCACGAGGCGGCCGGAGCTCCGCGCGGGCCGAGGAGGCGCCTCCAGGAGGTGCGCGGACGCCTGCGGCCCACGGCACGTCGTTCATTTCTGACCGTGCTCATTTGCTCGCTTCTAACTGCCCCTGGCCCCCTACGGGCCAGGAAGAGGCCCAGGGTAGAACAACTAGAAATGGGAGGGCCGTGGCCCCCCCCCGAAAAATCAGAGAACTCTCGAAGGATCAGACATGAACAATGTGCACTGGGAACGGCTGGAGGATGAGCGCCTGCGGGACACGCCGGAACTTCCAGGAGGGCGCCGCGGCGCTCGCTGACACTGCAGCCGTGGGACATGCCGCTGGCTTTACTCCAGCTGGCCGGCTTCCTCTCTGGAGCGCCTCCCGCTCTCCAGGGCGGCCCCCCTGCTGGGAAGCTGCGACAGACTGCGTGCCTCGGAGGCGCGCGAGCGCCAGGCAGTGTGCACAGGGGGCAGCCGCCCCGTGGGCGCGAGCACGCCGGCATCGACGAGGGGGTCGTGGCGTCGGGAGCGCGAGCGTGTCGTCACGTGTGTGAACGACTGTGGCCTCGGGAGCGCAGGCGCGACGTGATGCACACAGAGTTGCGGCATCGGGGGCGCGAGGGAGCTGCAGCGTGTTTGTTTTTGTGTTTTTGTGTGTGTGTGTGTGTGTGTGTGTGTGTGTGTGTGTGTGTGTGTGTGTGTGTGTGTGTGTGTGTGTGTGTGTGTGTGTGTGTGTGTGTGTGTGTGTGTGTGTGTGTGTGTGTGTGTGTGTGTGTGTGTGTGTGTGTGTGCGTGCGTGCGTGCGTGCGTGTGTGTGTTTTGGTGCTTTGGTGCCTCGGCAGCCTGGGGCGTCTACACCTCGCCAGGCCCGTGCGCTGGGCTCTCGAGCGAAGGTCATCGCCTGCCGAGCCTGTGCGGAGCCGAGCCGCGGGCAGCGCCCCCGCCGAACTCCCCAGGGTGCAGAGCGAAAGGGCCCCCTTGAGGCCGCGCCCCACCCTAGGCCCCTCAGCCTGGTGCCAAGGGGGGCTGAAAAGCGAGAACACGCGCCGTGCCCAGGCCCCGCCAACGGCGAATGCGGGCCCAGGCACCCCGAGGGACCGCCCCCTCAGGCCCCTCAGCCACGGCGGACACCGCGCCAAGGGGGGCAGTGTCTCTACCGCTGGGGCCCTCTCAGAGGCGGAACCCGCACCCCGACGACGGGCAGAGGCGCAACGGCCATCCCAGCAATCCGCGAGGCCATCCACGCAGCTGGCACTCTTGCTGCTGACCCCTCCACGGCCTCAGCCCTCAGCGAGACCGTCACCGCCGCTGGGACGCCCGCTGCAGGACCTCGCACTGCCGCTGGAAGGTGGCCATCTTGTTGTCGAAGGCGGCCTCGGCCAGACGGAGCCGATCCACGGCGGCCCGAAGGCGCACCTTGGCCTCGTCGACGGCGCCCGCCACCCCATTGCGCAGAGCCACGGATAGCTCCTGCGCTCGGAGGGCACGCAACTTGGCCAGGTCCTCCACGAGGCTGGCCTGGGACCGCCGCTGGGCCTCCATCGACTCCTCCATCTTGGCGAGGATCGAGGTGAGAACGAAGTCGTCGTCGTTCGTCGCCTCCTCGCTCTCCTGACCCTGCAGCTCGGCGCCGACGATACTCTCCAAGGGGCCTCCGACGGCCTCCTCGCCCACCGCCGCGCTGAGCTGCGGGAAGGGCGGGACCTCGCCCAGCACCGTGTCCTCCTCGAAGGGGCTCTGGTGCTCCTGCTCGCTCGCGTCCACGCGCGCCTCGGAGCTGTCCACGACCTGGTCGGTGCCCTTGCACACGTCCACGTCCAGCTCCGCGCCGTCGCCGACGGACCCCTCCAGCATGGTGTCGTCGGCGTGGTCGTCGAAGGGGTTCCCGCCAACCTCCGTGGCCACCGCCGCGCTCGGCACCATGGGCGGAGAGGGCGGGGTCGAGCCGCCGCCGCCCGCCTCGGCCAGGTCCGGTTGCGCCGGCACGCGGGGCCCGCAGCGTCCGCCACGCTGGGCGCGCTGCGGCCGCACCAGGGCCTCCCGCAGGGCCTCCACGCCCTTGCCGAGGACCACGTGCGCCCCGACGTTGCGCCTGGCGCGGGCTGCGCCGCGCGCCTGCACGCCCCGCAGCTGCTGGCGCATGGCGGGCTCCATGGCCTGCCAGCGCATAGCGAGCTCGGCGTCCTCCTCGGAGCCGCCGTCCGCCAGGAGCGCCCAGGCGGTGCGCAGCGCTGCGGCCACGG
>CAUYUJ010020690.1:116944-152242 GCA_963575745.1 Prorocentrum cordatum
CGTGTGCGGGGGCGTGTGCGGGGGCGTGTGCGGGGGCGTGTGCGAGGGCGTGTGCGGGGGCGTGTGCGGGGGCGTGTGCGGGGGCGTGTGCGGGGGCGTGTGCGGGGGCGTGTGCGGGGGCGTGTGCGGGGGCGTGTGCGGGGGCGTGTGCGAGGGCGTGTGCGGGGGCATGTGCGGGGGCGTGTGCGGGGGCGTGTGTGGGGCGTGTGGGGCGTGTGGGGCGTGTGTGTGTGTGTGTGTGTGTGTGTGTGTGTGCTGTGGCCTCGGCAGCGCGACGACAGCGTCGTGGTCGACAGAAGGGGTGCGGCCTCGGGAGCGGGAGCGCGCTGCAGGTCACGAGAGCCTGTGGCCTCGGGAGCACGAGCGCGCCGTGATGTGCGAACGGCTGCGGCCCCGGGAGCACGAACGCGTCCTGCTGCGAACGCGTCATAACTCACAAGAGGCTGCCCGCGCTCCAGAACCCTCCGCTCTTGGAGCGAGCGGCCAGGCCCTGTATGACATCCGACACCTGGCACCTCCGCACCAGGACCGCCGCTAACTGGGGAGCAGCAGCCTCCGCCACGCAGTCCGTAGGCCCCCCAAAGGGGGCCGGCGGATGCTTTTGGAGGGGAAACCACAAGGTACCTGTATCACTACTCTCCGGACCTCTCCTGGGGTGCGTTCCGACCAAGAGTTCGAGGCGAATCCAGAGGTGGCGACGAGGGCCGCCCAGGAGGCCCACAAAGGGGGAAACGGGCGAAGGGTAGAGGTACGGGAGCCTCTTCCTCTGAAGTCCGTAGCCCCCCGATGGAGTTGGCGAATACTCTCGTCTCGGGGAGTCGCCGCCGCGTGAGGGCGTCGCGAACCTACCGCAAGCAATCCCCCCTTCCGTGCCCAGTGCGAGGCGAGGGGTGGGGACGAGGGGGCGGCGCGCCATCTGCGCAGCGCCCCCGTGTGGGCGAAGATGACCATGCCCTTTTCTCGTCTCTCCCCCTCCTCCTTCCTTCTTCCGTATTCCTTCTTCCTTCTCCTCATCCTCCTCCTCCTCCTTCCTCCTCACCTTTCCCCTTCTCCTCCTCCTCCTCCTCCTCCTCCTCCTCCTCCTCCTCCTCCTCCTCCTCGATACGGTACATCGACAAAAAGGTTGCACCACCTGGTGCCCGCGACATCAGACGTCGTTGTGCAATCGACGTTTCGCGCTCGCTCTACCCCTCCCCCCAATCTAGTACTGGCTACGGGCCGGGATCGCCGAACCAGCTCAGTGGTGCAAGCAACATCTCGTCGGGCGCCAGGGAAATCTGGAGGAGCTCTTTCCCGCCTGCCCCACACACTAGATTGGGGGCAGGGGGAGGGGAGAAGGATGGAAGCACGCGTGCGAAGCGCAAAGTGCTGCAACATGTTGTCGATGTACGGTACAGTCGGCCTTGATTGGACAGGACACGCGAGAGGATACAAGACCCTTCCGAGGGCCACATCGCCATAGGAGTGTAAGAAGGCACGTGTCGCGAGGCACAAGACACAAGGGTACCCTTGAGCTGGCAGGGTCGACCTACTAATCTGGGCCGACTGTAATGAAAAAGGGGAAGGGGGTCACTGCGTTTGGGGCGGATTTCGGGGGGGAAGTGCTCGAGCGACAGAAGCCGCAGGCAACGTGGCGCGGTGTCGACTGTTGCGTCCTGGAGCGGGGACGCAGCGGAAGCTCTGAGACCAGCTCGCTGTGCCGCTCGCAGGGGATAGTCAGTCTGTCCCCAGATCGGGACCCTTGGACTTTGCTGTAGCGCTGGAGGTTGCCCCTGTCAGTACGTTATACGTGGTATGCCACCCGTCCTTGCACGAGTGCTGGTGACGAAGGGTGAGACAGGCACACACGCGGCTGGCCACCGAGGCTTGTGACACAGACCTCGGCTGACCCTGGCTTCAGTCTGCCCAGCTTGGCCCTAGCTGCAATGCATGGCCCCCCTCGCCCTCGTTCGCCTCAACCGCACACGCGAAGCGAACCGAAAGCAAAAAAACAAATTTTCCAGTTGGCGGAACCTTTACTCCGGTCTCACCCAGCACCCTCCGGATGGAGGGAGGTCGTATTCGTCCCGTGGCTTCGCTCAGGGCGTGCTCGGCATGCTCGGACAGACTCGGGGCGGGTGGCGCACGTGTGCCACCTTCGCCACCGCCCAAAGGCAGGAAGAGCAAGCAGGCGGAGGTGGAGGAGGAGCAGGGCTTGGGAGAAGGACGCAGGAGGGCGAGGAACACGAGGAGGAGGCCGGAGCAGCCTCCCTCCCCTGGAGGCCCCCCGCGTGGGGGCGCCCGCCGTGTCGAAGTCGATCAGCTTCGCGCGGACCGCCGTGGGGCCGCCGCCTCCCGGCTCTCTCCGGGACACCTGCAGCACGGAGCTCCGCTTGGGTCGGGCATGTCCTCCTACAGGCGGACTCTGGGGCGAAGAACAAGAAGCAATCGAGAAAGAATCACACACAGTCAAACATAGTAAGTGGACAACTCGTCCCCGGACTGTGTCTCGACTGCTTGAAAATACTCCTCCTGTGCAGGGACGGGACAGGCCCGACTCCAAGCTCCGCCCAGCAATCGCGCGGGCGCGGAGGTGTGCGGTCGAGGGACCGTCGCGCGCCGCCGCTGTGCCTCGCCGTCGCCGCCGCCGCCGCCGCGGGGGGATGTCCTCTGGTGGGGAGCGAGGCGGAGGGATGCACAGTCGGCCTTGATTGGACAGGACACGCGAAAGGATACAAGACCCTTCCGAGGGCCACATCGCCATAGGAGCGCAAGAAGGCACGTGTCGCGAGGCACAGGACACAAGGGTACCCTTGAGCTGGCAGGGTCGACCTACTAATCTGGGCCGACTGTAATGAAAAAGGGGAAGGGGGTCACTGCGTTTGGGGCGGATTTCGGGGGGGAAGAGCTCGAGCTGGCAGGGTCGACCTACTAATCCGGGCCGACTGTACCCGTACACCACCGCCGGAGGGACCGATTTTCGGGGGCTGCGGCAAGCTGTGGACATGGAAGACAGCTGCCCCCCGCCGCCCTCGGGAACCCGAAAACGATGAGGTCAACGCCCACCGCCCCCCCCCGGGTCCCTGGCGGCCGATCCCCAAGGCGGTGGTGATGGACAAATCCCCGCCTTTGAAGGGAGAGAGTCTGGGAATAAACCATGGCATACACAGAAACTTTCGGAGATCCGCGCTGATTTCTCATTTTGGCGCTGGGCCCCCCAGGGGCGGCGCTGGAGGCGCTGCCAAGGAGTTCTTCAGGCGCTGGCCGCCGCGACTGTTTGCAAGCATAAATCCAAGTAGATGTGCAAATCGAGTGAAAATAAATCAAAGCAAAACCCACCAAACATGCAAAAGCACGGTTTCATGTTAAAGTCGTTTTGGGGGGCATGGCCAGCGGTAATGCTGGCGTGGGGTCAATTAGTGGTCGCATGCCCATCGCCAGGTACGGTCCAGAACTTGTGCTTCGCGTGTCGCGGCGGCGGCCTGGGCGACACGCTATGCCATGCGAGCGGATAGCGTGTCGCTCCGCTCCGCGGGGCGAAGGCTGGGAAAGGCTCGGGACCTTGACGCTCAGGGACCGCGACGCGGATGGCGTGTCGCGCCGAAACGTGTTGGGCCAGGACTGGCGGAGCGATACGGTATCCAGAAAATCCCGACCATAGGGCCCGCGAGGAGGAGGAGGAGGAGGAGGAGGAGGAGGAGGAGAAGGGCGGGAGGTAGGAGGGTGGCGGGAGGAGGAAGGGGTGAGGGAGGGAGGGCTGGGGAAGGATCGAAGGGAGGCGGGCTGGGGAAGGACAGAAGGGAGGCGGGCCGCGAAAGGATGGAGGACGGAGCTGGGAGGTCATGGGGGGGGGGGCAGGCAGGACATGAGAAAAGGGGAGGAGGTCTCCGGAGGTCTTCACAAGTCTCCGGAGACCCCTGGAGACCTCCAGAGGCCTCCGAACATTCGGCCCTCGATGCCCCATCGAAGAGGGGTGGGAGGGGGGGAAGGAGGAGGCAAAGCGTGGCAAAGGAGGAGAAGAGGGAGGGGAGGGAGGACGGGGAGGAGGGGGAGCGAGGAGGGAGAGCGACAAGATGGGGAGGAGGAGTGGGATGAGGAGGGGGAGGATGGGGACGGGGGGATGACAAGCTAGGTGCGCTAGCGTCACATCTGACGTCCTATCCCTCCCTCCCGTCCCTCACCATGGCGTAGATAACCTATCTATTTGCAAAATCGGATGTCGAGCAGGACAATGATCCAACGAGGGTACGCGGTGGATGGAAACGCATGGCGTAGAGGAGCACGGCAGACCACGGCACGTCATAGCATGGCGTGGCATTGCGCAGTGAAGCATTTCACAACAGAGCACAGCAACGCAAAGCATGGGCGTCGCAAGCGTGGGAAGGAGGCCAGGACCAACGGAAAGGGGACCAGCGCTGCCGCGGGAGCACGACTTAGCAGAGCTGGAGCACAGGAGCGAGGCCGGGACCGAGCACAGGAGTCGGGCGCACGATCTGGAGAGTCCGAAGCACTGGAGTGAGGCCGGCGCTGCAGCGGCAGCGCTGCCGGAAGGACCGAACACGCCAGTGCAGCTGCGGGATCACGATTTGGAACGAGCGGAGGCGCGGGAGCGAGGCCAGCGCTGCAGCGGGAGAACGATTTTGAATGACCGAAGCGCGGAAGCGAGGGCGGCGCTGCTGCAGCGCCGCCCTCATTTCCGCGCTGCAGCAGCGGGAAAATCATTTTGGTAGAACCGGAAACGACCGAATTGAAAAAACAGATGGGGAAAACCAAATAATGAAATCCTGTGCGTCAAAAACTAATACGCCGAGAAGGACGGGGCACTCTCTGGACAGAGTCAGGGGAGAGAGGATAAGAGCTGTCAGATTGCGTGAGTGGAAGAGGCAGAACGTAGCAAAGGAGAAGGCAGGCGCCCCCAGAGTCGAATCGACAAGTCGGATCGGCGATCGAAATGAATCGGATCGGCGAAAATCGGCAGCCGAGCCGGGAGAAGTCGAATCGGCGGAGATCGGCAGGCCAGTGTGCCTCCAAGAAGCGACTGGAGCCCAAATCGGAATCCCGAGTCGGATCGAATTGGCACCGGAAGCAATCGAGCTCGAGTCGAATCGAATCGGAGGAATCGAAACGAGCCCCGAGAAAGAGTTACGCCCAGGCACCTGCGGCCCTGGGGCGTCACCAGGCGTCGCCAGCGCTCCGCACACAGGCCGAGCCGAGCAGCCGAGGCAGAGGCGCCCTCCTGACTTCCACGACGGAGGAGGGCCAGAAGGAAGAGAAGTAAGAGGAGGAGGAGGAGGAGGAGAAGGAGGAGGAGAACGAGGAAGAGGAGGAGGAAGAGAAGTAAGAGGAGGAGGAGGAAGACGAGGAGGAGGAGGAGGAGGAAGAGGAGGAGGAGGAAGACGAGGAGGAGGAAGAAGAGGAGGAGGAGGATTATCACGGCAGGAGGAGGAGGAAGCAGAGGACCGTCTCTCCCCCGTCTAGGCCACCGACCATCACGTTCTCCATCTTCAGGTCCTGGGCGAGTCACAGAGAGGGGGAAGGTCCAACGTAGAAGCAGGAGAGAAAACCTTCCATGACAGACGAAAGTACCTCGTCGCCATCGGCGTCAAAGTTCGAGAATCGGATCGAACATCGTTGCCTTTTTGAGCCTCCGGGACGTTCTGGAGGCGAACAGGAACCCCTGGGGACCTCCAGCACGGGGGATGGTGACGATGATGCTGATGATGATGATGAGGAGGAGAAGAGGAGGAGGATGATGATCACGATCATGATCACGAAGATGATGATCATGATGGTGATGGTGATGGTGATGGTGATGATGATAATGATGATGATGATGATGATGATGATGATGATGATGATGATGATGATGATGATGATGATGATGATGATGATGATGATGATGATGATCATGATGCTAATGATGATGAGGAGGAGGAGGAGGAGGAGGAGGAGGATCCACCGTAGCTGGGGCGGGCCAGTTCGCTGCACAGACTGTCGCTTAGTTGTCAGTGGCGTGCAGGGTTGCGGCAACGGAGGCGGGATAGGGTAGCACTGCCTGGACGTAGGGTAAAGCACACGGTACGTTCCTGTTCACCCATCCTTTGCATGTAAGACCCTTTGTAAAGGCCTCATCTACACCAAGACTACCTAGAATCCAATATTGACGGCAAGCTGACAGGCGTTGGGATGCACGTCGTGCCGTCCCTGAGGAAGTCTCCACGGACAAGGCTTCTTAGTCGATGTAGCTACGTAATACCAGCCGAAGCCATATGATGTGCCCTATCTCCCCCGAGTCGGCCTTCACGACCTCCTACCTGTACGCGTACTTCGACGCCATAACGTCCTGGGTCTTGGATAGCAGCTCATTGGTCGAGCATCGGTTGTATAATCATATCGTGAGCTCCATCTTGAGTGCTTAATCCACCTGTTTCAGGCTGTTGGTGGTATCTTGTTTAGAAAGTAGGCCATCTTCTTTAACGACGACGGCACGTTTGACCTCGGACGGAACCTACACGCGATAGTGGCAACCTCACCTGGCCGTAGACGTTCGAAACGTTTCTAATACAATGTTGACCGAATCTTCGGTGAGGCAGAGCTCGGCGACCTGGCCGTGTTCGTCAGAACCTACTGGGCCACAATCACCTCGTACGCAATCATCAGAAATTCTTGTCATCACGGAAACTCCAAGACGTTGGCATGATACCAGGACGTCACCTTGTCCATGATCACGTAAGTCAATGGGGCTCTGTGTAAACATGTGGTGTTCATGCACATGTAGTGCCGTGTTGGCATCCGCCGAACGACGACGACCGAAGAAGTTGGCGCTCCGCTCAGATGTCTTGGCTTCACGCTGGACCCCCCCCCCCTGGCGTGCGGAGCGCGCCAGGGGCGGCGCCAGAGGCGCCGCCGGGGGGCCCCAATCGCGGATCCACAAAATCCGCGCGGAGCGCCAAAAGTTTACGTGTATATTTGTTTCCCCATATCCAAAAGGATGGGGTTCTTGTTTTTCTCCGACATTGCCGGACCAAGAGAACCCCTCCCCTCCTCCCTCTGATCTAGACAATGATGATGATGATGATGATGATGATGATGATGATGGTGGTGGTGGTGATGATGATGATGATGATGATGATGGTGGTGATGGTGGTGATGATTATTTTCATGATGATGATCATGGTATGGTGAGAGTATGATATGAGAATGATGGTGATGGTGAATGATGGGTGAGTATGGTGATGACGATGATGGGGAAGATGTTGATGTTGATGATGATGATGAGGATGAGGATGATAATGATGATTATGATGATGATTATGATGATGATCATGATGATGATGATGATGATGATGATGATGATGATGATGGTGATGATGGTGGTGATGATGATGATGATGATGATGAGAAGAAGATGATGAGAAGATGATGAAGATGTCTCGAGCGGCTTGCTGGCTTTCGAATTCCTAGGGGGGGCCGCCAGGGGTGTTGCACGGCCTCCGTTCGCGCCCAAATGGTGGGGATGTCTCAGGCGGTTTGCCTGTTTTGGTCCTCAACATCCCATGCTTTCGGCGCAGATTCTGAGGATGTCTCAGGCGAGGCGCATGTTTTCGCACCCCAGGGGGGCCAGATTTCGAGGATGTCTCACGCGGTTTGCGTGTTTTGGTGGTCAGACTCGTCTGCTATCAAAGCAGATTCTGAGGATGTCGATGGCGAGGCGCTGATTTCCGTACTCCCAGAGGGCCCAGATTGCGAGGATGTCATAGACTCACTTATGCTCAAACTCACTCGTGCCCAGGCTCACTCATACTCAGACTCGCACTCATCATACTCATACTCAGACTCACTCACACCCAGACTCAGGCACACTCAGACTCACTCACACTTAGACCCACCCACCCTCAGGCTCATTCGTAGTCAGACTCACTCGTACTCAGACCCACTCTGGGCCAGTTTCATATCCATCATACTCATACTCACACGCACTCACATTCAGATTTACTCACGCTCAGAGTTACTCACACTCAGACCCACCCATCCTCAGATTCACTCGTAGTCAAACTCACTCGTACTCAGACCCGTTCAGACTTAGACGCGTACTTACTATACTCATACTCAGACTCACTGGCTTTCGCACCCCAAGGGGGGCAGGTTGCGAGGATGTCGCAGACTCATTTGTGCTCAGGCTCGTACTCATCATACTCATGCTCAGGCTCACTCACACCCAGTCCATGCAAATAGATGCACATATGGGGAGCTCCACGCAGTGAATCATTCTGTTCCGATTTCGAGACGAGGAAGGGAGCCCCAGAAGTGCCATCAAACAGCGGGCCCGAGATGAGAAACTGCCCGCTGCTGCGTGGCCGTCGCCCCGGCACGTGGGCGGCAAGTCGGGAGAAGCCTGCGCGGGGCCGCCCGCTCCCAGCTGCGCCGGGCAGGTCCCCCGCTTGGCCGCAGACCGCCGCTCGGTGGAGCGCCGTGCTCATCGCGCTCCTCCTCACCCCTCACCCTTGTCCGCGTCCTCCTCGGTGCTCCTCGCCATCGTGGCCAGGCAACTACAGGCTCCTCCTCCTCCTTCTCCTCCTCCTCCTTCTCCTCCTCCTCCTCCTGCTCGTCGCCGTCACCCGCCTCGCCTGGCCTCTCCTCGTCCGCGTCCTGGTTCCCCGCCTCCACCTTCTCCTCCCTCCTTTTTGCTTGCAGATAGCTCCTCCCTGTCGCACCCCCAATCGTGTCGGAAGGGCTGACCGAGCGTTTGGCCGGAGACCTCCCCACATGTATGATCCTCAGGCTAAAAAGCTGCAACTGGTTCACGCATGGAGGGCGGGCGGATTTCAACAGTCTTTAAAATCTTGCAAGGGGTCACGGAAGGAGGGCGGCTCCGTTTTCAAAATGTGGCTCTCACCTTAGCGTGTGTTCAAAAGTGTGGACGGAGTTTCACGGATGGAGGGCGGTGTCTTTTCAATATGTGGTTATCGCATTAGCGCCGCGCACATCCATCTTAAGAGTTTACAGCAATGTCAAGGATTAAAGGTTGACGTCCCAGACATGGTGTTTTGGCACGGTGTGGGACTGTCAGGGTGCAACAGTTACGTTGGTTCGCGGTGAAGATGTTCAAGAAATGGCGTTATGCTACGATTAATGATCGTCAGGACACAACAAGAACGTTGATCGCGACGTTCAAATCCCAAGAACAAAACTATGCCACGGTCCAAGATGTTCAGAAGGTTGCCTTCCAACGGGGTATTTCCCTCAGCGAATAAGAACCCTATAGGGACCTATGAAAGAGGGAACGTTGAGGGATGTTGTATGGCAACATCGTTGATGAGTCGTTGACTTGCAGTGGTCTTCCTTCGCCAATAGACACTGTCGCAACAGACATGTATCCTCCTCTTCCTTCCTCGTTCTGACAAAAGAAAGACACTACTTTTTTGTTGGTTTAGGACTTCGCCTAGGAATGAAGACAAGGAGGAGGATGAGGAGGAGGACGAGGAGGAGGGACGGGGGGAGGAGGGAGGGAGGGAGGGATGAAGGAAGGTAAGTTCCTGCAGGCCCCCCCTCGTTGGTCCTTGTGCATCTGGCCTGCGCCATGCAGGAGCTGCAGTCCGACCAGGATCTGCCTGATGATCTCCCTCGCCTCTGCGTGGCCGACGCGGTCCTCCGAGAGAGGCGCACAGAGGAGCGAGGGGGAGTGGAGGGGGCTCGAAGTGCATACCGAAGTCGACTGGTCGGCCAAGGGGCTCGGTGCAGGGGCACCCCCGCTCCCACACCTGTGGGACGCTGGAGGGTCTACACGCAGAACTGCTTCGCCGAGTGCAGCGGCTCCGTGGCCGACCAAACGACGTGGTGCACGCATCGGGCCTCGCCGTGGCAGGGGATGGCACGGAGCGAGGAACAGGTCGTCGAAGCCCGCGAGAGGGCGGCACCCAGAAGTACCCACTACGCGGAGCTTCGCGGCCCGGCTGTCAATTTTTGTTCCGCGCAGTGATGCCCCACTGGGGCCGTCCTTGCGTCGAAACCTACACTGAGAGGGGAGGAGAAGGGAGGGAGGAGGCAGCAGGCAGGGAGGAGGCAGACAGAGGAAGACAGAGGAGGTAGGGGGGGGGGGGCAAACCTCCCAGCCGAGGAAAGGGACTGAGGAGGAGGACTATAGAGGAGAGTACGAGACCAGGAAGAAGGACAAGGGGAGGGAGGGGGGGAGGGACAAGGGGGGGAGGGACAAGGGGGGGAGGGGAGGAGGGCGGGGTTCCAGGGGAGTGGAGCAGGTGATCCTACGAGTGGAGCGTGGGGGGGCGGAAGGAGGGAGGAGGCGAGGGGCAAGCCAGGTGCGCTCGCGCTGCATCTGACGTCATGTCCCTCCCTGCCCTCCCCTCGCATTGCGCTGAGTTGTTCTCTATCCGCGGACGCGTATCGTAGCCTGACTTGTGGGACCTACAGTCGGACTTGTTTGGAAAGGACACGCGAGAGGACGCGAGACCCTTCCGGGGGCCGCATTGCCATAGGAATGCGAGAAGGCATGGGCCGCAATGCACAGCACAGAAGGGTACCCTTGACTTGGCAGGGTCGACCTACTAATCCGGGCCCACTGTATGGGGCAGGTGGGAGCTGTTTGGGACCTGTGGACCCTGTGGGACTTCTGTGGCTTGTGGGAGCTGTGGGACCTCACCTGTGGAACAGGTGGGAACTGTGGCACCGTAGAACCTGTGGGGCCTTTGGGACGTGTGGGACCTGTGCGACCTGGGGCGGCCTATGAGGATTTTTTTTGTCATCGTCAACCTCCTGCCACTCTCCTCCTCATTCCGTTTCTTCATACTCATCAATCATACTTGCCACCCTGGGCCAAATCCTGCTCCAACGAATCACCTCCCCGATCCCCTTCCCCCTCGTCTCCCTCCTCCCTCTCCCCCTCCGCATAGTGCTGTTTCTCATGCGGCTGCTCCTACGCCTCCCCTTCCTAGTCCCCTGCATCCCCTGTCACCCTCAACTTCTCGCCCAACTTCACCCCCGTGCCGACTGTTCACCACCCTCCTGCCACTCCATCTTTCCCTTCCTGATCCTCCCCAGGATTATTATACCAATCCTCACCATCACCAGCATCAGCACCATCATCATCAGCATCATCAGCATCAGCATCATCAGCAGCAGCATCCTCAGCAGCAGCAGTAGCATCAGCATCAGCATCGGTATCAGCATCAGCATCAGCATACTACTGAGCAACAACATCACCATCATTGTCCTCCTCATCTGCATCGGCATCATCATTGTCGCCGTCATCGTCGTCATCGTTATCGTCATCAACATCATCATCATCACCATCATTATCATCATCATCATCATCATCATCATCATCATCATCATCATCATCATCATCAGGATCATCATCAACATCATCATCGTCATCATCATAACAATCAGCATCGTAATCAACATCATCAACATCATCAACATCAGTATCCTCGCCATCATCATGATCATCAAACTCATAATCACCATGATCATCACCATCATCAACATCATCGGCATTATCAGCATCATCATCCATATCGTCATAGTCATCAATATCATCACCACTGGTAGCATCGTCACCATCAACAGCATCATCGTCACCATCATCATTAGCATCAGCATCACCATCATCGTCCTCACCATCTGCATCGGCATCATCATTGTTCTCGTCGTCGTCATCGTCGTCGTCATCGTCATCATCATCATGATCATCATCATCAGCAACGTCATCATCATCATCATCTCAAGTATCAGCATCATCATCTTCATCATCATGATTATCTTCAGCATCATCATCATCAACAGCATCACCGTCATCTTCGCCATCATCGTCGTCATCATCACCAGCATCAATATCAGCATCAGTATCAGCAGTCTCAGCGTCATCATCATCATCATCATCATCATCATCATCATCATCATCATCATCATCATCATCATCATCATCATCATCATCATCATCATGAATTATCCCCATCATAAGCACCACCATCATCATCAGCATCAGCAGCAGCAACACCACCTCCAACAACATCGCCATTGCCACCACCATCACCATCATCATCACCACCACCAGCATCATCATCGTCATCATCGGCATCCTCACCATGATCATCATCATCAGCATTACCATCATCATCATCATCAGCAGCAGCATCATCATCATCATCATCATCGTCTGCAACATCATCAGCATTATCCGTATCCTTATCATCATCCATCATCGCCGCCATGCATTTCCTATGCGTCCGTCCATCATCCACATAATCCGCTTGCTTTTTCCCACACTTCATCGCCTCGCTTATGCAGGCGATCCACAGCGTCCGAAAAAAATCTGCCTCCACCCCCCAACCCCTTCAAACACGAGCCAAAACAAAACATGCAAAACGACATATCGACGCGCCAGCTCTTGGTTGGACACGTCGTCTTGCCGATTGGGTTGCAACGTCCGCGATAGAGCCATGTGGTTGTAGAGGTCGTCTCGCCGCTGGCGCCGTCACTCGGCGCAAACGACTGCGGTGGGCGTGGGATTCCTGACGCAAATGTTGAGTTCATTTGGAAGGATGCGCTTGCTTTAGGCGGGGATCCAAGTGAATCGGTGGACACTGCACTCGCTGGTCCCGCGGTGCCCACACGCAGCGTCCGCGCTTGACTCCGGACTGCTCAGCAAACGAAGCAAGGCTCGAAGCTGGTAACCCGCTGCCAGGATGACTGCAACAGGCAGATCACAGCAGCCACTAGCAGCAGAGCGGCGTGCATTGACCCAAGCACCGCACCAGGCAGTCAACCATGTGTGGGTCCACTCGAGCCAGCATCTTACTCGGCAACATTAGCACCATCCAACTCGAGCACAGCAGTGTAGATCCCGGTGCCCAGTGGCTAAAGATATGTTTCGTGACCCTACCGCGCCTGGTGGGGCACGCCGGGTCGCGGAACTTCGGCGGCTCGTGGCCCCTCTTTGCTGGGCGGGTCCGAAGATTAAATGCCGGTTCGGCCTCAGCGTCCCCAGATCTCCGACGATATGCTTTTCTCTTATCCCATCGTCGTCATCGATGACACGAGGGCCACATCGTGGCCCGTGGTCCCACTGTGGCCCACTACGCGCTTCCTGTGGTGATTCGACTGTCTGCGGCCGCCTCGCGACACTCTCGCGTCCGCGCTGGACTGGCCCCAGGGTTGGCCCTTGCGAGGTCCCCTCGCCGTAGAGCTGCTGTACTTCAGTGCGCGCACGTCCAGGTCGACTGCCCAACTGCCGCTACGAAAACGCGGCAAGCGATGCCCCCAGAGACGCTCGGGCGTTGGCAGAACTGGGTTTGGTGGGACCTAGTTTAGTGATGTGTACTGGGGGACGCCCCCCGCCCCGTTCCACTAACCGGAACTGCCGCAACCAGAAAAAACACAAGCTACGGCAGACCTGGTTGCGTGATTCTGGCAAATTCAGGGGCTCCAGGGCCCCGCTACCAACCGGGTCCCCTTACCCGGGGTCTTGGCTATACCCGAGACGCGCCCGCTCACTATGCCCACTGATTCTGGCAGAACTCGTGGACGTGCGTGTGTGACCGTACATGGACATTATGTTCGAACCCTGTGGCCCAAGATGCCCCCCAGACCCCCCGAAATGAATATTAATGGCGTGGCGACGGGGGGGGGCGGTGAGTGGACAGAAATATTCGAACCCCAAAGCACCGCCTTCATTGAGATAAACATTGACGTCGGGGGCGCGGGGGTGATTTAGAATCTCCCTGGAATGTGTAACAGGGTTCGAATAGATTGTCTTGTCTATCTACTGGAGGACGCCCGCGGGTGTGCCCGCCGGCGTGGCCCGGCGATGCACCAGCTCACTGCGCCCGCCCGCTGTGCCCGAGTCTAACTACGATGCCCAGGCAGTGGTGCACGGGCGCACCCCTCCGCGGTGCCCGGGGAGTCTTGCAGTGGGATCAACCTGGCGCACCACAGCCTCTACAGAAGAAAAGAAACAAAAACATGAACGTAAACTCTTGGCGCTCCGCGCGGGCTTCTTGCCTCCGCACCTGCGCGCTCCGCAGCATCTTCCATCTTGCAAGCGGCGCCTTCAGCGCTCCGCTATATGCGCTTTTTTCTTCCTCCAATCTACAGGGCAGGTTTTAATACATAGGATGTTTAATACATTGGAGTTTTAATAACGATCAATTGACTAATGAATCAATACATGAATTCAGCATTGCTTTTAAAATTAGACCCCTTTTGTTCTGAATATATGATACGCACGCGGAGCATGTATTAAAACCGGCGCTGTACACAACGAGCCAGTTCTGGGGCAGCCGGGGCGCCCCCAGGACACTCCAGCTTATGTATCGGCGGAGCCTTTTTCCCGTGGGCCTCGGGGCCCGAGGGCGGCTCCCGAGGGCCAGCGCCGATCCAAGAACTCCGCGCGGACCTCGGAGATTTTGTGCTCATGTCACTCTTCGCTCGCCTCACCACTGGCGCTCGGCCTTCAACGCTTGCGTTGGGGGCCCCGCCATGTGACGACCACGGCGACGGCCACAACAACGGGAACGGCGCGAGCAAGCGCGGAAGAACGGATTCTACGAGCCAACGCAGGGAGGGACGTGCCCCCTAAGGTTAGCCCGTGGCACCCTTGGCCCCCAGGTTAGCTCACGCGTGGGGGAACAGCGCCAGGGCAGCCGCGGCCCCCCCAAAAATTAGCTCAAGCGTGAAAGACCTATGCTACGAGCCAGCGTCAGGGCAACCATAGCCCCCTAGATTAGCTCAAGCGTGGCCTCGCGGAGTCTCTGACCCAGCGCCGGGGCAGCCGTGGCCTCCCAGGCTAGCTCAAGCGTTGGAGGTTCTTCGAGCCAGCGCCAGGGCAGCGTTGATTCCCAAAGTTGGCGCATTCGTGGAAGAACTGATTCTACGAGCCGGCCCCCTTGTGAAGTTGTCTTGGGGGCCTTTTGGGACCTCTTGGGACCCACCCGGGCCGCCTCAGGAAGAGACAGCTGGAGAGACAGGGAGAGGGAGAGATTCGACGAGCCAGCGCCGGGGTAGCCGTGCCCCCCTCAAGTGAGCTCAAGCGTGGAAGAACGGCACGGGATGGGGCTTGGTGGGGGGCCTTGCGGGGCCAAGGGGGGTCTCTTGGCGGCCTTTCGGGGGCCTATTGGGCTGTCTTCGGGGCCTCGTGGGATGGTCGGTTTTTGAATTCAGTGAGAGGTCTATCAAGTAAGAAAGCTCGAACAAATTCCGAGCTTCGGCTGCACTGCTTTCGCCTGGCCAACGCCAGGTGATTTGAAAATTATCCTGGCGAAGGACCCAAACATATGTAGTTGTGAGCCTTCGGGGATCTCCTCATGGGGCCATGAAGCATGCGAAGTGGGCGGGGCCGCCATGTGGGCGCTGCCACTGGTGCTTTAGGCGGAACGCACTAAGGGGCGGCGAAAAGTGTGAGGGGTGCGCCGCAGTCAGGCGGGGCCGCCACTGGGGCCTTCGGTGGAGCTCCCTATGGGGCCACGAAACAATGTAATGGGTAGGGGAAGTGAATGCGACTACAGCCACCGGGGCCTTCGGTGCAGCTTCCCATGAAGCCACGAAGCGCTGTGCTGGGGCGGGGGAACGCATGCGAACACCGCCACTGGGCCTTTCGGTGGAGCTCCCTATGGGACCACGAAACGCTGCACTGGGTGGGGAAACCACATACGAGTGCATCTACTGAGGCCTTCAGTCGAGCTCCCTCTGGGGCCACGAAGCGCTGTACTGGGTGGGGGTGACACATGCGGGTGGTGTCACTGGGGCCTTCGGTGGAGCTCCCTATATGGGGCCACGAAACGCTGTACTGAGTGGGGGGTGACGCGTGCGGGCGGTGCCACTGGGGAATTCGGTGGATCTCCCTATGGGGCCAAGAAACGTTGTACTGGCTGGGGGGTGACGCATGCGGGCGGTGCCACTGGGGCCTTCGGTGGAGTTCCCAACGGGGCCACGAAACGTTGTACTGGGTGGGGGTCACGCATGCGGGCGGTGCCACTGGGGCCTTCGGTGGAGCTCCCTCGGGGGCCACGAAACGCTGTACTGGCTGGGGCGTGACGCATGCGGCCGGTGCCGACGGGGCCTTCGGTGGATCTCCGCATGGGGCCACGAAGCGCTGTACTGGGTGGGAGGTGACGCATGCGGGCGGTGCCACTGCGGCCTTCAGTGGAGCTCACTTTGGGCAACACGGAACGCTGTACTAGGTGGGGGTGACGCATGCGGGCGGTGCCATTGGGGCCTTCGGTGCAGCTCCCCATGAGGCCACGAAACTGCCTTCGGTGGAGCTCCCTATGATGCCAAGAATCGTTGTACTGGCTGGCGGGTGACGCATGCGTGCGGTGCCACTGGGGCCTTCGGTGGAGCTCCCAGTGGGACTGCGAAACGCTGTACTGGGAGGGGGGTGACGCCACTGGGGACTTTTGTGGAGCTCCCTAGAGGGCCACGAAACGTTGTATTGGGTGGGGGCGACGCATGCGGGCGGTGCCACTGGGGCCTTCGGTGGAGTTCCCTAAGGGGCCACGAAGCGCTGTACTGGGTGGTGGGTGACGCATGCAGGCGGTGCCAATGGGGGTGACGTATGCGGGCGGTGCCGATGAGGCTTTCGGTGGAGTTCCCACTGGGGTTACGAAGCGTTGTACTTGGTGTGGGTGACGCATGCGGGCGGCGCCACTGGGGCCTTCGGTGGAGCCTTCTATGGGGCCACGCAGCGCTGCATTGGGTGGGGGGTGACGCAAGCGGGCGGTGCCACTGGGGCTTTCGGTGGAGCTCCCTATGGGGCCACGCAACGCTGCACTGGGTGGGGGTTACGCATGCGGGCTGTGCCATTGGGGTTTTCGGTGGAGCTCCCTAAGGGGCAAAGAAACGTGTGAGGGGTGTGCTGAAACCGGTGATGGTGACGATGATGCTGGAGGGACGGAGGAAGGGAGGAGGAAGGAAGGAACGCGGGGACCGGCTCTTCAAAACGAGGACCCAACACCACAGGATGGTTGGGAACAAACGCATACGTCAGATGGGTCGCTGGAGAAGTGGGGCCACACTCTGTTGCATGGCACTGTAAAAGTCTCCGATGTCGGAGGAACCGTTCACAGCCTCGGATCTGAAATCCGCTTCTTCTGATGAGCGCGACTCTGAAGCTTCGCCCACAGCACGGATTGTCAAGGCGCGCAGAGAAGGAAGGTGAGAGGATTGCAGGCACTCTCGGGGAGCCGAACAATAAAGACCATAAGTCCAAGGATATCGGACAGGGCGGCGTGCGGGCAGCGGCGGCGGGGAGACCGCTTGGGAGAAGGAAAGGGGGGGGACGTTTGGGAGAGGGGGAGAGTGGGGGGGCAAGGAGACGACGCGTGCCTCAACGCCTGCCCTGCGCCCATGCTGTCCTTGCCCAGTGGACTCAGGCGAAGCGAAACAAAGAAACAAACAAACAAATTAGCCTGACGAAGGACCCAACCATGTGCAGTTGTGAATACTGCAATTATGAATATCATCTTCGCCCGCGCTCCCTATGGGGCCACGAACCGCGTGAGGGGCGTGCCGACATGCGTGGCGGGGCACACAACGCGAGCGAAGACGATAGGTCTGTGTGCGAGAGACTGACAGTCACTGAGAGCGAGTGAATCTGATTGTGGATGAGTCTCAGCGCGCGTGAGTCTACGTGCATAAATGTCGACGCCCATGTCAGCACGCCTCTCCCGAAGTTCGCGCCCGCTTCCTTCCCGTTCTTTTTCTCCCTCTTTGCCCGTGCACGCCCGCGTCCAAGGGTGCGGGCGCGGCGCCGCACGGAGTCCCCGCGACGCGCGCTGGTCGCCCCGAAGGGGTCCCGGCGACGCTCGCGGGCCTTCGTGTGCGGAGCAGAGAGAGCGAGCAGGCTGGCTCCCGCATGGGATGCGCGGCCCGAAAGCGGCCTCAACACGTCGACTACGGCGAGAAACCTCCGAAAATCGAAAGTCGCCGCCGTGCGAACTCCGCCACTGGGTCGACATGCGAATTCCGCCACGGAAACCTTAGGTGGAGCTCCCTGTGGGGACACGAAACGCTGTACTGGGTGGTGGATGACGCATGCGGGCGGTCCCACAGGGCCTTCGGTGGAGCCTCCTATGGGGCCACGAAACGCTGTACCTTCGGTGGGGCCCAGTATGGGGCCACGAAACGCTGCACTGAAAGGTGGATGACGCATGCGGGCGGTCCAACCAGGGCCTTCGGTGGAGCTCCCTATGGAGCCACGAAGCGCTGTCCTGGGTGGTGGATGACGCATGCGGGCGGTCCCACCGGGGCCTTCGGTGGAGCCCCCAATGGGGCCACGAAGCGCTGTACTGGGAGGTGGATGACGCATGCGGGCGGTCCCACTGGAGCCTTCGGTGGAGCTCCCTATGGGGTCACGAAACGCTGTGCTGGGTGGTGGATGACGCATGCGGGCGGTCCAACCAGGGCCTTCGGTGGAACTCCCTTATGGGGCCACGAATCGCTGTACTGGGTGGTGGATGACGCATGCGGGCGGTACCACGGGGGCCTTCGGTGGAGCTCCCTATGGGGCCACGAAGCGCTGCACTGGGTGGTGGATGACGCATGCGGGCGGTCCCACTGGGGCCTTCGGTGCAGCCCTCCATCGGGCCACGAAGCGCTGTACTGGGTGGTGGATGACGCATGCGGGCGGTCCCACTGGAGCCTTCGGTGGAGCCCCCATGGGCCACGAAATGCTGCGCTGGGTGGTGGATGACGCATGCGGGTGGTCCCACTGGATCCTTCGGTGGAGTTCCCGATAGGGCCACGAAACGCTGTGCTGGGTGGTGGATGACGCGTGCGGGCGGTCCCACTGGGGCCTTCGATGGAGCCCCCTATGGGGCCACGAAGCGCTGTGCTGGGTGGTGGATGACGTATGCGGGTGGTCCCACTGGAGCCTTCGGTGGAGTTCCCTATGGGGTCACGAAACGCTGTGCTCGGTGGTTGATGACGCACGCGGGCGGCCCCACTGGAGCCTTCGGTGGAGCTAGCTCCCTATGAGGCCACGAAATGAGGGCGGAGGGGGAGGAGGAGGAAGGAAGGAAGGAAGGAAGGAAGGAAGGAAAAAAGGAAGGAAGGAAGGAAGGAAGGAAGGAAGGAAGGAGAAGGCGGGGCGCTTTCTCTTCAAAGCGAGGACCCAACAACACAGGTTGGTTGGAGAATAAACAGAAATACTCCAGGATGACCCAACAAATCGAATTATCCCGGCAAAGCAACCTAACAGCGATGTGTAGGAACATATCTGGAAGCATTCCCCTTAAGATTCAGATGAGAATCCAGTTGTAGAATTCTGCTGTTCTCGCAGTCGTAGTCGCATTCGCGATGACAGTCGCAGTGGCAACGGCAGTCGCAGTCACAGCCTCAGCCTGCCTCAGCCTCAGCCTGCCTCTGCCTCAGCCTCAGCCTGCCTCAGCCTCAGCCTCAGTCTGCTTTCAGCCTCGGCCTCAGCCTAAGCCTGCCTCAGCCTCAGCCTGCCTCAGCCTCACCCTGCATCAGCCTCAGCCTCAGCCTCAGCCTCAGCCTGCCTCAGCATCAGCCTGCCTCAGCCTCAGCCTCAGCCTGCCTCTGCCTCAGCCTCAACCTGCCTCAGCCTCAGCCTCAGTCTGCCTTCAGCCTCGGCCTCAGCCTCAGCCTGCCTCAGCCTCAGCCTGCCTCAGCCTCAGCATCAGCCTGCCTCAGCATTTAAAAAAGGGCCCGGGAATGGAGTTCTGGGAACTCGAAGAACGCGAAGTGGCCTACAGTTGGCTCCAGACATTCAAAATCATGCCCAGGAATGGAGTTCTGGGAACTCGAAGACCACGAAGTGGCCTACAGTTGGCTCCGGGCATTCCAAATCATGCCCAGGAATGAAGTTCTGGGAACTCGAAGACCACGAAGTGGCCTACAGTTGGCTCCGGGCATTCCAAATCATGCCCAGGAATGGAGTTCTAGGAACTCGAAGAACACGAAGTGGCCTACAGTTGGCTCCAGACATTCAAAATCATGCCCAGGAATGGAGTTCTGGGAACTCGAAGACCACGAAGTGGCCTACAGTTAGCTAAAAAAGGAGTCCCCGGTTTTCCGCGGCACCCGTCCGGCATCTGCCCAGACCCCCCTGGGGAGTCATGATGCTCTCTTTTGAGACCACAAGAAACCTATTAGTCTTCGCTGTTAGGTAAAAAGTGTGCCCATCATATGTTTGATGACTTGTGCATTTTCTTCCTGTAGAAAAACACGCCCGACTTAACCCTTGTCCTCCCCGAGGGGGGATGGGGGGAGGGAGATGAGGGCGGCGGGGTGAGGGAGGCGGCGTCCTTGGTCGCCGTCTCGAACAAGTCCTGGCCGCGTATGCTCTCCATGACGACGTAGTAGTTCCTGCTGGTCTCGATCACCTCCAGACGAGGCCAACCCTCCGCAAGGAGAGGGGATGAGAACCGAGTGGACCGATCTGTTCTTGCTCCCTTGTGGCTGTGGAGGCGAACGCCGATCTTTTCGATCGCGTTCTCCGACAGCCTCTGGGGGCGCCCGTTGAGACACCCAGAGGCCTAATTACGGGACCGCTTGCAGTTACTGTCGTTCCGCTTCCCTCCCTCCCCCCCTCCCTCCCTCCCTCCCAGCCCCTCCCCACATTCCACCTCAGTTCACCTCTCCTCCCCTCCTCGGACTGCTCGTTCACAGGCCATCATAAGCCATATTCCAGGGCCCTTTGCAAAAAGCACACTCGACCTCGGGCCGTCCCAAACAATCGAGCCAGGATCCTCCTCCTCCTCCGGAGAAGGAGGAGGAGGAGGCCGAGGGTCCTTCCAGAAGGCTCCAGAGAGGCCATGGGAGACTCCCTCTGCAGAGCTCCCTGCAGGCTCCTGGAGGCCCACACGAAAATGCAAAGCGCGCCCATCAGCCTCGCTCCTCGAACCTGGACTTAGGCCGGGCATGTCCCACTACAGTTGGATTCTAGACGACAAATAAAAAACATAGGCACACACACATATATATATATATATACAAGAATGATCAAAACATACTCAAAATCGTCCCCATACTATTTTTGACTATTTTTGAATACTCCCCCTGTAGAGGGCCAGGCCCGACTTCAACCTGGACCCTCAGACCAGGAGCGAGCGAACCCAGGGACGACCGACGACGGCGAGACGACGGCGTCGAACGCGGGCGGCGGCGGCACAGGGGGCAGCAGAGGCGGGAGGGCCTTCGGCCCAGGAGGCCCCCAAGGCCGCAGAACAGGACGGAAGGAAAAAAATACGCGAGGAGGAGGAGGAGGACGAGGAGGACGAGGAGGAGGAGGACGGAAAGAAAAAAATACGCGATGAGGAGGAGGAGGAGGAGGAGGAGGAGGAGGAGGAGGAGAGGAGGAAGAGGCCGCTGCGACCCCGCATGGGGGGAAGCGGGCCCGGAGGGAAACACGGGTGCCGAACCCCGGGGGCCTCGGCCCCCGGGGGACCGCTCCTCCTCCCGAGAGTCGACGTCGGACGACCGCGGGGCCCGTGGAGGGCTCCACGGAGCCAGGGCAGCGCAAAAAAACCTCAGGACCCGTTTCCCTCGCTGGCCATCGCTCGGACGTCCATTCCCTGTGTTTTGGTTGTTTCGTGCGTGGATGTTTTCGCCAAATCATCAAGGATGCTCCTCGATGGTCCTCGCCGAAGGAAAAATGCACACGTCCGAGCGATGCCAAACTCAAGACCCGTACCCTCGAGAGAAAAAACGGCATGGACATAAACTTTTGGCCCTCCGCGCAGATGTCTGGGATCTGCGCTGGACCCCCCTCCCTGGCGCGCGGAGCGCTCCAGGGGCGGCGCCGGGGGCGCCACCAGGGAGGCCCCAGCGCAGATCTAAGAAATCCGCGCGGAGCGCTAAAAATTTATGCGTATTCCGTTTCTCTTATTCGAACGGAGCCGAACCGGCGAAACCACTCAGGACCCGTTTAACCTTCGGTGGCAACTCTTGGGAGCCTCCCGTACCATCTTGTCGGCTCCTGCGACTCCACGCTGATCGACGCCAAACCGACGCCTCATCGACGCTAGCCGACGCCGAGTCGGCGCTACCTCATCGCCTCCCCAACGCTAACCGACGCTGACCGACGCTAAAGACAGAATTAAGAGGGTACACCAGACTCCTATGCTTTGCTACCGAAATTTATGTTTCTGCCGTTTGTTCTTCCCGACGAAGCCAAACCGGCGAACAAAACTCAGGACCCGGGGAAACCAAAGGTACCGATACCGCTACTGCCCGGACGCCTGCCGGGGCGCGTTCTGACCAGGATTCCGAGGCAAATCCAGCGGTGGCGACGAGGGCCTCCCAGGAGGCCCAGAAGCAACTCAAACATTATGGAAAGCTTGCACGGGATCTGCCCACAACGTTTCCCAGACAGATGGTCTTCCAGGACGGGCAGGCGGGCGAGATCTTACCCAGAAGGCAGCGCCAGCGAACGCGGGCGCGGGGCGTCGCAAGCGGCAGGGCGGTGCGAGGTGCGGGCGCGAGAGCGGGCGGCAACGAGGCAAGAGAGAAAGGGGTATGGGACGCACAGAGACACACGAATTACTATGCATTATCCTCGGAGGCGTGCGTCCGACCCGAACATGTAGTCCGCCGATCTGGCGTGTGAGTTTCTGAGAGCGTGGGCTTGAGCTCGCTCAAGCTTCGCTCTGCGGGGGGGGGACCTCATTTCCGACCTAATTCAGTGCTTCGGTTCGGGAGTGGGGGGGGACTTCATTTCCGACCTAATTCAGTGCTTCGCACCCCCTCCCCCCTCCAGAGCGAGCCCTCCCCCCTGCAGAGCGCCCCCCCCCCCCCCCTGCCAGCCCACCCCCCCCTGCAGAGCGGACCCCCCCCTGCAGCCCCCCCCCCCTGCAGAGCCTCCCCCCCTGGAGCCCCCACCCCCCTCAGAGCGTACCCCCCCCTGCCCCCCCCCCCGCAGAGCAGCCCCCCCCATCCTGCACCCTCTCCCCCTGCAAAGCAAACCCCCCCCCCTGCAGCCCAACCCCCCCCCCTCCCCATGCAGAGGCGGACCCCGCTCCGTGCAGCCCCCCCCCTGCAGAGCGGACGCCCCCCCCTCCCCTGCCCCCCCCCTCCCCCTGCAGAGCAGACTTCCTCTCCTGCAGCCCCCCCCTCCTTCAGAGCGGACCACCCCTCTCCCCTGCAGCCCCTCCCTCTGCGAGCTGAGCCCCCTGCAGAGCTAGACCCCCCCCCTGCCAACCCAGCTCCCCCCCTTCCGTCGTCGTCCGTCGTCGTCGGCGTCGTCGTCGTCGTCGTCGTTCGTCGGTCGTCGTGTCGTCGTCGTCGTCGTCGTCGTCGGTCGTCGTCGTCGTCGTCGTCGTCGTCGTCCGTCGTCGTCGGTCGTCGTCGTCGTCGTCGTCTCGTCGATCGCGTCTTCGTCGTCGTCGTCGTCGTCGTCGTCCGTCGTCGTTCCGCGTCGTCGTCGTCGTCGTCGTCGTCGTCGTCGTCGTCGTCGTCGTCGTCGTCGTCGTCGTCGTCCGTCGGTCCGTCGTCGTCGTCGTCGTCGTCGTCGTCGTCGTCGTCGTCGTCGTCGTCGTCGTCGCGGCGTCCGTCGTCGTTCGTCGTCGTCGCGTCTCGGCGTCGTCGTTCGTCGTCGTCGTCCGTCGTCGGGTAGTCGTGGGAGTCGTCGTCGCCGTGGTCGTCGTCGTGGTCGTCGTCGTCGTCGTCGTCGTCCGTGTCGTCGTCGTCGTCGTCCGTGTCGTCGTCGTCGTCGTCGTCGTCGTCGTCGTCGTCGTCGTCGTCGTCGTCGTCGTCGTCGTCGTCGTCGTCGTCGTCGTCGTCGCTCGCATCATCGTAGTCGTCGTCGTCGTCGCTCGCGTCGTCGTCGTCGTCATCGCCGTCGTCGTCGTCGTCGTCGTCGTCGTGGTCGTTGTCGTCGTCGCTCTCGTCGTCGTCGTCGTCGACGTATTCGTTTTCGTCGTCGTTTTCGTCTTCCTCGTCGTCGTTCATTTCCACAGGCACCCGGAGCACCCCGGATCGGCGGCACTGGCCGGAGGCCACTACAATATACCCATCTTGTAGTATACCTTTTCCCGAGCGGCGCGGCCAGAAAGCGCCCACCACGACGCATATACTACAAGATTTCTCGGTGCGCGAGTCGCCCCTGGCGGGGGCGACGCACATACAATATAAGTATGTTGGGGTGACGCCAAGGGTAGCGGTATGGGAGAGGAGGAAAGGGTAGCGGCATGGGCACCTTCTCCGCCTCCGAGGACCCGCTTGGCCCTCAGGACCCGTTCCCCCCCGTGGCGAGGGGCCGAGAGGCCGCGGCCGCCAGGCGCGCCGCGGCGGGCTCGGCGGCCACGAGAGGCGACCCGTGAGGAGGAGGAGGAGAAGGAGGAGGAGGAGGAGGAGGAGGAGGAGGAGGAGGGAGGAGGAGGGAGGGGGAGGAGGGCGAGGGAGGAGGGAGGATGAGGATGAGGAGGAGGAGGAGGAGGACGGAAGGAGGTTGGGAGGAGAGGAGGAGGAGGAGGAGGATGCGGATGAGGAGGAGGAGGGAGGAGGAGGAGGAGGAGGGGGTATGAGGGGAGGGGACGAGGAAGGAGGATGAAGGAGGAGGAGAAGTAGAGGAGGGGGAGGAGAGGAGGAGGAGGAGGACCCCCTCCCAGACTTCCAAAATATAGAAAAACTCAAGACGGAGGTCTTTCTCGACTTTTGCGGCCTCCAGCGGCCCTCGCCGGGCCCTGGGACCGTCCAGAAACGACTCAGGATGAAAAACAAGTCCTGGGGAATGGGTCGAGACTTCCAGGGACCCCGCATTGAAAAAATCATGACGTCGGATCTCTGGGCTCGCGGCGTGCAGAGATCGTGACGGGAGGCCTTTCGCTGTTTTCGGCCTCCAGAGGCCCTCGCTGGGCCTCGGGGCCGTCAACAACACGGCTCGGGATGAGGAACGAGATCCGCGGGGCGCTCAGCTCCGCCCGGGGCGGCGAGGGCTGCCCCGGGCCGGGGCTCTCTCTCGGGAGGGTGCTGGCGGGGGGGGGGCCCAGTGGGGACCCCCGGAGGGTCCCGAGAGCTCGGAGCAGCGGCGACAGCGGCGACGAGACACCGCGGGGTCCGGTTGAAGCCTCAAGACCCGCTCCCCCCCGTGGCGACCGCCCCTCTGCTCTCCCCTCCCCTCCCTCCCCTCTGATTCCCCCTCCCCCTTCCCCTCCCTCCCCTCTGCTCCCCCTCCCCCTCCCCCCTCCCTCCCCTCCCCCGCCCCCCCCCTCTGCTCCCCCTCTGCTCCCCCTCCCCCCTCCCTGCTCCGTGCCGGACCTCCCCGAACGGGCCATGCCAAGAGAGCCGAGCCCAGCTCTTCGCTCCCGATGTCACTTGGGTTCCCTCTGACTCCTCTCCCTCCTCCTCGTCTCCTCCCTCCTCCTCCTCCTCTCTCCCTCCTCCTCCTCCCTCCTCCCTCTCCCCCTCCCTCCTCCATCCTCCATCATTCCCTCCTCCCTCCTCCCTACTCCCTCCTTCCCCTCCCTCCTCTCCCTCCCTCCATCCTCTCCCTCCTCCCTCCTCCCTCCTCCTCCTCCCTCCTCCCTCCCTCCCTCTCCTCCCCTCTCCTCCCTCCCTCTCCTCCCTCTCCTCCCCTCTCTCCCCTCCTCCTCCCCCCCCCTCCCCATCCTCCCTCCTCCCTCCCTCCTCCCTCCTCCCTCCTCCCTCCTCTGCCTCCTCTGCCTCGCTTGTCGCGTGTTCCGAGGAGCTGCCCTTCGCGCGCTCTCCTGCCCACGCGCCCCTGCGGATGCTCGGCTCAAAGATGGTGGTGGTGGGCCACTCCGGTGAGCACCCGCCCGGCTCTCTTGGCAGGCCCGCTCGGGGAGGTCCAGCACCGAACAGGGAGGGGGAGGGGGACCCTGACCTTCCAGGAGGGGTAAAAAATAACACCCGACTTAAAAACCTATCCCAAAGCTATTCTACGTCTTTGTTTTAGGCTGTTTCGCTCAGCTTTTTAGGTTTTTAGGTCTCCAGTGCTAAATTAGCCTGGCGAAGGACCCAACCATGTGCAGTTGTGAATGCCGCAATTGTGCTGGGTGGTGGCGGACGCATGCGGGCGGTGCCACTGGGACCTTCGGTGGAGCTCCCTATGGGGCCACGAAACGCTGTACTGGGTGGGTGAGACGCGGTCAGCAAGGGCTGTGCAGCGTGGTGGCGGACGCATGCGAGCGGTGCCACTGGGACCTTCGGTGGAGCTCCCTATGGGGCCACGAAACGCTGTACTGGGTGGGTGAAACGCAGGCAAGGAGCAAGGGCTGTGCAGGGTGGTGGCGGACGCATGCGGGCGGTGCCGCTGGGACCTTTGAGGAGCTCCCTATAGGGCTACGACGCGCTGTTCTGGGTGGGTGAAGCGCAGGGAACAAAGGCTGTGCTGGGTGGTGGCGGACGCAAGCGGGCAATGCCACTGGGGCCTTCGGTGGAGCTCCCTATGGAGCCACGAAACGTGTGAGGGGTGTGCCGAAATGGGGGGTGGAACCGCATGCGAGCGCAGCCACTGCGGCGTTCGGTGGAGCTCCCTATGGGGCCACGAGACGTGTGAAGGGCGTGCCGAAAAAAGGTGGTGGAACCGCATGCGAGCGCAGCCACTGGGGCCTTCGGTGGAGCTCTCTATTGGGCCACGAACCGTGTGAGTGGTGTGCCGAAATGGGGGGAGAACCACATGCGAGCGCAGCCACTGGGGCGTTCGGTGGAGCTCCCCATGGAGCCACCCACGAAGCGTGTGAGGGGTGTGCCGAAATGAGGGGTGGAACCGCATGCGAGCGCAGCCACTGGAGCGTTCGGTGGAGCTCCCTATGGGGCCACGAAACGTGTGAGGGGTGTGCCAGAATGGGGGGTGGAACCGCATGCGGGCGCAGCCACTGGGGCCTTCGGTGGAGCTCCCTATGGGGCCACGAAACGTGTGAGGGTTGTGCCAGAATGGGGGGTGGAACCGCATGCGGGCGCAGCCACTGGGGCCTTCGGTGGAGCTCCCTATGGGGCCACGAAGCGTGTGAGGGGTGTGCCGAAAGGGGTGGTGGGGAGGCATGCGAACGCAGCCACTGGGGCCTTCGGTGGAGCTCCCTATGGGGCCACGAAGCGTGTGAGGGCGCGTGCGGGTGTGCCAGAATGGTGGGTGGAACCGCATGCGGGCGCAGCCACTGGGGCCTTCGGTGGAGCTCCCGAATGGGGGGTGGAACCGCATGCGGGCGCAGCCACTGGGGCCTTCGGTGGAGCTCCCTATGGGGCCACGAAACGTGTGAGGGGTGTGCCAGAATGGGGGGTGGAAACCGCATGCGGGGCAGCCACTGGGGCCCTTCGGGGAGCTCTCCTTCGGTGGAGCTCCCTATGGGGCCACGAACCGTGTGAGGGGTGCGCCAGAATGGGGCGGGGCCGCCATGCGAACGCAGCCACTGGGGCCTTCGGTGGAGCTCCCTATGGGGCCACGAAACGTGTGAGGGGTGTGCCGAAATGGGTGTGGGTGACGCATGCGGGCGGCAGCTCTGGGGCCTTCGGCGGAGCTTCTACTATGGGGCCACGAAACGTGTGAGGGGTGTGCCGAATTGTGTGTGGGTGACGCATGCAGGCGGCAGCACTGGGGCCTTCGGCGGAGCTCCTATGGGGCCACGAAACGGGTGAGGGGTGTGCCGAAATGGGTGTGCGGGACGCATGCGGGCACACCCACTGGGACCTTCGGTGGAGCCCCCTATGGGGCCACGAAACGTATGAGGGGTGTGCCGAAATGGGTGTGCGGGACGCATGCGGGCGCGAGCACTGGGGCCTTCGGTGGAGCTCCCTATGGGGCCACGAAACGTGTGAGGGGTGTGCCGATATGGGTGTGGGTGACGCATGCGGGCGCAGGCACTGGAGCCTTCGGTGGAGCTCCCTATGGGGCCACGAAACGTGTGAGGGGTGTGCCGAAATGGGTGTGGGTGACGCATGTGGGCGCGGGCACTGGGGCCTTCGGTGGAGCTCCCTATGGAGCCACGAAACGTTTGAGGGGTGTGCCGAAATGGGTGTGGTTGACGCATGCGGGCGCGGGCACTGGGGCCTTCGGTGGAGCTCCCCATGGGGCCACGAAACGTGTGAGGGGTGTGCCGAAATGGGTGTGGCTGACGCAAGCGGGCGCGGGCACTGGGGCCTTCGGTGGAGCTCCCTATGGAGCCACGAAGCGTGTGAGGGGTGTGCCGAAATGGGTGTGGGTGACGCATGCGGGCGCGGGCACTGGGGCCTTCGGTGGAGCTCCCTATGGAGCCACGAAACGGTGTACTGGGGGGGTGAAGAGGAGAGGAGGAGAGGAGGGGAGGAGAGGAGGAGAGGAGAGGAGAGGAGAGGAGAGGAGAGGAGAGGAGAGGAGAGGAGAGGAGAGGAGAGGAGAGGAGAGGAGAGGAGAGGAACGCGGGGCACCGTCTCTTCAAAACGAGGACCCAACACCACAGGATGGTTGGGAAAAATAGCTCTCTGGAAGGTCAGGGGAGAAGGGGGGGGGAAGAACGGGTCCGGAGGGAAACGGGTCCCGAGCGAGGTTGTTCGCCGTTTTTCCAACCTCACGGGTCCCTCCAGGGCCCCGGGACTGTCCGTAAACGACTCGTCGGGAGAAAGATCTCGTGCTGGGGAAAGGCACCAGGGTCCAGAACCCGCTTCCCTCAGGACCTTTTCCCCCCATGCTAGGGAGGCATGGAGGACCTAAACCCCTGACGTCGTGATATGTTTCAAGACGTCGACCTTTTGATGTCGAGAGCCCTTCCCCTGGACCGGCTTCTAAACCTGAGTCGTTTTTTGACGGTCCCGAGGCCTGGTGAGGGCCCCCAGAAACCGAAAGTAGGGAAAAGCCTCCCGTCGTGTTTGTTTGTTCACAGCGCGACGGGGTCTGGGGAGCGCGGGCGAAGGAGGGTGGAGCGCAGGGAGGTGGATCGGGGAGGGGGGGGGACAGAGGGCGTGTCTGCCATGCTGGAGTCCAGGGGCGCGCGGAGGCCTCGTGCAGCTCGCAGACGACATCGCTCTTGGGCGTGTTCAGTAGCAGCGTCATGGACGAGCGCCATTGCGTCTCCTACCGCAACCGTCCCGCCACGAGGGGGAGGAGGGGGGAGGAGGGAGGAGGGGGGAACAGGGAGGGAGGAGGAGGAGGGAGGAGGGGGGGCAGAGGGGGAGGAGGGGGAGGAGGGAGGGGGGAGGAGGGGAGGAGGAGGGAGGGGGGAGGGAGGGGAGGAGGGAGGCGGAGGGGAGAGGAGGGGAGGAGGAGGGAGGAGGGAAGGAGGAAAGGAGGAGGCGGAGGGGAGGGAGGGAGGGAAGGAGGGAAGGAGGGAGGCGGAGGGGAGGGAGGAGGGAGGAGGAGGGAGAGAGGGAAAGGGAAGGAGAGGGACCAGAGGCCCGGCCGGTGCGGCCGAGAGCGCCAGCGCGGCGCAGCCGACGCTGGCGGACCGCGGCGAGGGCCCGGCGCTCCCACGACGGGCAGGCGCGGGCCGTGCGGCCCTGCCAGGCCCTGAGCTGCCCAGCCTCCCGGGAGCCCCGCAGCCAGTGCTGCTGGACGCCCCGAGGAGGGGTCCAGTCGAGACACTGCCATAGAAGGAACCCTGAAAAAAGAACGAAGCCCCTGCTTTCCATAAGTTGAGCGTTGAGTTCCCATCGCAGACCTCAGGAGAGCCTCAGACAAGCTGCAAAACGGTTCAGGAACACCGAGCCCTTCCCCAACGAAAACGGTTCCTTCTCCACGGGCCCGACTGGAAGTACGGGAACAGGGGGGCCTTCATTTTATGCCCAGCAGCAGACGTTGTCCCAGACCAGCAGCGGCCGCTGTTGGGCAGGCGGCCTTCGCTTTTTCAGCTGGACACAGTCCGCGGCGGCACCGACAGGGAGGAACTGCTGCCAGTCTTCGTACCCATTATTTCCGCAGCCACTTCGATCTTCCCGAAATGTTAAGTGGCCCGCCCGGGGAAACCCCAGGCCCCACAATGCTGACGCGATCCACGTCGAATCCGTGTGAAATCCGTGTCGAGCGAATCGAATCCGTGTCGAATCCTCGTCGAATCTGCGTCGAAGACAAGACGGCCGTTTACAGGACAGGATCGGGAGCGCGCGAGCAAGGATTAGCGATCCATGGATCTGGCACGCGGTCACCAAATCCATGGATCGGGGGAGGTGCCCTCCCCAAAATGGCACCGGTTCCGCCCCGCTCGGCGGCGGAAATCCGCGACAACGAGACCCGCCACTGATCCACGCCCCCTTGATTCATGTTTGCGATCGCCTGAGGAATGACTACCTACCAGACCACCTCAACCCAACCCGAAGACCCGAATTTGACCCGAATTTCGGATAGGGGGGGGGGGCGGGCTCCATACATGTTTTTACAACATGTTCCCCGACCCCCCCCTCCACTGGGAATGGAGGGCAAATTGAGGCCTTCGGGTTGGGCTGGGGTGGCTTGGTGAGTGGTGAAGGATCGGGCGTTGGCAAAACTGGGTTTAGTGGGGCCTGGTTCAGTGGTGTGTACTGGGGACGCCCCTCCCGCCCCCTTCCACTGACCGGATCTGCCGTCACCCGAACAAGCACCACCCATGTATACGGCAGACCTGGTGGAGTGCTTCTGGCCACTTCAGGGGCTCCAGGGCCCTACCACTAAGCGGGTCCCCCTGCCTGGGGCCCTGGCTATACCCGAGAAAGGTCCCCTGACCACTTGAGCAGGGACCGACCGTCCCGGCATTCCCATAGTCATACCACGACATGTTCTTAGAACCCAAAAATGTTCTCAGAACAAAAGCAATGTTCTTAGAACATACACCCGCTGTGTTAAAACAAGACGGTCCCGGCCAGAAATGTTCTAAGAACACCTCGAGGGAACCACAAAAGGTTCTCAGAACACTGTTTGGTGGGGCTGTAGGCGAGCCGGGACGCTTCGCCACTGCTTGAACCACGGCCGACCTCCGCCCACGGAGCCAAAGGTGCCCTCGCGCTCTTCCCTCGCGCCCGCCTGCGCCGGCCTCCCCGGGCGAGGGCGGGGCGCCTCCGCCCCGCGGGGTGTACACGAGCAGGTGGGGCCGGCGGCGCGCGCCGCCTCGCCGCTGCACTGCCGATGCACCTCCTCCTCCTCCTCCTCCTCCTCCCTCCTCCTCCTCCTCCCTCCTCCTCCTCCTCCTCCTCCTCCTCCTCCTCCTGCTCCCTCCTGCTCCCTCCTCCTCGCTCCTCCTCCTCCTCCTCGCTCCTCCTCCTCCGCCCTCCCCTCTCCTCCTCCTCCTCCTCCTCCTCCTCCTCCTCCTCCTCCTCCTCCTCCTCCTCCTCCTCCTCTCCTCCTCCTCCTCCTCCTCCTCCTCCTCCTCCTCCCCTCCTCCTCCTCCTCCTCGCCTCCTCTCCTCCTCCTCCTCCTCCTCCTCCTCCTCCTCCTCCTCCTCCTCCTCCCCCCCCTCCCGAGCCAGGCCTCGAAACGCCCAGGACACCCACGCCTGACGCGCGCCAGCTGCCGCGAGCAGGGGCGAGAACGAGGCAGGCAGAAGGAAGTCTATACACCGACGCTTTTTGCGGCCCTGCACTGAAACTTGCACTGGAGAGCGGATGCTGGTGCATACGGGTCACCCTGGTGTATACATGTTTCATGGTTTCCCCGGGACGTCGAGGAAAGAAGTGTACACCACACCACCCCAGCGGGGTCCCCGACCCTCAAAAGGGCCTGGGGTTGAAAAACAGCCCGCCACTGGTAAGGTATATGTCCCAGTTTCCGACCAGCAGCGAAAACGTAGATAAAGGACGGGTGGTAAGGACGCAAGACCCTTGGAGGCCGAAGTTGGGACTCGTTGGGGCAGCGGGCGACCCAAACCCCAGCGGGAGCGGCAACGGACGGGCCAAAGAGGCAGGGACACAAGGGTACCCTAGAATCCTGGAACAGGCGCGCGTCCTTACTATGCGCGTTGACCGTACGATGCAACGGCCGCGGGGGCGATGCATCGGCGCCGCCGGCGTGGAGAAAATCGCCCCCCCCACATCGAGCAGCATCGCCGATGCATCGGCGATGCGGCGCGATCCTCGGACCCCATCCGGACTGACCCCCATCTGTGCGACGACTAAGAACGGGTCTTACGCGAGATGGCGTAGCGACAGCCGCCGCGGCTTACGCGGGCCACCAAAGCGGCGCGCTACATCGGAGACGAGGCGACATTACACAAGCAACTTACGCGCCGAATGTCGGCGCAGACGACGCCGTGATCTTACCTCACGCACATGCTGTCCAGAACCGACAGCGGCCGCTGTTGGGCAGGCGGCCTCCTGTCTCAAATGGACAACGTCCGCGGTAACGCCGACAGCGAACCTGGTTCAAAATGGGCAGGGACCGCTGTTTGCCTTCGTCCGAATTCTCCCCGTACTTGTTTCGATCGTACCGATCCTTAGGCGACAGGTCACCCTTCTCGCCCGGCTTGCCGAACGACGCCTGCTTCTCGCGGACCTTGACGACCACGCCCAGCTGGTCGGACAAGCGGCGGGCCTGAGCGCGCAAGCGCCGTCGTCGGCGGCGGCAGTCAGCGGAGAAAAAACAGCAGGAAGGCCAGCAGGACGAGGGGTGAGGCGAGAACGGGAAATCCAAGATCAGCAGCCGGACGCGAAAGAAGTCAGAGGATACATAATACATTTTACACACGCACACAGAGAAAACGTGAGGGGAGGAGCATCAACGCCAGCAGGAGAAACAACAGCATCAGCTGGAAGAGGGATATGGGGGAGGGGGGCAAACGACAACGGGACAAGGAGAAGGAACGATGGAGTAGCGAGAGGAGAGAGAGAGAGAGAGAGAAACAAAAAACAACGAGAGGGTGAAAGGGCAAGCTAGGTGAGGAGATCGAGTCCGCATCCGCACCGCAATCATCTTCACAGTGTTGCCGCGGGCGCAACAGCAGGGGCCGTCGGCGGCGTCGGGGGGGCCCAGGCGGTCAAGTCTCTTTGGCCGCTTTGGCCAATGGGTGTCGCCCAGGAACCAGGAGCCAGCACTCCTTCATGGTCTCCTTGAGGGTCGCCAACCATCACGGTGTCCGGGACGTGGGCGTCGGCTCTGGCACGTCCGCCCATGAGCTGGGCGACGCAGCCGGGCATCCTCCCCGATATGTGCCTCCGACGACGTAGTGTTTCGAAAAAATCGCCGTACTGCTGTTGGGTCCGAAGCACCATACCGTTGAGAGGTTGTCACAATGACGCCGTTCTACCTGGTGGCATGCGTTGTGCCCGTGCCAAAATAGCGAAGGGCACTTGGAAGTTGCCTGGGCCAAAACCTGCAGCGTCAGCTTCCACTCAAACAATTATCCACCTAACCAAAACGCTGTCGATGGGCTTGTTGGCCTGCACCCTGAAGCCCATGGCGTCGAGACCTCGTTGTAGTTGTCGTTCGCCCTCGAGGCTCTTGGACCCCTGGGCCAAATGATGCAAGGGGTAGGCGACCGGATAAGCGCGGACGCCGTTCACCTCGGCGGCGAAGTTGATGACGCCAGGTGGGATCCTCATAGGTAGCGTGCGGGCCAGGCCTTGAAGACCACGTTTTCAAAGATGCAGTTTGCAGCGACGGCGTCACGCGTCCAGGATGAACGTTCACCCAGGCGTGAACCCCGCGATTCCAAACGCGGTACGGGACCGAACCCGCGGGGCCCCTGGTCGGACCCATTGTCTGGTCGCCTTCTCGCTCACGGCTCCTAAGGCCGATAGTGAACCCAATGGCCGCTGCAGTCAGTCCGTACACCACAATTACCAAATAGTCTTGATCGATTGGAAAATGTTGAAGACATAACGGTGCGGCTGGAAGCGGCAATGGCGCCAGTCGCATTACCAAAAGCGGTTGGGGACAGAGAAAAGTTCGCAAATCGGCGATCCTGTAGGTCGGAGATGTAGGGATCGTTCGCGTCACCGCGAACGAATGTAGACGGGGTTGTGGTGGAAGAGGTCATCGTAGAAGTCGCGGTCACGGTCGAGGTTCCTCGCGCGCTCGACGTAGAAAGGGGCGCGGGTGCAGTCGTCGTCGTCGTCGTCGTGGCAGTGGTCGAGATACCTCGCGCGCTGGACGACGGTGCGGGAGATGGAGTAGTGGATGAGGAGAGGAAGGCCTTCGGCATGTCGGTCGGATCTCCTCGCGCGCTGGGAGTCCATGTAGCGGGGGGAGTCGGCGCAGTGGTCGCGTAGCGGCAGGTACCCATGAGGCGGACGTTCAAGCACGCGCCGACACGCTCGTGTAGTAGTCATGCGGGTAGCCTCCGCTGCGCGTGGCGATGGCGTCGTGCGTCATGGCGCTCAGGGCGAAAGTGAGCAGAGCTGCCGCGGCTGCGACAGCTCCGCTACCAAGCTTGATGCGAGAGAGCCATGCCATTGTAGTCACAGTGGTATGGTAAAAATGAAGGAGAAATGTCGATGGGAGGCAATAACAAGCCCTTTTGGCTCCAAGGGCCGCAAATCGACTGCAGGCTGCGTCGCCAACATTGGCAAATTGGGCGACGCTGCCTTTGAGCGGTGACGGCAGCGGTGTAGGCAAGCATCTGCCCCCCCCATGGGGACATTACCTCAAATGTCTCCCCCTCCATCTTGAAGGACCCATCGCTGTGCACGCCGAGTCGCCTGGCACACTTCATAGTTAGCTGAAAAGGAGATGCGTGCCCTGATGTTCTGCATGGCCGGAGCGACGGAGTTGAGCTGCATCGCGTTTCTCTTGAAGGACCCATCGCTGTGCACGCCGAGTCGCCTGGCACACTTCATAGTTAGCTGAAAAGGAGATGCGTGCCCTGATGTTCTGCATGGCCGGAGCGACGGAGTTGAGCTGCATCGCGTTTCTGATGAGCATATTGTTTTTGGCTCTCTGCAATGCGACGATGTTCCCCCAAGACAGCCACACGAGAGGCCCCACAGAGGGAGTCCGAACCGTGTCGAGCCTTCCTCCCCGAGATGGCTCCAAAAGAAGCCCCACAGAGGCCCCGGAGGCGCACCCAAGAGGCCCCAGAAGGTCTCCAAGAGGTGCAAATCAGGCCCCAAGATGCCCCGACGAGGCCCCAAAATCGTCTCCAAAATGCCCCCGAGCGGTCTACCAAGAGATCCCCACAGGCATCCGAGAGGCCTCTGACCTACACCGTGGACACGGTGGCAGAATGGGCCGAAGGCCAGTACAGCAAATACATCACGAACAGACACCCAGAACATACACTCACATGGACTACACACAAGAATCATACACCAAAATCAGCCACCAGGAACCGTGATGAACATCAGACACCAAGAACAGACGACAGGGCCACGCATGAGTTCGAAGACATCAAGAACATATATATCAAGGCCACACCTCAACAGTAGACATAAAGAGCATGTGCCTTGATATAGTGAAGCCCCATTCTGGCGATCGATCGAAGCAAACTCATGCAACTGTTTTCTATGGGGGAA
>CAUYUJ010020691.1:2500-7500 GCA_963575745.1 Prorocentrum cordatum
TCACTACTACAACTACAAATGCTACTACTACTACTACTACTACTACAGCTGCTACTACTACCAATACTACTACTACTACTAATACTACTACTACTACTACAACTACTACTCCTACTACTACTACTACTACGACGACTACTACTACTACTAGTACTACTGCTACAACTACGACGACTACGAATACGACTACTACGACTACTACGACTACTACTACTACTACTACTACTACTACGACTACTACTACTACTACTACTACTACTACGAATCATCAAAAACACGAACGCTACCACTACCAGATTAGTATGAGTACTACGGCTACCACGACTACGACGATGTATTCGACAAATACGCCGACGCCAACAACCAATGTGAATGCTACTGCTAAGCCGCCGGGTACTTGTACTACGACTGGTAGTTCGAGTACTACTACTACGGCTGCCAACGTTACTACTACTAATCTGGTTACTACGACTATTGATACTACGACTACGATTACTACTATTAGTACTACTCTACTACTCCGACGACTACTACTAATGCTACGACTACCTACTGCGGATTGACTCGTACGACTACCGCTACCACAACAACAAATCCTGCTTCTACAACGAGTATACATCTAGAAATGCGTATTCGTAGTAGCGCGACAACTACAACCTACTGCTTCGACGACGCCGACGAGTTCTACTACCACTACTACTACTACTACTACGACTACGACTACTACTACTACTACTACTACTACTACTACTACTACTACTACTACTACTACTACTACTACTACTACTACCCCTCTTATGTTTACCAACATTACTACTACAGCTACTACGACTAAGACTACTACGACGACTACTACTACTACTGCTACCACCACTACTACTACTACTACTACTACTCCTATTATGTTTGCCATCAGTACTACTACAGCTACTACGACTACGGCTACCACGACAAGTACTACTACTACTACTGCTACTACTATTACTACTGCTACTACTACTACTACGACGACTACAACAAATACTACCACTACTACTCCTGCGACTGCTACCCCTGCTCCTACTCCTACTACCACTACTACTACTACTACTACTACTACTACTACTAATAATCTGACGCATGCTACTACTACTCCTGCTACTCCTGCTGCTACTACTACTACTACTACCACCACCACGAACAAACATGAGACAACGACAACTACCACTACGAAAAAAAGTGAGACAAAAAAGTACTACACTACAACCACGAGTACGACTACTACTACTACTACTACTACTAATACTACGACTAGTACTACTACTACTACGACTACTACTACGACAACTACTACTACTACTACTACTACTACTACTACTACTACTACTACGACTACTACTACTACTTCTACTACTCTACTACTTCTACTCTACAACGACTAGTACGACTACTACCTCGGCAAACAAAAATGAGACGACGACAACTGCTACAACAGCTACTACAACAACTAATACTTCCGCTACTACGACTACTACTACCACTACTTCTACTACTCCTACTCCTACTCAGACTGCTACCACAACTACGACTACTGCTACTACGATTACTACTACGACTACTACTACTACTACTACTATTACTACTACTACTGCTACTACTACTAATAATAATACGGCTACTACTACTACTACTACTACTACTACTACTACTACTACTACTACTACTTCTACTACTACTACTACTACTACTACTACTACTACTACTAGTATTACTAGTATTATTACTACTACTACTACTACTACTACTACGAGTACGTCTACTACTACTATCACTACTGCTACTCACACCGCGTCTACTACTACTGCTGCCAGTACTACGACTACTACTACTACTACTACTACTACTACTACTACTACCACTACCTCTACTACGACTACTTCTGCTACTACTACTACTACTACGACGACGACGACTACTACTACTACGACTTCTACTACTACTTTTACGAATCGACTGATTATGACAATGATACAAGTACTACTACTACTACTACTACTACTACTACTACTACTACTACTACTACTACTACTACTACTACTACTACTACTACTACTACTACTACTACTGCTACGACTACTACTGTTACTACTACTGCGGCTACTGCGACTACTACTACTACTACGAAAGTTTGGCCGCGCTCTCGACGCAACATTCAGCCACATAGGCGCTTCTAAAAAGCAGATGGCGGCGGTGATTCGCCGTAGGCATCGTCGACACTGAGACGAATGCTGAGACTACCAAAACAACGGGAAGCCACGGGAGGCCGTGGGAGTCCACGACGCCTGACCGATTTTTGATATGGCAACGCACGGGAAGCAACGGGAGGCCCCAGGACGGCATGGCAAGCAGCGGGAGGTCACGTCAGTCCACTGATTCCAGATCCGGCAATGCTCGCACTAGTCATCTTAAACAGAAAACAGAATACGCTTACAGACAAACTGTTTTTAAGGAAGAGTGTTGGTCTGGTAGGCGGTTGGGTTCACGGGTTTTGGGGTGGTCCTGGGAGTTCGGTAGACGGTCGTGTTCCCGCATTCTCTGGACCTTGAGACTGTAAGGGCGTCGCGAAAATACCGGGCCGATGTCGGTTAGCGGCAGGGTTCCTGGGTTCTCGGCCCCTCGGTTCCAGGCACTCGTATTCTTCATTGCGGCCAAGTTCAAAAAGCGGAGCGTGTAGAACAGACAGTATATCCAGAGTGAAGATAAAAGAAAGTAGAGAGTAGAGGTCAGAACGAGTAGAGGGGGTGGAGGAGGGAAAGAGAGTAGAGACAGAGAGACCAAGGAAGAGAGAGAGAGAGAGAGAAACAAACAAAGGGCAGGGAGATACATGGAGTACACATAGACAGATGTGTATAGAGACATGCATACACGCAGAATGAGGCACATGCTGTATACTACAGATATGTGTATATGTACATATGCACATCTATGTAAATTGCGTATCGATATTTACTACTCATTCCCAGCAAGTGCGTCATTCTCCACACTGGGTTCACAGAAGGCGTGGCGATTCCATTCGGCGCCGAACTGCCGAAGAAACGACGAAGCGTCCCAGGAGCCCCATGCCCGTGTAAGCACCCTAGACTCGGGCGCTGGCAGAACTGGGTTTAGTGGGATCTGGTTTAGTGATGTGTACTGGGGGACGCCCCCCCCGCCGCATTCCACTTTCCGGAACTGCCGTCACCCGAAAAAACACCAGCTACGGCAGACCTGGTTTAATGATTCTGGCCAATTCAAGGGCTCCGGGGCCCTAACACTAACCGGGTAAGTATACCCGATAAACATCGATCATGACCAACAGAACCATCGCTCCCATATTCGCCCTGATCCTCCTCCTCATCTTCCCCTTCCCCTCCCCGGTGGCAGGCACGTCCAGCAGCGGAAAACGCCAATACTTTCCCAGGGCTCGAACACCTCTGGTCTAGGGATATGTTTGGTTTGTTTCGCGCCAGCCTTTGCAACGCTCGCACCAGCTCGCTCACGCTTCGCACCGGCAGACCTGCAACGCTGCAGACCTTTTGGTCTAGTGATCTACTAGAAGATCCAATCGAACTCTTGGATGTAGACTCCCACAACGTGTCGCCCAAAGGCTAACCTACAAAAATTAGCCCAGTGCAGGCGTGTTTTTTTCTCTGCAAACGACGACGCTATGGTTCAAAAGCGAAGCGGATCACCGCAGCAAGGCTGCGCCACCGCGTGCGATTGAGGAGCGTCAATAACAGTGCAGGTGTGCACGGATGGATTTCTCATGCGCGGCGACTGCGCAGCCTTATGCGAGCGGGGCAGAGCCGTGTCACATCGTGGATGCCTCAGGGGAGTCTCTTGAGCTTGCTGCGCGCGGCCCCGTGCCCCTGCCCAGCATCGGCCAGGAATGTTCCAGGAGACCCCTGCAGGCTCTGAGATGTGCAGTGCCATCCATCAAGATCCACTGCGATTGTCAGGCAGCGGCAGATCGGACGTCCAGGGGAGAAGAGTGATACTTGCCTCCCGCGAGGGCCCAGAAAGGTCTCTAGCGCGAAATTCGGTTTCTGGTTAGCGACCTCGGGGGATTGGGCAGCAGGACCATCCAGATCGCTGAAATTCGGCCTCACGCCACCCGAGCCCAGAGGCGCGAGCTAGACGCGCGCATGTTCCGAAGAAACCGCTTCGCGGACGAATATGCGAAGAAGGGTGCCAGAATGTATGACCACCCTTTCTGACAGCAGCAAGCGTATAAACAGGGGTATCACATGACAGCCGATGCCCTAGAGTCCGGAGTACGACAAGCAGCGATATCGTCCGACATGGTCCACGCGTGTCAATACGACGGCCGACGTCGAGCAAGGTAGCATCACGGGAATTGCCCCGAGTCAGGCCGCCGAGTCGATATCTGCTCCTCCTCTGATGCCCCCTCCTCCCCAGACTGAGACCAAGCAGCGGCCGGATACTTCTCGAAAAAAGCGTGGCGCAAGCCAATCTCTTCGCAGTGTCCAGCGACGGCCACTGCTTCCACGCTCTCTGTCCAGACTGCGAGCGGGCCGTCGGGTGGAACACGAGGTATTCGACTCCGGTCAGGCCTGCATTCACACGGCACGAGGATTGGAAAATCATTTGCTGTTTAGGCACAAGTCCGTATGCGCTCCTTACGCTGAGTGGAAGTGGGCGGCTCTGGCTAAGGCTCCATCTGTGGCAGCCTGATAGCGTACGTCCAAGGTCTGACTGGCGCGTTTGTTGGAGGGCCGCCACTCATCATCAGGAGCACCCATGTAAATAGAATCTCGCATGGCTCGGGGAGTCCCGCGTAGTGCCATTCATCTGCAATCGCCCTAAACAGCATGATCCCAGCATGATCCTTCCCCTCCTCCCCCTTGCCCCCCTGACCCCCGGAACCACCCCCCATCTGCCTCGCCCAACTCCTCAACACACATCATGCCCATGGTCTGGTCCAGCTCCCATCCAATTCTTTCTCGTCCTCCACCTCCTCC
>CAUYUJ010020691.1:15000-57500 GCA_963575745.1 Prorocentrum cordatum
CTGAAAGTGCCACGCGGATAGCAAATGAATAAATCGAGTTAGGTCGGACATGTCCGCCTACAGGCGAATTGTGAAGGAACAACAGAAAACTGTCGAAACACATTCCCAAATAATCGAAAAAGATACGAACAACATCGTCCCGAAACTATTGTTGGACTATGTTTGACTATTCTTCCTGTAGAGGGGCATGCCTGATTTACAAATAGAGGGAGGTGACGAGGGGGTGGGGCGCGGCGCTGCTGACGCAACATGAGGACCCGAGTCACACAGCACGTTTGGGACACTCGGAAGAGGGAAGTGGAGGGAGGAAGGATCAGAGAACGGGGAGGAGCGAGGATGAAAGAGGGAGCAGGCAGGAGAGAGGAGGCAGCAGGGAGCAGGGAGAAGGCGCGAGGCGAGAGGCAGAAGGGAGACGGGAAGAGGAATGAGAACGGAAGGAGGTGGAAAGAGAAAGAAAGAGAGGGTGATATATATATATATACACATATGCATACATATACATATACATATACATATACATATACGAATACATATACAAATACATATACATATACATACATGTGTATAGATATGTATATACACATAAATAGCGAGGATGACCACATCTATGGGGAGAGGTGAGAGCGAGAGGCAGAGAGAGGGAGAGAGAGAGAGGAGTAGACTGCGAAGCCTGGTGGAACCCGTGCACCAGATCCCGGAACCCTCTGGCCCCATCTTGCCCCGCCTGCCCGCCCACGACGGGGCAGGGCCGCCGCAGCGGCAGCCCCGCGGCCTGCATGCTCTGGATGTACAAGAAGAGCTGGTCGCTCACGTTCACGATGACCGGAAGCCACAGGAAGGATAGGCCTGCCCACCTGCCTCAAAAGCACTCCTTCCCTCCTTCCCCCATCCACCACGGCCTCCCACTCCCAGGCCTACTCCTCTTTTGCTCAGCTCTTCCCCTGCTCCTCCTCCTCTCCCTCCAACTACCCCGCCTCATTATCATCTTCAATTCCCTTTCATCCGCCGCCTATGCCACATCCTCAGTTTCCTCTTGCTCCCATCCCTCTCATCGTATCTGTTGTTTCCTTCTTCATCTCCTCCTCCTCCTCCAGCTCCTCCTCGTCCTCCTCCTTCTCGTTATCCTTCTCATCCCATCGTCATGATCATCCTGATTATCCCGCTCACCATCATCACCACTACTACCGCGTCATCATGACGGTCATCACCAACATCATAATCATGAGCATGGTGATGGTCATCATCCGCATCATCATCAGCATCACCATGGTCATCAGCATCCTCATCATCATCATCAGCAGCATCACCAGCATCATCATCATCATCCGCATCAGCATCAGCATCATCACCACCACCACCACCACCATCATCATCATCATCATCATCATCATCATCATCATCATCATCATCATCATCATCATCCTCGACAGCATCATCATCATCCTCATCCACATATTTCTAATCCTAAGCTTCATCGTCATCGTCTTCATCATCAGCATCACCATCATCATCACCACCATCATCACAATCACCATCATCAACATCATCAACATCAGCATCATCATCGTCAGCATCAGCGTCAGCGTCAGCATCAACATCATAATCAGCATGAGCATCATCAACAATATCGTCGGCAACATCATCATTGTAAACCTCGTCAACACCACCGCCATCGTCAGCGTCATCATCATCATCATCATCATCATCATCATCATCAGCATCATCATCATCATCATCATCATCTTCTTCATCATCATCAACATCAAAATCATCATCACCATCATCATCATCATCATCATCGCCACCATCGTCATCACCATCGCCACCACATCATCATCACCATCACCACCATCAACAACAACAGCAGTAACATCATCATCATCATCATCATCAGCAGCAGCAGCAGCATCATCGTCAGCATCACCGTCGCTGCTCCATTACATCCTCTTTCTCCTTCTTCTCCGCAGTCTCCTCCTCCTCCTTCTATTCCACCCCCTCCACTCCTCATCCTCGTCCCCCAAACAGATATGGTCTTGATGGTCCTCCCGTGCCTCCTCGACACCATCATTATCATCAGAATCACCATCGGCAGCAGCATCATCAACGCTGCTCTACCTTTTTCTCCTCCTCTTCCTCCTCCTCCCCGTCCTTCCCCCTCCAATCCTCATCCTCGCCCCTCCAACTGGTAAATGTTCCTGGTGAATCTTCTTTTTCCGCCTCATCCTCCGCCCCCTCATGATGCTCATGATCATCATCAGCGGCAGCAGCATCATCATTATCATCGTCGTCGCCATTCCCTTCATGATCCTCACAACTGGTCCTTATCAGAATGTCTATCCTTCTAACCTCCTGGTTGTCGGCATCCTGCTCCTCTTGCTCCTCCTCGCCGTCACCACACATCATCGTCCTCGTCCTGATCCGAATCCTCATCATGCCCCGCTTGGTCCTGCTCAAATTGTTCCTCCTCCTCCTCCTCTTCATCATCATCATCATCATCATCATCATCATCATCATCATCATCATCATCATCATCATCTTCATCATCATCACCATCATCACCATCATCATCATCAGCAACATCATCATCGCCATTATCATCGCACATCCCGCAAACCCTGTCGTACCATCAGACGTGTCCGGAGTTCGGGAAAGACGTTTCGCCAGAGACGTCCCCACAACTTGCCATCGTGAAACTAAAACAATTCCGAAGGCTTCCAGAGGCAGAGCTGGTGGTCCCTAAAATCCGGCTTTCGCCATCGCGCCACGCATACTCGCCTGAAAAGCCCCCAGGAGCTACAAGGATGCAGGGCGAATCAATTCAAAATGCGCCTCTCGTCTAGGCGCCGCGCACATTCGTTGCGAACACTTCCAACACCACCAACAAGGATGTAGGGCCGACGGCTTCCAAAACGCGGGCCTCGCCATAGCGCCGAGCACACTCGCTTCAAAAGCTTACGAAAAGGTAGACGGATGGAGGGCCAGTTGTTTTCAAAATGGGGATCGCCTTAGTGCCACGCACGTTCAATTGGGAGTTGCCAGTGGCTACAAGGCTGGAGGGGTTGTTGTTCACAATGCAACTCTCGCCTGAGACTTCCTCATGCTCTCCAGCCCAAAACCCTTACATGTGCAACATGTACACATATAGAGAGAGCGGCTCTTGCTGAAAGCGGGACAGTCGATTCAGACTTCTGCATTCTGCAGATGCAGGACTTCTGAAGTTATGCAGCACGTCCACGGATGGATGGCTGAACCTTTTAGTAACAACGACGCTATGGCTGGCCACGTCCCATGAACCTCAGTACCCTAGCACGCTGTGGTTCCTCTAGCTAACACTAAGTTGGGCATGTGCCCCTACAGTCGGAGCTTGGACGATACATATACATATGATATCTGTATCTATGTATATATATATATATTCATACATACATATTGAAAATCGTCCCAAGACCATATGTTGTCTACTTTTGAATACTCCTCCTGAAGAGGGACAGCCCCGATTTGAAGCTGAAAGGATGCACGAAGACCACGTGCAACGCAGGGCCTCGCCCGACCAGCAGGCCCAACCCGGCGCTCGCCGTGCACGGCGGACGCCTCCTACAGTGGCAAGCGAGCAGACAGGCGCGGGCACTTCCGAGGAGGAGATTTTTGGGACGCGGGGGTCCGTTGCGCCATCATCGCTGCTGCACCCTGGGCTCACTCTGCCCCGCAATCCTCCTCCTCCTCCTCCTCCGCCTCCTCCTCCTCCTCCTCCTCCTCCTCCTCCTCCCCCTCCTACTCCTCCTCCTGCTCCTCCCCCTCCTCTTCCCCTCCTCCTGCTCCTCCCCCTCCTCTTCCCCTCCTCCTGCTCCTTCCCCTCCCCCTCCCCTTCCCCTCCTCCTGCTCCCTCCCCTCCTCCTTCTCTTCCTCCTGCTCCCTCTGCCCCGGTCATCCTGATGCTCCTCCCCCTCGTCGACCTCCTCGTACGTCTGCTGGACGAGGAGGAGGAGGAGGAGGAGGAAAAAGAGGAGGAGGAGGAAAAGGAGAAGGAGGAGAAGGAGGCGGACGAGGAGGAGGAGGAGGAAGAGGAGGAGGAGGAGGCCCATCTCCCTCCGCCTCCCCCGTTGTCCTCCTCGGGGGGAGACCACGCGGCACCGATGCCGCTGCTCCCCGGGCCTCTCCCAGGGAGCCTTTCCTGACCAGGATCTCGAGGCGAGTCCAGCGGTGGCGACGAGGGCCTCCCTGGAGGCCCAAAATCAGAGAGCAGAAAATCCGCCCCCAGAGTAAGCACCCCGACAAGCGAAACCGTTTAGTAAACGCATCCAAGGAAGGAGCTGAACAGGGCAGGGCCGCTTAGCAAACGCCCAGGGCCGCTTAGTAAACGCCAATTGTCGGGGTCGGGGTGGTGTTCCCTCCGCTGAAAAGAAGGGGACAACGAGAGAAGGGTGGAGGTATGGGTACCTTCTCTCCCTCGGATCCTCGCCCCCAGCGTTCCTCCTCCACCTCGGCCGCCCCGCCTGCCACCAGCAGCGTGAACAGACGGCCCACGTACACCATCCGCGTCTCGTCGGCCTCGGGGTTGTGGCTCCTCGGCGCGGCTCCGTGGTTAGGGAGGCGCCGCTCCGTATACCGCCTGCGCCCGGCCGAGGCACCCCTCCACCCTGAGCGACTGGCACAACAAGGAGGAGAGAAGAGGGGGGCTGGACAAGCTGGGTGCGCTCCCAACATGGCTGACATCCCAACCCTCCCGCCCATCCCTTGTCATTGCGCCACTTTGCTTGTCTTCTCTATCCGCGGACACGTGTCATCGCGGGTCTAGATCTCGAAGAAGCGTCCGGTCGTGTGATGCACAGTCGGACCAGGGGAACTGCGTACTTGGGAGGGAGCGGTCGGTGGTGGATGAGCAGGAGGACGAGAAGGGGGACGCCGCGAGGAGGAGGAGGAGGAGGAGGAGGAGGAGGAGGAGGAGGAGGAGGGAGGAGGAGGAGGAGGGAGGAGGACGGGGACGAACGGCAGCGGCAGGAGCAGGGCAAAAGAGAAGCATGAGCAGAAGGAGCTGGAGCATAAGGCGGAGGAGGGAAAGGAGGGGGCGACAACGACCAGGACAGACTCGGCTGCGGAACATATGCGGTCCGCGCTGGGAGCGAGGGCGCCATGCTGAGAACCATGGCAGCAGAGCGCCGACCCCCAAAATGAGGCCAGAGCTGCAGCGGCAGCGCCCTCTGGAGACACCGACAACATTCCGACGGATAGGGAATCTAAGGAGGGTCAGGTGGTGAAGTCCTGCGTATGAACACTTTATATTCAATACATAAAATTGATTAAAAACACACATATGTGTATATATATATATATATATATATATATGTGTGTAAATCCCCCTCCCCCCCCCAAAAAAAAAAACAAAAAAAAGACGCAGAAGGGGGTGGGCGCCTCCCCGGACATCTTCTGGGGCGAGTGGAATACTGCTCGTACAACTATAGGCAAGCGCGTTCCACGGCACGCAAAAAAAACTACTCGCAGACGGTCTGGATCCGCCGCGGCGGATCTACGACCAATTACATATAGGAAGGCATGTGGTTTTGTCTGACGTGTGCGAGCTGGCACTTTGCGAGTAGCGGAACGCGGTCGGTGAAAATGGCTGACGCCACATCCCTCCCTGCCATCCCTCATCGTTACGTAGAGCCCCTCTCTACTCGCACAGTCGGGGTACGCGATGCATAGCATGTCATAACATTGCGTAGTCAAGAATTGCATGGCGTAGCATTGCAGCGCAAGGCATAGCATCGCATAGCGGCACATGGCATGGCAACGCATGGCATGCCATTGTATGGCATGGCACTGTGTAGCCCAGCGTTGCATATCACAGCATTGCAGAGCAAGGCATGTAATCGCAAAATAGCGGCTACATACAATGGCTGCGTGAACGGTGCAACCAGAAAACCATGCTGGAGGACCGACAATTTGGAGATGAGGCCGATGCTGCATTGGGAGCACCACCTGGACGGACCGACAACGCGGAAATGAGGCTCGCCTTGGATGAGCGCGTGAGAGACGTCAACCTCAGAATTCCTTTATGAAAAACATGCGCTGATAGGGCGGGACGTCTTCCGGACGGAATGAGGGGGGAGAGGAGAATGGCGTTCATCGTGTGTAATTGTGGAGAGGGAGGAAGAGGCAAAGGGACAGCAGAGGCAGCAGCAGGAGCAGGAGGACAGGCAGGAGGAGATCCACGGATGCCTCGTCGAGCTTCCGAAGGTGTACAAGAGGTCAAGGCGCACAACAACCTCCAGCCTCCTCCTCCTCCTCCTCCTCCTCCTCCTCCTCCTTCTCCTCCTCCTCCTCCTCAAAGCTTCCTCCTCCTCCTCCTCCTCCTCCTCCTCCTCCTCCTCCTCCTCCTCCTGTGGAGGCATCCTGCACGGGGTCCGAGCAGATGTGGTCGGCGGATTGCTCCCCACTGACGCTGGCGGCGATGCAGTTCGGCAGCGCCGGCGTGGCGAAGACCGCGCTCCGAAGCAAGCTTTCTCGGCGATGCATTGGCGACGAATTTTGGCGGTGCGGCGCGAACCTTCGACGCGTCCCATCCACTCGGGACCCCACCTGGGAGGCCCACATCCCGCTCCTAGAGCAAGAAAGCACGCCATAAGCATAAAATGGTGGCGCTCCGCGCGGATTTCGTGGATCTGCGCTGGACCCCCCTCATTGGCGCGCGGAGCGCGCCAGGGGCGGCGACGGAGGCGCCGCGGGGGGGGGATCAGCGCGGATCCAAGAAGCCCGCGCGGAGCGCCAAACGTTTACGTTTACAGTCGAAACGCTGCCACAAGGAACCCTAAATAGGGAACGAGGCCCCTTTTCCTCATAAGCTAAACTGCGATCTCCCATGGGAAACCCACGGACAGCCTAAGACAAACTGCAGAACAAGCAAGGAACACTCAAGCCCCTCCCCAACGAGAAGGGTTCGTTCTTCAGCGGCCCGACTGTGTGGTGTTTTTTCGTCTTCGAGGTCCTCCCCCTCCAGACCGCAGCACCGAGAGAAGGCGGACCCGCCAAGGCTGTGTGCCGCAAGAGGCGCGCCTGGGTCTGCCGCGAGCCGCCGGGGGTCGACTCTGGATCGCAGCGTTTGTGGTATCGGGCCTCCTCCTCCTCCTCCTCCCTGCTGCTCCTGCTCCTCCTCCTCCTCCTCCTCCTCCTCCTCCTCCTCCTCCTCCTCCTCCTCCTTGGCGCCTCGCCGGACCCCGCGCGCAAGCCGCGTCGCGTCGCGGAAGGGGAACACGACGGAATGAGGAGGAGGAGGAGAAGGAGGAGGAGGAGGAGGAAGAGGAGGAGGAGGAGGGGGAGGAGGAGGAGGAGGGGAAGGAGGAGGAGGAGGAGGAGGAGGAGGAGGAGCAGCAGCAGCACTCAAGCCACTCAAGCCGTCTGACGTTCCACTGGAAAACGAAACTTAGCTCTGGCTGGGGCCGTTAAAACCTTGTTTAACCCCCTGTCGACGTTTCGCCTATCTGGCAGCCATGCTGCTACATATTGTGCGTGTGAGAAAAGACTGTGCCACGAGAAGATTGCACGCAATATGAATACACGAGCACTCTTATTCCTGAACACATCAAACAAACAAGGGCACAGAGAGAGGCATATAATTCACGCACAACTGCAACAGGCTGAAAGGCCAGCGCTGGGGCCCAGCACGGGCGCTCGGCCGAGGAAATGGCCTAGCTGCGGCCTTTAGAAGATTGCTTGTCGCCGCCAAGCTGCCTGGCCATGTTGCCTCTCGGAGCACGATTGTACTTCACTGTGGCACCTATACTGCGCATCTGCTCACACAACACCTGCTCGACACTCACCCACATGCCTGCCATGGACATCTGCTCACTGGGAAGGTCGAGCGGCGTCATCTGCATGCCTACCTCTTCCCCTTCCCCTCCCTTTGCTTCCTCGATCTGTTTGAGAAGAGCTTCCTCCACGGCTGGATCTTTTGGGAGCAGAATATTGCCTTTGAGCGACAACGTAATGCGATTGAACTGTTTCTGGCCTGGGCGGTCGTAGGTGGGGGTGGTCGCCATCTCTTTGACCCACCTCGACAGCTGGAACGGCGTAGACTTGGACATCATCCTCTGGAGCCTGACACACGCCTTCTTGCCAACCTGGATGCGCAGAGATGCGTCCGCGGGCGACGAGCTCTCGATAACGGCGAGAGCCGCGAAAAGGGCTTGGCAAGCGGGGGCGGCCAGCTCCTTGTCTGGATTTTCTTTCCTCACTTTCAGGACGTCCTGGAAACTGTTGAGCATGGCCTCCACCAGAGGATGCTTGCGCTCCAGCATGAGAGTGGTGAAACTGACCTGTTCGAGGGTTCTCACGCGAGTCTCGAGCTGGGTGATCAGCTTGCCTCGCACAGACTGCTTGGCGCTGTTCTCCTCCTCCTCGTCTGATACGACCTCCATCCCGTCCCCCGTCTTCGTTTGTTTTTTTCTCGCTCTGCTCGGATGCGATCGCAAAGCTCTTGCTGCGAGGCCTCGCCAAGCCTGAAGCGTCGTCCTGCGACCTTAACATGAAAGTTCGGTGCCAGACAAGGACGAAGATGAACGAAACCATGCTTGGGCAACTCGGCTGCGGTGTCGAACTCCTCTAGACATACATGACACTTCCTGGCATCCGTTTCGAGTATATGACTTTCGAAGCGACCGCTGTTGCAAGGGCAGAACTGACGAGCTAGACTTCGCATAGTATGCTGCAAAGCGACCGTGCGATCACGAAACACGCTAGAGCACATGGTACATTGATTAGTAATAGTGCATATTCTTGCGATGTGCAGCTTCCCGCGCGCACCCCCCGACGTCGAAGCGACGCGTGCGACGAGCTGTTTGTATGTCGGCCAGTTAGATAGACATTGCGATCCGTCTGGCATAATTTCTCTGCAAACAAACTCGCCGCCCTGGTCCGTCGAGGGAGCCGCGCTGGCGACGGCTGGCGGCTGCATCAAAGAAGCGGCCTGCAACTCGCTGACATCGATTGCCTGGAAATCCTCTCCAAGCTCAAATAATACACGATCTAGTCTGTGCTCAGCCTCTTCTAGCAGGTCGGCCCCTGCTTCGGTGGCTGCCAAAGAACCAATATCCCGTTGCTACTGATGTGCCCAAGGATGCCTTTTTTCACCACCCTCCCGTTAGTAGGTGCCTCCCCATCCACCGCCATAATACCAGACATAGCTGCCCAGAACTGCCCATGGAACTCTTTCGCCCTGGGCATACTTCAATGCCATCTTAGTCGTCTAAGCCTAAGTTCCAAGAATAGCAGTCCCATACCAAACTTGCGTAAAACCTCATGATTGTATAACGTGCGAGCTTTTCCCTCAGACCATGAACGCGCCCCTTGAAGTATGGCTCGGCCCTTGGCTACTATGAACCCTTCGAGCCCCGCGAGATCTCTAGGTACCAGGGGGCCCGCGCCTTTGGCCCAGACCTCCATTCCAGACAGAGCCGCATCCACTAGAACACTCTTGACCAGGTTAGCTTTTAGCTTCCATGGGGCGTTCGAATACCAGAACTTTCCCATCGAGTAAAAGCTCGCGCGCACTGCATGCTGCCGCTTCAGCAGCTCGGGAACTGGTGAAAAGGTGGAGGTAAAACGTCCTCCTAGATATCTGGCACAATGCTTGGCGGCGCCGTCCACCTTCGAGCTGCCGCGGTGAAGCTCGAGTGACAACTCATAAGACCCAGCGCAAGTGAGAAACGATATATTCTCCTGCTTGCTAATGTTCTGGCTGGCCCCCACCTCCTCCATTCCCATGTCGATCGCTAGGTTCTCCGCTGCTGACCCTGCTGCCATGGTCTCTGCTCATCCCCCTGTCCCCTTCTCCGTGAATTTGTTGGCGATGTCATCTACAAATCCAGTAAGCGCGACCTGCCCGATGTCCTGCCCTTGGTCATCCAACGGCAGCTTGGCTTCGACAGCGATGTGCCATCCTGCTCCACAGAACATATCGGCCACGTGCTGCATCACTGGCTGGGAGAAGGTGCAAACGAAAATGAAAGTCGCCCCCGCATCCAGGAAAAATTCCAGTTCCTGGTCGTAGCCAGAACACCTCCGTCTCATCCTCGATTTTGAAAATTCCTCTCGTAACTCGGTCCTCCAGGAACTCCAAATCCTCGTAACCATACAGAGCCTCCCCAACCTTCAAAACTGCGCTGTGCTTTAAAGAGAAGAAGGCGTCGGTGGCGTCGCGGCACCTCAACATGTGGGGTACGCCTCCTTTCTGCATCCGATAGCTACCTATAACTTGGATTGCCATGGCTGTTTCACGTCTCCGATCTCGGAGTCCCCCATATACCCAGTCGGGCGGCTCCCACGCCCCAGGTTTTCCGCGTCTCTTCTTCAAAACCATTGCGTGAAAGCATCGGCCCAGGGTACACATAACCATAATAATTCTCTCGCCATCACAATCCAATTTCGCACTTGTTGGTAGTCTGGCCGCCTGCGCTGCATGCCGGGCCGCGGGCGTGCGCCTCCAGCGCCGACGCGCCCATAGTAGCTTCTTTAGCATATCAGCAGATCCGTTGGGCTCGAGCCCGGGAGCTCCATGGCCCAGTCCAGCACGAGCTCGAGCCCTCCGCGAATTTGTCCACTCAGGGAGAAATAGCAAACGCAGTATCTCGGGCGGGCACGACCACTGAGGCCATGTGCGCCAATAACGAAGACGCCATACTGTGGAATACATATGTTCATAACCTGTCATGGCCATCTCAAGAGCATCCATGTCATCTCTCATAGGTCGTTGCAGATCATCAATATCATGTCGTATGTCTTCCAGCGTGGCTGGGTGGGCATCACATCCTCCCTGAGCGGCGGGAAGCTGCATACGCCTGCACCATGCAACTGCTGCGGCTGCTGACATAGGTACTGCACGAAACTGTCGCTTTCGTGGTCCTCGTCCTTTTGCTGCTAGTAGTCTCTGCAATTTGTGCACGAGATAAAAATTGCGCTGCTCGGCTGCTTTCGAAAACTCTGCAACTCTTCGTTCCTGAACTTCCTCCCAGCATTTCCGAGCCGACTCCCGTAATTGGCGACTGAGGCGTTTGATGACAAGGGTCTCGTGCTGTGCCAGAAATTCATTGCCTGCTCTTCCCAAGCATTCACGTCGATTGCGTCGTTGCTCCAGGAGGTTTCCTAGAAGTTCAGCTTGGCTTTTCCGTTCCTCACTGGCTAGCGGGCTCTCTGTGAAAACCTCTAAGGCGGCCTCGTTGACTACGTGCATGAACACGCTACTCATCTCATCCACCTTTCCCTCCTCCCTCATCTTGTCGAACTCCTCCTCCACCTCCGTAGCTCTGCGATTGATGGCCTGAAACAAACTCATGTCTTTTGTGGCAAACCTGCACACACTCATGCAAAGCTTCTCGGTTGGGACGGTTGCCTCTCTCTGGAAGTGGGGCTGCCGTGGCTTGCAGGAACGCAGGAGAAAAAAAAAAAAAAAAAAAAAAAAAAAAAAAAAAAAACGATGATCTCTGGCCGTAACTGTTTGGAACAACTGAAGCCTGCGACCTGAGCGAGTGTGTGCACTGCAAGAGGCGACTGCGGGCAGCACGTCCATCGGGGCGAGGACATGGTCGATGTGGCTGGACCCTGTCTCCCCGATGTAGGTGGGAGGGTTGGGAAAGTAGGTGTTCATCGCCACAAGATCCCATGCTGCCAGAATGCTCCTCAGTGCAGCCGATGCTGGGGTAGTACGTCCTTCAGAGAACTCGCCTGCAACTTGGTCGTCCGAGCTCCGCGGAAAGCCACCATTGACATCTGCGTAAATCAGCGGTATAGCTCGTCTCCCATGAAAAAACTCCAGAGTATATTGCAGCCATTCACACAATGCTGAGACTGCCCTTTCATAGTTATCCTTTTGCCCCTTCTTGGAGACACGAGGAGGGAAATACAAACCCACACATCCGAAACATTGTTCCTGTTGCTGGACAAGTAGCCCGAGTGCTCGTCCCCATAGTTGCCTGGGAGCGGGGACGACCCTCTTGATGCTGTGCCGAAGGAATCTGCTACTCTTGAGCATGATGGTTACCCCGCACGATGTAGTCACAAGAGGGCCCCTGCGGTATCCTGCGCGAATACATTTATAACGATCGACAACGAGCATATCTTCTATCTGTTCCCCGCTGCTGCGTTGTTGTGTGCCCCCCAATATAACAACATCATAGTTTGGATATTCTCCTGGTATGTCCGACAGCCTGGACAGTCGCGACGCGGTGCATGGGTTGCACCCCACGATTCTCAGAAGTCCTGCCGCCATCAGCACCATCACGTGCGGGCGCGCGGCCGCCATGGCCGCCTGGGGCGAGAAGGCCCCGGAGAGCTTGAGATCCTCATCCCTCAGGGGTGGGGTCCGTCCTCTCAATAGCTCGGGCCACCTGGAGGAGGAGGAGGAGGAGGAGGAGGAGGAGGAGGAGGAGGAGAGGAGGGGGGGAGGAGGAGGCGGAGGAAGGGGCGGTACCAGGCCTGGCTGGCATGCAAAACTGGTCGGAGTCAGGGGGCCGAACGGCCAGTCACTGTCCCTGGGTGCGCGGCTGGAGTGAGGCTCCGCGGTTTGCAATGCTGTTGCGTTGTTGGTGTTGCGTTGTCGTTGTTAGTGCTGCTACTGCTATTGCTGTTGCGTTGTTATTGTTGTTGTTGATGTTGCTGATGCTGTTGGCTGGTATTGTTGTTGCTGGTGGCTGTTAGTGTTGCTGCTGTTGTTGTTCCTGTTATTGATGGTGGTGATGAGGTCATAATGGTTGGTGGTGTTATTGCTGGTGATGTTGTTGTCGTTGCTGCTGGTGTTGCTGGTGCTACTATTATTGTTGTTGTTGCTGTTGTGTGTGATGTTAGAGCTGGATGTGTTATTGTTGATGATGCTGATGCTGGTGTTGCTCATGTTGCTGCTGCTGTTGAATTAACTCGCATGTGTAAAGCATAAGTATTGTTCATCCCCCCCTGAACGGTGACCAAAACATTCTTCAATTAAAGTGTTTCTCCCGGGGCTCACACCCCGTTTTTTTACGAGGGAAGGCTGGGTGTCACCGAACTGCGCCCCTGGCCCTCTACTGCGGCGCCGTTTCCGCCAGACTCAGGAATCACGCTCTCGCTCTGGATTTCCTGACGATTCGCCCAGGAAACGCGCTATTGCTCGAACTGTCCTTCATGATGGGTTGACTCTTTAGCGACCCGCCCGCTCGACCTGGCCGTCTGGGCCCGCCAGCACGACCTGCCCGTCAGGGCCCGCCCGCCCGACACGCCAGGCTGGTTCTGCCGCGTGCGTTCCTGCTCCTAACGCTCCTCCTGCAAGCTGCTAGAATGATCCATCGTTCTCCCCCCCTTGTCTCTTCACTCCTCCCCTCCGTCCTCTATAGTAAGTGTTGCGCCACCTGCTGGTGCTGTTGAACTCTCACTACTGAAGAGTAAATATTGTTCAATTGAAATGATCCCCCCGGGGCTTGCACCCTGTGTCTTAAACAGTTCCTCACAATTTAGCCAGGGCCCCCGCTCCCGCCTGAGACTTCCTCGCATTTTACCAAGGATTCGCGCTTTCGCTTGGAACCTCCTTCTAATGTGCGATGGAATCGCTCTCTCGGCGCTCTGGAATCGCGCTCTCGCTGGACACTCGCTTACAATGTACTCAATTGTCGGGCTCTTGCGTTGGAGTTCCCCGCAATTTAGTCAAACGCCGCGCTCCCGACACTCAAGCAACCAGGAGTCGCGCTTAGGAATCCCGCACAGCTTACGTGGGAATCGGGATATCGCTGCCCTTCGCGGCCCCTTTGCTGCCCTTCGTGGCCCCCACTGCTACCCTTCGTGGCCCCGTTGCAGCCCTTCGTGGCCCCCTCGCTGCCCTTCGTGGCCACCTCGCTGCCCTTCGTGGCCCCGTTGCAGCCATTCGTGGCCCCCTCGCTGCCCTTCGTGGCCACCTCGCTGCCCTCCGTGGACCCGTTGTAGCCCGTCGTGGCTCAGTTGCACCCTTTCGTGGCTCCCTCGCTGTCCCTCGCTGCTCTGTTGCAGCCCTTCGCGGCCCTCATGCTACACTTCGTAGCCCCGTTGCACTCCTTCGTGGCCCCCTCGCTGCCCTTCGCAGCCCCGTTGCACCCCTTCGTGGCCCCCTCGATGACTTCCGTGGCCCCATATATTTATGTTTTTCGTGGCCCCCGCTCGTTCGCGCCCGTCGCGGCTCCACACGCATGCGCCTCGTGGCCCCGCCGGCGCACTTCGTGGCCCCCTTCCTGCCCTTCGTGGCCCTGTTGCTGCCCTCAGTGGCCCCGTCTTTGCCCTCTGCGGCCCAATATACGCATGCCCTTCGTGGCCCCCGCTCGTTCGCGCCCGTCGTGGCCCCATACGCATGCCCATCGTGGCCCCGCCGTCGCCCTTTGTGGCCCCTCTCGCAGTCCCACGTGGCCCCGTTGCTACCCTCAGCGCCCTTGTCGATGCCCTCTTGCACCTCCGCACTATTTGCCCTTATTGGCCCCCGATCGTTCGCGCCCTTCGTGGCCCCATACGCATGCCTTTCGTGGCCCCGCTGTCGCCCTTCGCGGCCCCCTCGTGCCCGTCGTGGTCCCGCTGTCGCTCTCGCTTTCGCTCTCGGTCTCGCTTTCGCTCGTCGTCGTCGTCGTCGTCGTCGTCGTCGTTGTCGCCGTCATCGTCGTCGTCGTCGCCGTCGTCGTTGGTCCCCTGTCCGTCCCTCTTGGGGTCGGGCTGCCGCCGATCAGCGCTGCCGCTGGCCAGGCCGACGGTCCGCGGCCGCTCCACCGCTTGCCGGGCACCGGCCTGCAAGGAAGAAACATATACCCCAAAAAACTGGCACGATCGAAGACGAAGAGGGCGGGTATCGAGGGCTCGGGAAGTACGCGTTGAATGAGACTCGAGCAGATAAAAGCGAACAGTATTGGCAGGATTGTTGTTGTTGACTTCTCATCTCTGAAGAATAGTTGTTGATGGCCCCCCTGACCTCTAAACCTTGCAACTTCAATTACAATGCTGCTCCCAGGGCTCGCACCCAGCTTATTATTACACGGAAGTGCAAAACGACACCAAGCTGGGCTGTTGGCCCCAGACATACAGCAACAACGGCTCCCGCCTCACACTTCCTCCCTGTGTATTCCCAGCTCGCGCTCTCGCGCGGGACCTCCTCACAATGCATGCAGGAATCGCGCTCTCGCGTGGTGCTTCCTCGCAATTTATTCACGCGCCTCGCCCTCGACCCTCGGGAATCATGCTCTCGCTGTGGATTCCATCACGATGCATTTGGGAATCGCATTGTCGCTCGAAGTTCTCTTACGATTCATTCAGGACACACGCTTCAGCAACCCGCATGCTCGACATGGCCGCCTGGACCCGCCTTCCCGAACAGCCCCGTTGTGGGTCTGCCCGCCCGACCTGCACGTCTGGTTCTACAACGTGTTTTCTGCTCCTAGCCTCCCTCCTGCCAATATCTCTCGTGATTCATCCGTCCCCCTCCCCCTTCCATCCGTCCTCTCTTCCCATGAATGAGGGGCTGCACTAAATGCGCGTGGCAAGGAAGGAAGCCATACCCCCAAGGGGGTTCGATCGAAGACGAAGAGGGTGGGCAACAAGGGTTTGGAATCTACGATTTGAACGGCACGCGAGCACATAGGAGCGAACAGGCTTAAACTGATTGTTGCTGTTGTTGTTGTTGTTGAACTTAGTGTTGATATTGTTGTTGGTGTCGTTGTCGTTGTGTGGTTGTTGTTTTCTCATTTAAAAAATGGCTGACCCCCCTGAACGGTACCCACTAGATGTTTCAATGTAAATGCTTCTTCCGGGGCTCGCATCCCGTGGTCCCTGGTTAGCAACAGCAGCGGCTCCCGCCTGATACTTCCTTGCAATCGATTCCCGCGTCGCGCTCTCGCGCGGGCCTTCCTCACACTTTAGATTCGAATCGCGCTCTCGCGTGGGACGTCCTCCCAATGTGTTCTAGTGCCGCACCCTCGACACTCAGGAATCACGCTCTCGCTGTGGATCTCATCGCGACGTATTTGGGAATCGCGTTATCGCTCGAGACTTCCTCGCGATGCATGCAGGACTCACGCTTCAGCAAGCCGCCTGCTCCACCTGGCTGCGTGGGCCCGCCTTCCTGACCAGCCCGTCATGGTCTACCCACCCGATTTGTCCGTTTGGTTATGGCACGCGCTTTCTGCTCTTAGCCTCCTCTCCTGCTATTCTCGTGTTCTCTCGCTCTCTCTCTCTCTCTCTCTCTCTCTCTTTCTCTCGTTATTTCTCTTTCTCGTATTCCATCGCCTTCCCTCCCCCTTGTCTCTTCCATCCAGTCGTCCTCTCTTCCCTTGCCTTAGGGGCTCCACGAAATACACGTTGCAAGTAAAAGCGGATACCCAAAAGGGGGCCCGATCGAAGTCGAAGAGGCCAGATATCGAGGGTTTGGGATATGGGTGCCGATTGGCACGCGAGCGGATAGGAACGAACAGTCTGCAACTGATTGTTGTTGTTGCTGCCGGCCCCGCCCCACTGGTGCACATTGCTTTTCGATGTTCGTTACCCCCGTCGGGGCTCGCACACTGTTGTTTTTGCAAAGAAAGCCTTCATTGTAAAACTGCGTTGTTGCCCCCCCCCTGGCTACAACATCAACGGCCCCCGCCTCACAATTACTCCCATTTGCTTGACAAACCGCGCTCTCGAGCGGGACTGCCTCCTAAGGTATACAGGATTCGCGCTCTCGCGGGGGACGCCCCCAGAATGTATTCGAGCATCGCCCCCTCGACACTCAGGGATCACGCTCTAGCCTTGCGTTTCTCGCGAAATACTAGGACATCGCGCTATCGTTCGAGACTTCCTTGCGATTCATGCAGGGCTCACGTTTCAGCAGGCCGCCTGCTCGACCTGGTCGCCTGGGCCCAGCCTCCCGACCAGTTGGCTAGGGCCTGCATGCCCGATCAACCCGTCTGGTTCTACCATGTGTTTTCTGCTCCTTGCCCCCATTTCCCATGCTAATCCCCTAATGTTCCATCGTGTTCCCTCCCCTATCCATCCGCCTTTTCCTCCCCTGCTTTATGGGCTGCACGGAATGAACCTGGCAAAAAATTAAGAGATGCCCCGAACGACGAAGAGGGCGAGTACCAGGGACTTTGGGATATACGAGCTGAATGGCGCGCAACCAGATAGAAGCGAACAGTCCCAAGATGCTCGTTGACGGGTTGCTGCTGATATGGTTTAATTCCACGTCTAAGAAATAGTGGTGTGTGATCCCCCTGCCTCATAAGAATTTCGTGTTTCAAACAGACTTCTGGTCCCGGGACTCGCATCCCAGAGCTCACATACAAGGACAATAAAGCAGACCAATCTAGCCCCTGGCCCCCCAGATTACTAACAGCGACTCCCGCCTCAAACTTCCCCGCGATGTATTCCCACATCGCGCTCGCGCGCGGGACTTCCTCAATGTATACAGGAATCGCGCTTCCACGTGGGGCTTCTTCACAATATATACCGACGCCGCGCCTTCGACACTCATGAATCACGCTCTCGTTGTGGATTTCCTCACGATCCAATCGTGCAATGCGGGGTACTCGTGCACCTCGGCCGCGCGCGCATGTCGAACTCCTTTCAAAAACCCTCATCACCGACGCGAAGACGTGTATTGCCATCGGCGCGATTAGCATCGGCACCAACATCGACTTTGCCGACGTCATCGCCCTCATCGTCACCATCTCCGCTACTAACATTACTGTGCCTACATTTGCCGGCGTCGCCATGATACCGCGCCCACCCAAGTCACCGAATCGCACTGAAGTGCCCGCTGGAAAGTGCCCAGCGGTCAGCGCGACAGCGGCCGCGTCGGTCGTGCCAAACCTAGCTGGCCGCTGCGTACGCGGGCATGCGCGGGCTGGCGCGGCCGCAGAGATGCACCAGGCAACACCGAGCACTCATTGCAATCGCCGCCGCATGGGTTTTGCAACCCAAACTGCGGGGGTCTGGGTGGGATGAGTTCGCGAGCAGTGGAATAACAACTGCAAGTTTGTTTCAAAGGTAATTGCGCCACGTTGATTGCACAAACACAGGTTGCACCACATGGGTTACGCACCACATCGATTGCTCCACAGATGTTGCAAACGTAGACTGTACAACGTAGGTTACACAACAATCATTGCACAACGCAAATTGCACCACCTATACTGGACTACGTTGATCGCACCACCTAGATTGCATAACAGAACTTGCACAGCGTAGTGCACCACTGGGATTGCACCACACAGATTGCACCACACAGGTTGCACCACATCGATTGCACGGTTGCACAACACTTATTGCACAACACAACTTGCACAGCATCGATTGTACAACAGAAATTGCCAGGAGCATACTGTTCGGAGCCCACTCTGGCAAATGTCCTCTAGAGCAAACAATATTGTTGTTTTCCACGTGAGGCCCCACCTGCGGTCGTCGCCCAAGACCAAGCACGCGTGAGAGAAGCGGCAGGGTAAGTGCACGACAGGACCAGGCCGACCTGTAATTCGGCAGGTTGGATTCAGGCCAGCATGCCCGCCCAGTTGGCATGCGACACCGACGGCTGCGCTGCAATCACAGAGCCGGAAAACGAGACGCCGATGTGCAGGAACCCAACATCACAAGCATCACGAGCAGACAATGTATGTAGTGATCTGCGTCCATGGAGCCAACGAAGCACGGGGCGGCCACGGTGCGCCCACTGGGCGAACACCCAGAACATCCAGCCAATGGACGGGGCGGCGACAAGGCAGCCACGGTCGGCCATCCAGAGACAGCCTGGGAACTCCCAAAGCACTGAGCAGCGAGGTAAAACAACAGAACCTTACAGATAAACCAGGAGCAGAAGCAGGAGGCGGAGGCGGAGGAGGGGCCAGGGAAGGAGGAGAGCGGCCCGCCTGTACACCACCATGGTGAAGAGCGTGCTGCAGGAGTTGAAGCAAGATGCGAGCGCGGCCATGAAGCTGCTGAGCATCGCCGCGACCATGACACCCTTGGGGCATCTTTCGCAGGTCTCTGGGCAAGAGGCAGAAGCATGGGCAGGTGGCGGGGGAGGCGAGAGGAGAAGGATGTGGGGGAGGAGCAGGAGCAGGAAAATCAGCAGGAGGAGAAGAGAGAGGAGGAGGAGGAGGAGGACGACGAGGAGGAGTCGATGGATAAGAAGAGAAAGACGACGAATGAGAGCAAAAGCAATCAAACGTAGAGAGTGAGGCAGAGGAGGATGAGGAGCACGAAGACGGAGGAGGAAAGGGTAGAGAGGGAAGGAGGGAGGAGAGAGAGAGAGAGGGGAGAAGGAGAGAAGGATGAGGAGAATGAGGATGAGAACTGTCTCGATTGTATCCTAGCCGCGGTGTCGCGGTGCATACGAAGGAGCAACTGTCGATACTCTACTTCAGAGGGGCCGCATCGCAGTTTGTCAGCCCATCCTCGCCCCAATCTCACTGGGCGATCCTGGCGACCAGTGCCACTGGACGATCCTGGCGAATCTGAGCTCCTTGGGAGGGGCGTCCATGAATGGTGGAACGAAAAATGCCAGAAACATCAAAACTCCGAGGTCCGCGCGGATTGCCGCCAGGGGGGCCCAGCGCGGATCCAAGAAATCTGCGCGGACCTCCTAGTTTTTTCTCTTCTAGAACAGAGGAGTTCTGGAAGAGAGAAGACACAGCTCTCATGAAACCACCTGCGCCCAGAGAGTGTTGGTGGAATCTGGGGTGGCGGATCCGAGAAATCCGCGCGGGCCTCCGAGTTGTTCCGTTTATGTCAAGCTTCGTTCCCGTAAAGATGGCCCAAGACAGCTGAGCCTGGCTCAAGATAGCCTTCGACAGCCTGGGGCCGAGCATGGCTCAAGATAGCCTCCACAGGAGGCCTCACGAGAGCCTCCGATCGTGTCTGGATGGGCTGGCGGGGATGCGCGACACGTAAGGAACTCACCCCGTCCTCGACGTCTGGCCTGCCCAACACAGACGGGGGGGGACCCCCCTCCCTGGCGCGCAGAGCGCGCCAGGGGCGGCGCCGGAGGCGCCGCCGGGGGGGCCCAGCGCGGATCCAAGTGAGCGTTTTTTATTCGGCAGTTCGGCACTGGGAGGAAGGGGGGGGGAAGAGGAGGGTCTGGCCCCAGACCTCTGCTTAGTTCGACTGTTTGCAACAGTGCGTCCGTTACGGGGGAGGCTCCACCTGCTCGAAACAGGCGCCCAAAAAAAACGGCCAAGGTCCACTCCTTTGGGGGGGGGAGGGGGTTTGGGGGCCCGCGGCGATCGGCAAAAGAAGACATCAAAAAAAACTACCACCAAGAAATCCACGCGGAGCGCCAATTTCTCTTTATAAGGAACCGGACTCTGTACACCGACGTTTTCTACGGCCCCGCACTGACATTCGCACAAGAAAGCGGATCCTGGTGTATACGGGATCCTGGTGTATACATGTTTCGCTGTTTCAACCGGGAACCGGGGAAACTTGTATACACCGAGCCACCCCGACGGCGTCCCCGACCCTCAACACGTTCTGGGACTGAAAAACAGCCCGCCACTGGTAATATATATATATACATATATATATATATATATACATATATACACATATATATATATATATATATATATATATACATATGTATATATATGCATATATATATATACATATATGTATATATATGTGTATATATATGTATATGTGTGTGTTCCAGATTCCGAGTTTCTGCCAGCTTCTCCTCCTCGCCTCGGGCGGCCGAGCGAGAGGCCCCCTGCTGGCGAGCCCGCTCCCCGGCCCCGGGCTCGCGGGCGGCCTCCTCGGAGCGAGCCCGCCCGTCGGGAGCGGCCCGACAGGGCAGCCCCACAGAACCGGCGCCGGCACTCCGTGCCTACTGCATAAAATGTCGGGCGCTTCATCCTGCCTCCTCCTCCTCCTCCTCCTCCTCCTCCTCCTCCTCCTCCTCCTCCTCCTCCTCCTCCTCCTCCTCCTCCTCCTCCTCCCTCCTCCCCCCCCCTCTGCTCCCCCTCCTCCTGCTCTCCTCTGCCTCCTTCTCCTCCTCTTGCTTCTCCTCCACATCCTTCTCCCCCCTCCTTCTCTCTCATCCACCTCCTCCACCCTGCCCCCCCCTCGTTTTCATCTTCGTCGCTCTCAGGGTCGGCAGCAACGGCCGTAAGGCCTTCGCAATAAACGTCGGGCGCTTCCTCCTGCAGGCGGATTTGGGAGGATTTGTTGTTGAGTCCTTTATGTTGCAAAGAAACATTGCCCTAACATAATCGAACACATTGTCCCTGGAGCATGTTTGACTATTTGTGCACACTCCTCCTGGAGAGGGACAGGCCCGACTCAGTACTAGAAGAAAAATGAACGGCATGAACATAACGGGGGAAAGCAGTCAGAAGAACGGGGGGAGGCAGCCAGAAGAAGAGAAAGTGGACGGGCTGCCGGCGCTGTGCGGACGTGCCAGCGTGCAGGTGTGCTTGGTGCCTGCGCTGGGAGCGCTCGTGTCCCTGCTGCTCCTTCACCCGTGGGGGAAGTAGGACCTGCCTCCTGATCCCAGCAGCCCTCTGGGCGCAGGCGGTTTCGCGAGCCTGCTCTGCCAACCTCCCCGCCTCCTTGGGGAGGCCGCGTCCCAGTTGCAGCCCCAGCCGCGGGCGGACGCGGGCGAAAGGGGCACGTCGCTCGGGGCTGCCCGCGAGCGCCGCGCCCTCCTCGGCCCAGGGCTCCGCGAGGTCGTGCCCGCGCTTCTGCCGTGCGCGGCAGCCGTCGGAGACTTCACCGCGGGTCGTGTGGACCTTGGCCTTGGCCATCCGCCAGGGGAGGACAGGGCACCCATACCTCCTCTACCCTTCCCTGGTTTTCCCCCTTTTTGGGGCCTCCTGGGCGGCCCTCGTCGCCACCGCTGGATCCGCCTCGAAGTCCTGGTCCTATCCCCGATCCGGGCAGGGCACCCGTGCGTGCTTCGCCGGTGCTGCCAGAGCTGGCGCCGCACGCTGGCGCTGCTCGGCGCGTGCCGCGCGCTCGTGGCGCGCTCGACGGACGACCCCAGGCAGGCGGGACACCGCCAGCGGATCTGCCCGCACACCGGGACTGCTATCTCGGCCAGCAGGTGGAAGGCGGAGGAGGGACGGTGTAGGGGGAAGGGCAGCGAAAGGAGGAGAGGAAGGAGGAGAGGAAGAGGAGGAGGAGGAGGTATCGGCGGCGGGCGTCGGTAATCTACGCCCTTCGGGCACTCAACTTTGACCATTATTCTTTCAAGTTCCTCTTCCGCACGGCCCTGCCGCCCAACTCGTCTTAAGTTGACTAGAGCTGCGCTGAGTCGGATTTGGGTCGGCAGCAGGTGCCACGCGATGACGCCACAGGCCCCGCCTCAGGTTTGCCTCACGTCAAAAAGGGAGGAGGAGGAGGAGGAGGAAGAGGAAGAGGAGAATAAGGAGGAGGAGGAGGAGGAGGAGCAGGAGGAGGAGAAGATGCTCCTCCTCCCCCTGCTGCTCCTATTCTCCCTCAACACCATATTCACGAAAAGACCTCTTGGGGGGGTCTCCTGCCTTTCCTTCTACATATACCAGACCAGGATCCTACCACGGAATGCCACGGAACAGGCATGATAATGCATCGTACAAGTGATAGTGCCATTATATATCCGCATACCCTTTTCTACCAAATACCTGTCCACTGCTAAAAACTCTTCGAACAAACACCACGGGCCCTGCGCTGGGTACAGTGGTTGTCCTCGTGAGGCACCATACTACTGAGGTCGAAGACCACCGAGGAAAACCAGCTCTACCTGGCAAACCAGACTATCTCATCATCTCCTCCCTACCCCATAGTCATGCCTCACGTCCGTAAGTATTGCGATTTCGGCTTATACGTAAACCTGACACCGGAGGACAGAGGCCGCATGCTAACGTCGTCACGCATACCTGGATACGACCTGCTCATGCACTGAATACCACAGGGCAACGTTATGCCCAACAGCCACTACGCATTACATTAACAGGCATCATGTAGTACTCCGCTTGCCACCTGTAAGTGCATGTGATACCGCAGGACAACGGGCACATGCTAAAATCGCAATGCATATCTGATACGACCTGGCATGTACTGGATACCATCGGATGACGCTCGGCAACAGTCAATACTACACTGGACCCACCCAACCACCTACACACTGCCCTACTGATACGGCTACGGACCATTACAAGCTATCGGCGCAAAGCTGCTACATACACACCGTGACATATATCATGGCCGCTGCGAACTACAAACGCATCGATGATACGCCAGGGGAAAACCTACTTTCCGAGGCAGGTATCTGGCTCCGAGATCTCCTGTACCAAAACGGACTACTATATCGTGTGACAGGAGGTGGGAGACAATACTTGACGGTCCGCGAAATCAAGGCGGCACTGCGCCACTACTTCAATTACTTGTCATATCAGTACCTACAAGGCCGAATGCTCGACCACATTACGGACAAGAGCCACCTCTGCCGCTCCCGTATGAATGCTGGCATGCTACAAGAAGCTATATATTGGCGGAGAGTCGACCATACGACTCCGCGGTTAGGTTCGGCTACTACCTTCCCTCGGACCCCAAGAAGGACGACTACGTCACCCCCGAGATCGACACGGGTACCCTACAATTGGACATCTGTTCAGAAGAAAGTGCATCGTTGCCAAACTCTACGGGCAACGGTACGACATGGAGCCACACCAATACACGCACATGAAGATCTGTCACATGAACTGCAACTTCCATGGTACGGCTTTAGACATCAGTGCGGAACTCCACTACCAGCAAACGATCACAGGAGGAAGCAAGTACCACGTGGACGTGCTGGACTCCCAAGGCAACCCGATTACACAAGACTGCGTCAACAACCACGGCCTGCCTCCCCCATCTTGGAGCCACAGCAGAAACACTCTACCTATCCACGAAGGACATCATAAGCATGCGCGTGGGGAGGCCCACGATGATGATCGCTAAGGCATACAACCACGATCAACAGGCACTCGATACCGACACAGGCGACCGATCGCTGGAGGAACGCACGACGTCCACAGGCTAACGGACAGGGTGCGACGTGCACTACGCTACGCGCTAGGTACGCCGCTCCCCTGCTCCGACTTGATCTACTGAGTGGCGCGGCCGCTCCCCCCGCCTCTCCCTTGCCATCGCTCGGACGCCCATTCCCCGCGCGCTTCTCTGATCCTCGCCGAGAAAGAACGCACACGTCCGAGGGACGCCAAGCCCCACCTCCCCAGACCCCCGACGTCGTGATCTTTTCACAACGTCGACCCCCAGCGGTCTCGACCCATTCCCCGGGACCGGTTTTTCATCCAGAGATATGTTTCGACGATCCCGAGGCCTGGGAAGGGCCCCTGGAGGCCGCAATAGATGTATATATATATATATCGTGTATTCTATGTAGATATGGGCACAAGAACGAAACAATACATATATATATATATACACATATACACATATATACACATACATAAAAAAGAAAAAAAACAACAACAAAAAAAAGAAAGACAAACACTCCCGTCGCGATTGCTGCGCAGCGCGAGGGGGTCTGGGCCCCCCATCCCCCTGTGGCACGGCGGCTTCCCGGTGGCACCCGGGGGGGGGGGCCGGGCGCGCGCGGGCCGGCCGCCGAGAAGGCGCGAGGCGCGCGCGCGCGCTCGGTGTGGGCACTGCCGAGGCGGCTGCGCGAGAGAGAGAGGAAGGGAAGGGGCGAGAGGAGGAGGGCGAAGAGAGGCGAGGCAGCGCCGAGGCGGCTGCGAGAGGAGGAGGAAGGAGGAGGACAGGGAGAGGCGAGGGGTGAAGGGAGGAGGGGATCGACGACGACGACGCAGGACGGAGAGAGAGAGAGAGAGATGGAGAGAAAGAGCGAGAGAGAGAGGCAGCCATGTATACATGTGTGTATGTCTAGAGCGAGGAGGAGATAGGGGTATGCATACATATGTATATCAACACGCATAGCTCTATATGTATATATATATGTATTTTTATATATATGGGCATAGAGAGACTCACCCTCCCCTTCCCCTATTGCCCTTCTCCTTTCCCCGGAATCCCCGTCCTCCTCCTCCTCCTCCTCCTCCTCCTCCTCCTCCTCCTCCTCCTCCTCCTCCTCCCCCTCCTCCTCCTGGTCCTCCTCCTCCTGGTCCTCCTCCTCTCCTCTCCTCCTCTCCTTCTCCTCCTCCTCCTCCTCCACCTCCTCCTCCTCCTCCTCATGCTCCTACTTCCTTTCCTCCTCCACCTCCTCCTCCTCCTTCTTCTCCTCCTCCTCCTCCTCTTCCTTAACCTCCTCCTCATCCTCCTCCTCGCCCTCTTCATGCTCCTACTTCTCCGCCCCTCACTGTGCTTCCACCCGCCTACTCCAATGGAATCCGCCTGCCTTGCTTTCGTCCCCCCCCCCCGCCCTACCTTCATGCCTAGCCCCCAAACCGGGGCCGCGAAGGAGGCGGGCCCGAAGCCTTCCAGCCGTGCGGCAGCAGCTTGACCACCAGCACGGGGAACGCGCTGTTCGACTTGTCCCCAGACACCTCCCCGCAGGGGTGGAGGACCGCCTCATCCACTTCGGGGAAGTCGAAGCCACCGCAACGGAGAACCCCATCGAGGGGGGGGGGGGGGGGCGACACCAGGGCGGTGGCACGCCCGAGCGTCAGTCACCCTTTACTTGTTGACGCCGCTCAGGCGTGCCACCGCCCACGGGTCGGCCCCCCCCACCGATGGGTTCTTCTCGGCGGCGGCGGCCTGGGTCTCTCCTCTGACTCACGGGGAGCGGCACCGAGAACATGCGACGTTTGACCCCAGCTGGCGCCAGAAAGCCACTTCTTGGCGCCGCGTCGGGCCCGCGGAGCATCTCGACGCTCTCCGCAGGAAGCGCGTGCGTGCTGCGCTAGTCACAGCTCGCGGAGCGCGTGCCATTCGGGGCGCGCGGCACGCGCCCTGGTGCATTGGCCTCAAACAGGCAGCCTCTCGGCATCGACGAGGTCAGCCCCGGAATCGAATTTCCAAGCCGCGCCCGCGGGCGCCCGAGGGGCGCCAGAGCCTGTCGGGCGTCACCTACATGGGGGGGGGGGGGGGGGCAAAGGCCGTCGGGGCAGGGTAGGCTTAGGTCGGGCCTGTCCCCCTACAGGGGGGTCATGGGCGAAAAATTGAAAATATTGGAAAAATGCTCCCAAAATAATCTAAAAGAATCCCCCCACCCAAAAAAAAGACACAAAACAAACGTCCCCAGACTATGTTTCTCGTATTTTTGAATATCCCTCCTGTGGACTGAAGGGTAGGCTGCACCCGTCGTGTGCATCGTCGGGGCCCCCGGGGGCCCCTTTGGGCCCCCTTCGGGGTCCCTTCCCTGCAGCCCTCGATGCCCCCACCCACATCCTCGGGTCCTGCTGGAAGTGCCCCTGGCCCACGGTGTCCCCAGGACTTCCCAGGAGGCCCCGACGGCCTCCAGAGCACCACTCACGAGGCCCAGAGGGCCCCAGGGGCTCCAAACTTGAGCGAAAAGCTGGGGGCACCTCGGGCCAGGGCAACCTGTGGCAACCACCGACGTCCGCCCCCCCCCCCCAGATTACGAGACGTAAACGCCCGAGCCTAGGCGCCGGCGCCCGCGCTCGCGCGCCGGAGCAGCGTCTGGGCGATCAGCTGCTGCACCGCCACGAGCTGCTTGCTGTCCATGGCCTCCGGAGGGTGCGCCCACGAACGACGGCGGCCCGCGGCGGCGGCGCCGACGGCGGCAGCAGCGGCTGGCGGCGGCCGGCGTGGACGGACAGCGGAAGCCAGGATGTTTCCTGGTTCGGGCATGGACAGACAAAAGAATCCCCCCACCCAAAAAAAAGACACAAAACAAACGTCCCCAGACTATGTTTCTCGTATTTTTGAATATCCCTCCTGTGGACTGAAGGGTAGGCTGCACCCGTCGTGTGCATCGTCGGGGCCCCCGGGGGCCCCTTTGGGCCCCCTTCGGGGTCCCTTCCCTGCAGCCCTCGATGCCCCCACCCACATCCTCGGGTCCTGCTGGAAGTGCCCCTGGCCCACGGTGTCCCCAGGACTTCCCAGGAGGCCCCGACGGCCTCCAGAGCACCACTCACGAGGCCCAGAGGGCCCCAGGGGCTCCAAACTTGAGCGAAAAGCTGGGGGCACCTCGGGCCAGGGCAACCTGTGGCAACCACCGACGTCCGCCCCCCCCCCCCAGATTACGAGACGTAAACGCCCGAGCCTAGGCGCCGGCGCCCGCGCTCGCGCGCCGGAGCAGCGTCTGGGCGATCAGCTGCTGCACCGCCACGAGCTGCTTGCTGTCCATGGCCTCCGGAGGGTGCGCCCACGAACGACGGCGGCCCGCGGCGGCGGCGCCGACGGCGGCAGCAGCGGCTGGCGGCGGCCGGCGTGGACGGACAGCGGAAGCCAGGATGTTTCCTGGTTCGGGCATGGACAGACCTCCCTTTAGTAAAACGTGGTTTAGTGAAAACGACCTGAGGCCCAAACCTGGCGGGCGCAAGCCTGGAAAATAACGGCCGCGGCGCCCTCTCGAGAACCGAAAACGGACAATTCACTAATCGACGTGTCACTGTTGGGGACTCTGTCCACCCCCGACTGGTAAGGGCTCTTGCAGCTGGCAGGCCACAGGCCCTCCACCCGAAGGGTATCGAGCAGCAGGCGTCGGAATCGGACACGTAGTGGTGCGGAGGGGGGGCTCTGGAGCGTGAGTCTCGGCACGCGTGCGGTCGGCAGGCGTTGTCGCGTGTTTCTGGCCACGCAGGCGAGGGACCCAACTTGGGCGCGGCAGGTTCTCCACACGTGCCAAAAACGTGTGCAGGAGGGGGGGGGGTCGAACACGAGTCTTGGCACACACGCGCTTGGCGCGTGCTGCCGCGTGCCCATGGCCACGACGGGGCCGCGGGCGAGGGACCCCACTTGGCCGCGCTGGGTTCTCTGCACGTGAAGATGCGCGCGGAAAGGGGGGGCCCAACACGCGCGTGGCCCGCGGATGCTTCACACGTGAGTCTACGCGCGCGCGCGCGGAGGGGGGGGGGGGGGGGGGGGGTGAAGCCTCTGCCTGGCGCGCGCACGCGGGGCACGTGCCTTCACGTGTCCACGGCCCCCAGGGGGGATCCCGACTCCTAGTCCTGGCTCGGGCATGTCCCCCTGCGGGCGGATCTTGGACGAAGAACCAAACATCCTGCAAAACTTGTCAAACATAGCAGCAACAGCAACAACAAAAAGCAATCAAGAGAAACGTCCCCAGACTATGTTTCAACCGTTTTTGAATATTTCGAAGCCGGGCAAGGGCTGCTAAATCCGTGGTTGCTAAAATCGACCTCCGGGAAGTTGTCTTCGTCCTTCCGGAAAGAAGCCCGTTGACTGTTTTTGCGTGCCGCGCCTCATTCCGGGAAGTTCTTTCCTTCCGGGAGGGCCGCTGTAGCAGCCACGGTTTCAGCAGCCCTCGCCGCGCTTTCGAGTGTTCCTCCTGTAGAGGGACAGGCCCGACGAAGTTCTGGTCGGCGGATTCCTCGCGCGTGCGAGTGCGTGCGAGGAGAAATGGTGGGGGCCCAAGAGGCGCCCGGCGAGTGCACGCGGGGCCGGCGCGTTCCCGTGCCCACGACCTCCAAAGGGGGGGAACCCATAACCCCCAGTCAACAACAGCAACAACAACAACAACAACAACAAGGACCTCCAAGGGGTGGGGGGGACCCCTTAGTGGGAAGGGACCCCTTAATGGGCCCCGGAATCGGCAGGGCCGTTTTTTCACCGTATCCGAAAAAATGCCCCTTGAAAATGGAAGCGGCAAAAAACAGCGACCGGAAACGGCAACAAAAACGGCTCCGGGATCAGAACGAGAGCGGGAACCCATAAAACAACGGCGTCGGAACCAGCAAAACAACTGCAAAACGGAACCGGTAAAAAAAAGACCTGTCGTTTCCAGGGCCCACTAAGGGGGGGACCCATAACCCCCAGTCAACAACAACAACAACAACAACAACAACCATTTTAAGGCTGTACGCTCTTACTTGCCCGCGAGTCATTCAACACGTATACCCTACACCCTCGATACCCGCCCTCTTCGTCTTCGATCACACCCCTTTCGGGGGGATTATTTCTCTTTGCTGGGGCCGGCGGGCTTAGACGTACGGGCAAACCGGAACGGGCGGACAATCCTTCGGGGGCGTACATCTCTCTGCCCGCCATTGGAATTGGCGCGGGCCCTGCAAGAGGAGGAGGGGAAGAACGAGGGAGAGTGGGAGGAAGGGGAGGGGGAAGGACGAAGGAAGAGGGAAGATACCACGTTGTGAAGGCGTCCTTGGCGCGTGCGTGGTTCCTGAGCGCCGAAACGCAATTCCAGAATAATTTGTGAGGACGTCGCACGCGAGAGCGCAGTCCTGAGTACATTGTGAGGAAATCTCAGGCGGAAGCGGGGGCCCTGACTAAGTCGCGAGGAAGTCTCAAGCGGGAGCGCCGTTCCTGAGCAAATTGCACGGAAGTCTCAGGCGGGAGCGGGGGTCCTCACTAAATTGCGAGGAAGTCTCAGGCGGGAGCGCCGTTCCTGAGTCAATTGCGCGGAAATGTCAGGAGGAGCAGGGGTCCTGAGTAAAATTCGAAGAAGTCTCAAGCGGGAGCGCCGTTCCCACGTAAATTGCACGGAAGTCTCAGGCGGGAACGGGGGTCTTGATTACATTGCGAGGAAGTCTCAGACGGGAGCGCCTTTCCTGAGTAAATTGTGCGGAAGTCTCAGGCGGGAGCGGGGGTCCTGAGTAAAAATCCAGGAAGTCTCAGGCGGGAGCCGTTGTTGTTGTAGCCCGGGGGGCACGGGCACAGTTTGAGCAGGAAGACGTTCCTTGAGAAAAAACAAGGTGCGAGCCCCGGGGGTGGCACTTCAATCGAAAAAACAATGTGCACCGGTGGGGGGATCAACAATAATTATTCTTCAAGAATGAGAGGTCAACAACAACAACAACAACAACAACAACAACAACAACAACAACAACAACAACAACAACAACAACAACAACAACAATTACTAGCACGTGGGGACACTCCGTTCTCACCAGTGCCAGGGTTTTCATAGGAGGCGGGCAATACCCCCACTTTGTGGGGGGGCCGGTTCAAGCTCTACCAAATTTCCAAACGACTCTTCGCCACCACCCACACCCAGCTTCCCGCCCTATGACGTTCGGACACTTCACTTCGTGGCATGCGGACGACCGTGGCTACTATTCAGGGCCCCGCGGCCGACGACGACGGCGTGCGCGCGCGAAGAAAAAACGAATGTGCCCCGCATGGTATTATCGGATATTATTTGACAGGGATGATGGCCCTGGCAGGTGCGCAACCGTTGTTGCCGAAGTTCGAAAAAGTTGCTCGCAAAAACCCGTTTGACAGAAATGTTTAAAAAGTGTTGGGTTTCCTACGAATCCGCAAGAGAGCGCGGGATGAAATTTTGACATTTTTTTGTTTTACCATTGTTTTTTATGTTTTTATGTTAAAATCGCTACGAAAACTAAGGTTTTGGAAGGATTTCGTCTTGCGCGCGCGAATGTCCACTTTACCTTATTTTTTGCAAGGGATTCTTGAAGTTTGGTTATGTTAGAACAAGAAATGTCCACTTTAGCTTATTTTTTGCAAGGGAAAGCGGGCCGTAACAAAACAACCGGATCCGGACCAACCCGTTTTGCCTGAGACTTCCTCACGAAAATGATGAAAATGTGGCTGCGGCCTAGGCGCGGCGGGGGGGTCGTGCACCAGGGGGCCCAACAATAATTATTCTTTAGAAGTAATAATGTTCAACAACAACAACAACAACAACAACAACAACAACAACAACAACAGCAGCAGCAGCAGCAGCAACAGCAGCAGCAACAACAACAACAGCAACAACAACCACAATGCGGTCATACACCCGGGGGTGCGTAGGACACTGAATTCCCGTGCAGGTGGGCACTTCAAATGCGTCCTCGTTTGAGGCCAGATGCAGGCTCCACGTGCGGCAGCCTTTCTTCACGCAAGAATGCGCGCGCGGAGGGGAAGGGGACCCAACCTGCGCCTCTGGCGCGTGCGCGCGGGCCACGTGGCTTTTCACTTGCCCACGGCCCCTGAAGTAACACGCCCATTGCCCCCCGGCGGGGGCACGACTTCTGCGCCGCGGACTCTCTGCACGTACGGATGCCTCTGCGCAGGGCGGGGGGGGGGGGGGGGGCAAAATGCGCCTCTGGCGCGTGCGGGCGGGGCACGTGTTTTCACGGGCCCACGGCGCTCAAGGCGGGACCCAACTTCTGGCCTTAAGTCGGGCTTGTCCCCCTACAGGGGGATTTTCGACGAAAGATAAAAGATACCCCCAAAATAATCCAAAAGTAGTCGGGGGACTAGTTTTTGAGTACTGGTTTGACCTTTTTGGGGCATTCTTATGGTATCTTTCCTTTTTCGTCGAAGATCCCACTGTAGGGGGACAAGCCCGACCAAAATCCTAGCCGCCGGGCGCTTGCACGTGCGTGCGGGCGGGGCACGTGTTTTCACGGGCCTACAGCGCTCGAGGCGGGGCCCTACTTCTGGCCGCCGGGCGCTCTTGCACGTGCAGGTGCGCATGCAGGGGGGGGGGGGGGCTGCGCAGCGTGCGCCCGGCGCGTGCACGCTGGGGCACGAGTGCTCACGGCCCACGGGCCCAGGAGGGGGGAAAGCAACTTCTCTAGTCGGCCGACTCTTCGCACGTGAAAAGACGCGCGCAAGGAGGGGGGGACAAGAGGCCTCCTAGATGGGGTCGGAGTAGATGGGCACGATCCTTCGACCCCATCTACTCCGACACCATCTTGGAGGCCTAGGGGGACCCAACATGCGCCTGGCGCATGCACGCCGGGCACGTGCTCCCGCGTCGCACGGCCCCCAGAGGGGACCCAGCTTCTGGTCGGCGGCTTCTGCACACGCAAGAGTTAGTTAGGTGCACGGAGGGGGGGGGCAGGAGCAAGAGGAGGAAGGGCAGGAGGTAGTGGTGGTGGTGGTGGTGGTGGCAAGCCAAAGGAAGAGTGTGGCCCGTGCCAGAAGAAAATTCTACTCAAAATCCACACGGGCCTCGTGGACCCCAGGCTGCACTCGCGATCACGCCCGTGACCGGCCCCGCCCACCCCCTCCCTCCCCTCTGGTCACGTCGCGATTCGCGCCAGCGCCGTCTGGGACGTGGCCACGCCCAGAGGGCGCAGGCGCAAATCTCAACGTTGCTGCTTCCCTCCCCCTCCCTCCCTCCAACCCCCCAGTCACGCCCGTTATCGCCAGGAGATAGAAAAACTGTCTCCTGCGACGGCGGTGCTGACTGCGGCGGCGGCCGGCGGCGGCGCTGACCTCGGCGGCGGCGCCCGGCGGCGGCGTTGACGGACGGCTGCGGCCAGCGACGGCGGCGGCGGCGGCTCTGTGGCCTCCAGCGCGGCGGGGGTCAGCGAGTCCTCCCTGAGGAGCAGGCCGCCGGGCGCAGGCGCGGGATCGTCCGTGCAGCCCGCCGGGCGCGCCTGGCCCGCCGCTGGGCAGGCCCACGCGTCCGCGCAGCCGTCGGAGCCGAAGTCGGCCTCGGCAGCGCGGCGCAGCGGCGGCGCGGCGGCGGCGCGGCGTTTCGGCGCGGCGGCGGCGCGGCGGCGGCGCGGCGGCGGCGCGGCGGCGGCGCGGCGGCGGTGTGCGCTGGCCGCGGCGGCCATGCCAAGCCGGACGGCCCTCCGCAGATGAGTGGTGAGGTCGACCCTGGGCCACGGATCGGAGGATGTGCCCTCCCGACTTGGCCAGCAGGGCGAACGTACATATTGGGCCCAGGATCCCGCCAGCCCTCTGGGCGTGAGTGGTCTGACGAGCTCGTTCTGCTAACCCCCGTCTTCCCCTTCGGAGATGGAGTTTCCCCCTCCCCCTACTCCCTACTCCTGCGTCTGGAGGAGGCACTTCGCGAGGCGTTGGAGCGTCCAAGATGGCCCCAGCTGGTTACGATGGAGCTCCAGAGAGCCCGAAATGGCCTCGAAAATCGCTCAAGATAACCCAAGATGGTTCAAGATAGCTTCCAACGCTCCAAGAGGCCAAAGTCCTTCCTAAAACCTAGTGTCAAGGTTGCGTTCCTTCTTCTTGCCTTTTCGCTTCCGTTGGGCTCTTGAAACCTCCGGATGGCTCCAATATGGCCCAAGACGGCCCCAAGAGGATCCCAAGGGCCCAATACGGCCCCCAAGAGCGCCCAAGGAGTGCCGCGGAAAGCAAATGTTCGAGCCCAGACGGGGGGGGGCACACTTTTGATCGATGGCCCCCAAGATGGCCCCAAGAGCGCCCCAAGGCCCCCGAGGGGGCCGCAAGAGAGCCCCAACAGGCCCCGCGAGAGCCCCGAAGGTCTCCAAGAAATGGCCCCAAGACGGCCCAAGTAAGCTACCGACAGGCCAAAAATTCCCGAAAGCTACCGACAGGCCAAAAATCCCCTGTGTCCCACTGCTTGCTCCCATCGCGGCTGGATGAGATTTTGTGGGAATACGCGTAGCGTCAAGAAGTGGTCCAGCCGTGACCGCTGCCACCGACCGACAGACCGACCGACCAGCCGACCGACCGAAACCACACAAATATCCCAAACCCGGCGGGTTCCGGAAATCCTGGTCCCCCCTCAAAAAAAGCCAGCCTGGCGAATAATCCAACCATATGAAACTGTGAGTAACGCAATTGTGAATATCGTTTTCGGTGGAGCTCCGTGGGGCCATGAAACGTGTGAAGGGTGTGCCAGCATGGGTGGGGACGCATGTGGGCACCGCCACTCGGGCCATCGGTGGAACTCCCTATGGCGCCACGAAGCGTGTGACGGGTGTGCCGACATGGGCTTCGGGGGCGCTTGTGAACTGCGCCGCGGGGCCTTCGGTGGAGCTGCCCACGGGGCCACGAAACGTGTGAGGGGTGTGCCTACATGGGTGGCGGGGACACACGTGGGCACTGCCGCCCACGAAACGTGTGAAGGAATGGGTGGTGGGGACGCATGTGGGCACCGCCACCCGGGCCATCGGTGGAACTCCCTATGGGGCCACGAAACGTGCGACAGTGTAACGACATGGGCTTCGAGGACGCTTGTGGACTGTGCAGCTGGGGCCTTCGGTGGGGCTCCTTCGGGGGCCACGAAGCGTATGGGGGGTGTGCCAAAATGGGTGGCGGAAACGCTTATGGACTGCGTCATTGTGGCCTTCGGTGGAGCTGCCGATGGGGCCACGAAATGTGCGACGGGTGTGCCGACATGAATGGCCGATGGAGCTGCCGATGGTGGCGGAGACGCATGTGAACACCGCCACTGGGGCGGCGGTGGAGCTCCGTATGGGGCCACGAGGCGTGTGACGAGTGTGTCGAAATTGATGGCGGGGACGCATGTGGCACCGCCACTGGGGCTGTCGGCGGAGCTCCCTACGGGGCCACGAGTGAGGGGTGTGCCTACATGGGTGGCGGGGGCGCATGTGGGCACCGCTACTGAGGTCTTCGGTGGATTCCCTTTGGTGCCACGAAACGTGTGACAAGTGTGCAAAAAAATGGCGGGGACGCATGTGGGCACCGCTACTGGGGCCTTGGGTGGAGCTCCCGATGGGGCCACAAAATGTGCGACGGGTGTGCCAACATGAGTGGCCGAGACGCACGTGCCAACCGCCACTGGGGCCTTCGGCGGGGTTCCCTATGGGGCCACGAAACGTGCGCGGGGTGTGCCGACAGCAATGGCGGGGACACACGTGAACCTCGCCGGCGGGGTTTTCGGTGGAGTCCCCCCTGGGGCCACGAAGCGTGCGACGGGTGTGCCGACATGGGCAGCGGAAGCGCATGTGGGCACCGTCACCGGGGCCTTCGCTGGAGCTCCCTATGGGGCTTCACGAAACGTGCGAGGTGCGTGCCGACATGGGTGGCGGGGACGCATGTGGGCACCGACGGGCACGCAAGAGAGCAGAGAGGGGGGGGACGAGGGAGGAGGGGGAGAAGGAAAGGAGGAGGAAGACGAGGAGGAGGAGGGGGGAGGTGAAAGAGGAGAAGGAGGAGGAGGAGGAGGAGGAGGAGAAGGAGGAGGAGGAGAAGGAAGCAACGCGGGGCGTTGCGTCTTCGAAGCGAGGACCCAACGCCACAGGACGGTTCGGCAAAATCAGCCTGGCGAAGGGCTCGACCACACGCAGCTGCGAGTACCGCGAGGAAAAAGAGACGAAGGAGGGGGGCGCGAAAACTTGAGTAGCTCTGATGGGCAGGCCGCCGGAAGAACGAGGCGCGGGGCAGCGCGGGCAGGAGGCGCGGAGGGAGGGGGCGGAGCGGAGCGGGATGGCGGATTCACAGATGTCCCCTCCTCTGCGCACTCGCGCACTGGTGGCCGCGGCTCTGGACAAAGCGCACCGCGGAGCCCCCGCGACGCGCCGGCTGCCCCGCGGGGGTCCTGGCGACGCGCGCGGGTCGGCCGCTGCGCAGAGCAAAGAAAGCTAGCTGGCCGGCGACCAGCGGGCCAAGCGCTGGCCGCTGGGCAGAGAGTCGCTGGGTGAGCGAGGCGCTGCGCGGAGCGCAGCGCGGAGTCACCGCGACGCCCGCCGGTCGCCCCGAAGGAGTCCCGGCGACGCGCGCAGGTCGCCCCAGGCTGGGAGCAAAACGATTAAGTGGCGGCCAGGCGCGCTGCTGTGACGTCCGCAGCGCAGCGCAAAGAAATATGTGGCGGGCTGGTTGAGCGCCCCTCAGGTCAGGCCTCGCGGACACACTCGGTGAAGCCCCGCTCCCTGGCGCTGAGGGCCGTCGCCTCCCTCCTGCACCGCCTCGTGCGCGTCGCAAACTGCCCCAGCTGCTTCCGCAAGCCCTCTGGCGCCCCTGGCAGGGAGAACTCGATGCGCGGCGCCCTCATCAGCATGAGGTCCTCGTGGCACGTGGCGCGCGAGAGCTTCACGTAGAGCTCCAGTCACTAATCGTCGTCCTCCTTGCCGTTCCCGACCTTGCGGCGGCCGCAGTCCACGATCACGCCTGGGCGATGTCGGCCGAAGGAGCAGCGCGCTGGGCAGCCGACAGCCCAGGGCGAGGGGGCGCGGAGTGCTAACTACTCGCGCCCAGGCGGCGTGGCCGCAGACTGCCCGTGACCGCCGTTCCCTCGCCCGGTCACCTTCTCGAGTGATGCGCCCCTGGCACGCCGCCGTGGTGACGAACCTGCCGTGCGAGAGCGGGAAGCCGGTGCGATTTGGAGACGGCAGTGCCATGCGAACCCTGCCACTCGGGCCTTACGTGGATTTCCCGATGGGGCCACAAATTCGTGTGAGGGGTACGCCGGAACGGGGCCGCTGTGCCATGCGAACTTTCCACTGGAGCCTTCGGCGGAGCTCCTGATGGGGCCACGAGACGTGTGAGGGGTGTGCCGATATGGGGCGGACGTGCCACGCGAACGTTCCCACAAGGGCCTTAGGTGGAGCTCCCTATGGGGCCATGAAACGTGTGAGCGGGGTGCCGAAATGGGAGGGCGGCGGTGCCATGCGAACTTTCCCACAGGGGCCTTCGGCGGAGCTCCCTGTGGGGAAACGAAACGTGTGAGGATGTGCCGAAAACAGCGGTGCCATGCGAACTTTCCGACTGGGGCCTTCGCTGGGGCCCCCTACGGGGCCGCGAAACGTGTGAGGGGGGTGCCGAAATAGGGTGGCGGTGCCATGCGAACGTTCCCACTGGGGCCTTTGGGTGGAGCTCCTCATGGGACCACGAATTGTGTCATGGGTGAACCAAAAATGGGGCGGCGGTGCCATTCGAACTTTCCCACTGTGACCTTCGGTGGAGCTCCGTATGGGCCCACAAAACGTGTGAGAGGGTGCACCAAAATGGTGCGCATGCGGTGCGCAAAGGCAGGGATGATAGGAGGGAGGAGGAGGAGGAGGAGGAGGAGGAGGAGGAGGAGGAGCAGGAGGAGGAGAGGAGGAGGAGGAAGGGGAGGAGGAGGAGGAGGAGGAGGAGGAGGAGGAGAGAGGAGGAGGAGGAGGAGGAGGAGGAGGAGAAGCGGGAGGAGCAGGAGTGAAGAGGAGAGGAGGACAGGAGGTGGAGACGCGGGGCGCTGGCTCCTCACAACGAGGGCCCAACACCGCAGGACGGATGGCTGGGAAAAAAGGCATCTCTTAAGTGGACGACGTTTGCTGCTGCGGGCTGCTGTCAGCCCTCCTCCTCCTCCCACTTCCTCCTCCTTCCCCTCCTCCTCCTCCCTCCTCCTCCTCCTCCTCCTCCTCCTCCTCCTCCTCCTCCTCCCTCCTCCCCCTCCCCCTTCCTACTCCTCCGACTCCTCCTGCTGCTGGCAGAGCCGTCCAGGTGTTGACTCTGCTGTCCTTCCGTCGCCTTCCGCAGGGGAAGAGATGCCACGTCCAGCAGTCCTTCAGGGCGAAGCCCTTGCTGGAGCGCACCATATGACTGCATGAATGTATGTCTGTCTGTCTGTCAGCCTGTCGGTCGGTCGGCCGATATGTCTGTATGCGTGATCTGCGTCTGTATGGATGCATGCACGCACGCACGCACGCATGCATGCATGCATGTGTGTATGCACGTATGCATGTACGTATGCATGTGCGCGTGCCTATATGGATGTATGTGTGTATGCGAGTGTGAGCGTGTACGTGTATGTGCGTGTGTATATGCCCACATGTATGTGTATGTATGCGTGTGTGTGTATGTGTAAATGTATGTGTACGCATGTGTATGTAGATGTGTGTGTGGGTGTGTGTATGCATGCATGCATGTATGGATGTATGTGCGTATGTATGTATGATTGGGTGGATGGATGCGTGCGCGCGAGAATGTATGGATGTGTGTATGCATGCATGTACGTATGTATGCATGTGTGTATGAGTGTATGTGTGTATGTTTGTATGCATGTATATATGCATGTATGTATGCATGTATGGATGTATGTATGTATGTGTGTATGTGTATGTGTGTGCGTATGTGTGAATGTATGTATGCACGTATGTGTATATGTATGTATGTGTGTATGTGTGTATGTATGTATATATATGTGTGTATGTACGTATGGATGCGTGTATGCGTGTATGCATGTATGTACGTATGTATGGATGTATGTATGTATGTACGTACGTATGTGTGTATGTATGTATGTATGTGTGTGTATGAATGTATGTATGTATGTATGGATGGATGGATGAATGGATGGATGGATGGATGGATGTATGTGTGACTGTAAGTATGTATGCATGTGTATATGCATGTATGTATGTAGATTGGTATGTATGTATGTGTGTACACATGGCTGTTTATTATGGATGTACGGATGTAGGCACGAATGCATGAACGCATGCATGTACGTATGTATCTGTGCATGCATGAACGTATGTGTATATGCATGTATGTATGCATGCATACACGTATGCATGCAGGTACGCGTTCGCACAAGTGATATCATATACATATACATGTATACATATATATGTATATATATACACAAAAGATGTGTGCTCGTAACTGACATGCATCCCCATACAGACTTCGGTCAGTGATTGCACCTGGAGGGGTCCTTGCGGAAATTGAAGAAGTTGGCGAAAACACTGCGCCCGCCCTGGATTCTCAAATGTGTTAAGGACTCGGTGAGAATATGCCTGAGTTCGGTGGGCGGTCAGGTCCCTGGGTTGCATATACCAGTCGTGGTTAAAACTTCCTCCCAATGCCAGTGTGCGGATGGGTTCCGGGGTTCCCATAGCGGAGCTCGGCCCCCTGTAGTGAAGAACACGGAGGGCGGGGGTGTACGAGGAGGCGCAGAACCCGATATTGCCACGAACCCCGACCCTGACGGAAGGGGGCGCCAACAGGGCGACCGAGTGCGGTTCCCGTGCTGTTGCCCGCTTATCACTGGCGGCCTGTTCGGGACTGCCTCAGGAGGTGCAAGACACATGGGGAGGAGAAGGACCGGGACAGCTCGGAAGCGAGACGATGGAGGGGGGTAGAAACACGAGAGGGGGAGGGGCAGAAGGATGGGCGGACGAGACGGGCAGTGGAGTACCCGTCAAGAGAGCGGCGACGGCCACGGTGACCTCGGAAATGCCTTCGTGGGACTTCTTGGCGGCTTCTTGGGCCGTCGCGGGAGTCTCTCGGGAGCTCATAGGAGTACCGCTCCACAGACCCCCCCCCCCAAGGGATACAAATCGGGAACCACATCCGCAAGGTCGGGGGGGGAAAAAAAGGTAATCGGGCAGAGAGAACAAAGAAGAGGGGATACATAATACGCGTGAAAAGCTGGAGAACACGGAGCAGAGCTCCGAGCGCAAACTGCGAAACGGTGGAGAGCATGGCGTAGAGAGCGAAAAGGCTGTGGCGCAGGAGAGAGCGCAGAAGGCAGCAGAGAGTCTAGAGTAGCGGGCCGAGGGTAGAAAGCAAGTGTCGAGGAATAGAGGATGATTACCCCAGTGCGACCCTACCTAGAAGTTGGAGCCCCTAGGAAAGCAGCATTAGTTGCTATGTTATGATATGATATGATATGCCATGCTAGGCTGCGCTATGCTATACTAGGTTATGATAAGCTATGCTGCGCTATGCTATGCTATGCTATGTTATACTATGAAAAGCTGTGATATGGCATGCTGTGCTGTGTTATGCTAAGCTATGCTGTGCTATGCTATGCTAAGCTGCGCTAAGCTATGCTATGATATGCTATGCTATGATAAGCTGCGCTATGCTATGCTATGCTATGTTGTGATCTGCTATGCGAAAGCTCAGCGGAGCTAAGATGAAGGTAAGCTAAGCTAAGAGAAACCTGAGCTAAGATGAAACTCAGCTAAGCTAAGATGAAACAAGCTATGCTACGATGAGATAAGCAGCGCTAAGCTAAGGGGACGTAGCTGGGGGAACCGCGGGGCGGATCCTGGGGGAACCGCCCAGAGCGAGGCCCACTGCCCGGCCCCTATAAGCTCTGAGGTAAGAACCCTTCTAGGCAGAGCCTAGGTAGGGAACAAAGCAGACAGTAGAAACCACAGAGAGCACAACTCAAACAAGCGAACAGAATAACAAGCAGTTGCCGCGCAAGCATCATATGACCTGGTGCTCCCTCTGGCGCACAACAAGGGCAACGATACAGGGGGCACCTGCTCAGTAGGGGGAAACATCGACCTGGAATCGGCAATACATCGCCGATGGATCCGCGAGAAGACCCCGATAACGAAACCGCGCGGTCCTGGGCAGGACGGGCTGTCGGGCCCGTATCGGCGATGAGTGAACGATCGGAGGTCGATGCCCCCCCTGGGCCTATCCCCCCCCTGACGTTGCCCCCCGGCTTTCGCGTCAAGTCTCTCAGGCAGACGTCAGGAAAGATCCGGGCACCCCCGGAACGCCCTCGGCGAGGCGCAGCCGCTGAAACGCACCCCGAGGCTGGAGAGCCGACGAGAACAACCGAAAACGCCCGAAAACCTCGATCCATGCACTCGACAAATACTGTTTCGTCGGCGGCGAGGCAGAGGCAGTCCGCACCAGCGTGAGGCTACTCGGGGCAAGCGAAAGGCGAATTGTCCGGCGTACAAGAGGAAAGAAGACGAGGGCGGCCGCGCGAGGGGAGGAGGGAGGGGGCACGCGCTCAGACGTGGAAGTGATGAGCCTGTTTCCCACCACCACCACCATAAGTTGGAGGGGGGAAGGAGGTGGAGGAGGAGGAGGAGGAGGAGGAGGAGGAGGAGGAGGAGGAGAGAGAAGAGGAGGAGGAGGAGGAGGAGGAAGGAGGAGGAGAGGAGAGGAGGAGGAGGAGGAGGAGGTGGAGGAGGACGAGGAGGAGGAGGAGGAGGACCCCCTCCCCCTCCTGCTTGTGGCGGTGGCGGTTGAGAACAAACCCACCAAGAAGAGTTCCGCGAAGGAACGAAAACAAGCAGGGGAGGGAAACCCGCGGGCCTCCCAGCCACAGCCCGCCGACGTGGGCGGCGTCGTGGCGCCGCTGCCGCTCGCGCCGCCGTCGCAGCCGCTCGACCCTGGCGCTGCCGCGCCGCCGTTTCGCCGCTCGGCACCCCCAGCGGCGCCCCCGGCGGCGCCCCCGGCGGCGCCCGCGTCGCCCGGCGGCGGCTCGGGGAACTCCGCGACGAAGTCGAGGCCGCCCTGGGGGGGGGAGGAGGAGGGGAGGAGGGGGGGGAGGAGGAGGGAGGAGGTTAGAGGAGGTAGGAAGCGGGAGGGAGGAGTGAGGCGGGAGGAGGAGGAGGAGGAGGAGGAGGCAACGACGACGAGGAGGAGGCGACGAAGGACAAGGAGTAGGAGTAGGAGGAGAAGGAGGAGGAGGAGGAGGAGGAGGAGGAGGAGAAGGTGGAGGAGGAGGAGAAGGTGGAGGAGGAGGAGGAGGAAGATGAGGACGACGACGACGACGAGGACGCAGCGGAAGCGCGCGCCAGCATGGTGGCCTGAAGAGGCTCCGCCAGAACTTCGCAGAGAGAAGGGGCCCACCCTGCAGGCTCGGCTCAAGCAGAACATCGTGGAGCGGTGCTGCGGCCTCCCCTGAGCTGCTCAGCGCCCAGCGTCAGCCAGACAAGTCGGGCTTGCACCATCGTGCCCTGCTGGACTCTGGGCGCGCTTCGGACCCCTCTCCCCCAAACCCCCTTCAGGGCTACGCTTAAGTCGGGCATGTCCTCCTACAGGCGGGTTTTGGAAGACAGATAAAGCATAGCCAACAAATAGTCAAACATAGTCAGAAGAGCACGAAAGAAGCATCGTCCCCATAACGTGTTTACGATTCTCGAAGAATCCCCCTGTAGAGGGACATGCCCGACGTAAGGCTACGCCCTCGGCGCTGAGGGGCGGCGGTGGCGGCGGCAGCGACGGGCGGCGGCGAGGTCCTTTGAGCAGGCACCGACCGTCCCGGCATTCCTATAGGCCTACCACGAAATATGCTTAGAACCCAGACATGTTCTAAGAACCAAAAACACTGTTCTGAGAGCATAAACCCCATGCGTTAAAACAAGACAGTCTCAGCCAGAACTGTTCTGAGGACATCTCGTGCAGAACACTAAAGGTCATTTGAACATTCTTTGGTGGGCCTATAGGTGCGCGTCTTCTTCTTCGGCGTTCCGTCATTGGGCGGCAAGGGGGGGGGAGGGGGGGGTATGGCTCCAGACCTCTGCTGAGTGCGACTGTTTGCGACAGGGCGTTCTCTGGGGGAGACTCCACCTTCTCGAAGCAGGCGCCAAAAACAGCCAAGATCTACTCCATAGGCGGGGGGAGGGGGGGGTGCGAGGGCCCGCGCCGATCGGCAAAACAACAGATGAAGGAACGATCACTAGGCGAGCCAGGACGCCTCGCCGCTGCTTGAGTCCTGCGGCGCGGCGGGGCACTCCAGGCCCAGCAGGTCGAGGGGGTGCCCCAGCTCGGGGGCCGCGGGCTGCCGGGGCAGCGGCGGCCGCGGCGGCACGGGCTTCGGGGACTCCTCGGCCAGAAGGGTGCCCAGCACACACACGCACACACACACACACACACACACCTACACGTAGGTAGGGCAGTGTCCTCCTACGGGCAGGTGTTGCACGACAGGTAAAACAACTCACAAACTATTCAAACATAGCCAAAAAGAAGATCCACACACGGTCCCCATATTGTCTTTGTGGCTATGTTTGCATAAGTATTCCTCC
>CAUYUJ010020691.1:62500-80380 GCA_963575745.1 Prorocentrum cordatum
GAGGAGGAGGAGGAGGAGGAGGGGGAGGGGGAGCAGGAACCTCGGCAGGTCCGAGGGAGGGAGGAGGGAGGGGGGAGGAGGAGGAGGGATGGAGGAGGAGGAGGAGGAGGAGGAGGAGGAGGAGGAGGAGAGCAGAGAGAACGAGAGGACAGAGGAAGAGAGAGAGAGAGACAGAGAGAAAGAGAGAGACAGAGAGAGAGAGAGAGAGACAGACAGGCAGACCAACAGAGAGACTGACAGACAGACAGAGAAAGAGAGAGAGAGAGCGAAAGAGGTAGAGGGAGATATATATATATATAGAGAGAGAGGGAGAGAGAGAGAGAGAACAAACAAAAGACCGACGAACAGACCGACTGACAAAGAAATGAAATAATCCCAGTGCGACCCTACCTAGGAATTGGAGCCCCTAGGAAAGCAGCATTAGTAGTAACAGTAAAAATAAGCTAAAGCTAAGCTAAAGCTAAGCTAAAGCTAGGCTGAAGCTAAGGTAACGCTGAGCTAAAGCTAAGCTAAAGCTAAGCTAAATCTGAGCTAAAGCTAAGCTGAAGTTAAGCTAAAGCTAAGCTGAAGCTAAGCTGAAGCTAAGCTGAAGCTAAGCTGAAGCTAAGCTAAAGCTAAGGTAAAGCTAAGGTAAAGCTAAGCTAAAGCTAGGCTAAAGCTAAGCTGAAGCTAAAGCTAAAGCTAAAGCTAAAGCTCCCAAGGGACTGGGGGAACCGCTCCCAGGGGACCGGGGGAACCGCCCGGGGCGCATTGCACTGCCCGGCCCCTTTAAGCGAAGAAAGTAAGAACCCTTCTAGGCAGAACCTAGGTAGGGAACAAAACGAAAAATGGAGCAGGAGGAAAAGAGGAGCTAAGAGTCCAACCAAGACAGTCCTCCTCCTCCTCCTCCTCCTCCTCCTCCTCCTCCTCCCGTGATCCTCTTCTTCCTCCTCCTACTCCTCCTCCTCCTCCTCCTCCTCCTCCTCCTCCTCCTCCTCCTCCTCCTCCTCATCCTCCTCCTCCTCCTCCTCCTCCTCTTCCTTCTCTCCCTCCTCCACCTCCTAAGTTTCCTCCTCCCTCCACCCTCTCCTTGCTCCTGTGCCACTGAGGGTAGCACATCCGGAGGGGCTCGCCTGGCGAAGAGATTCGGGGGGAGGCTCGAATCGGCGATGCATCGCCGACAGACCAGCGACAAGCCGCCGACGGCGGGGCCTGACGTCCCTGAGCGAGATGGGCCACGGGGCCCCGCATCGGCGAGGAATGGGCGACTGGGGGTTGGTGCATCCTCCCGGTGGTGCAAAACCCAGGGGCCAGCTGACTGCCAACCTGCCCAGCGCAGGCTGTGGTGGGCTGCCCGCGCGCAGCCGCGACGCCCGTCTCCAGGCACGTCCTGTGACCAGGCTTGGCAGCAGCGCGGGCCAGGGAGGCGGTCGTCATCTGTTGTGCTCTGAAGCGTTCTGTGTTCGTAGAGAAGGTGCTTGAGATCTGCAGCCATTGCGCGGGGTGGGTTGGGCGCCTTCCTAGAATTCAGCTTAAGCCTGTTGAAGGGGAACACCGCCGGCGACGTCTGAGATCACCCGTTCTCTACCATGCCGAAGCCCTCGGTTCCAGCACCTGCTGTTTGCGCCCACACAGAACTCGAAGATAGGTGCTATTGGAGGCCATGGACCAGTGACCGTCGCGAGCTTCAGACCGCCTTCGGCCTTCTTGTCTGGTCCTCGACAAGCGTCACCTCCAGTGAGCCTGGAGCTGAGCTCGTCGATGGAGCGGAAACCAATGGCTCGGGTGTTGCTGGAGGTGCCCCTGGCCCAAGGTGCCCCCAGCTTCTCGCACCATTTGGGGGTCCCTGGGGCCCCCTGGGCCTCGTGAGGGGTGCCCTGGAGGCCCTCTGGGCCACCCCGAAAATCCTGGGGGGCACCTTGGGCCAGGGGTACTTCTAGCAACACCCGAGTGGCTGCCTGGACCCCAGTGCCGCTGAGCCGGGCCCCGCCCCAAGGCTGCGAGTGCGCCCACTGCTGCTTGGCCTCAGCCTCGACCGTGCCGAGTGCCTTCGGGCGTCCGGGCCGCCCGGCGGCCGCCCAGCGGCCAAGCGAGAGCGGCGGCTCCAGGTGCGGCTGCCTCACGCCGAGCGCAGGTTGCGCTGGCTGGGGATGCTCTTCGGAGACCCGTCGCATCGGAACGGTGAGGACCAACGTCACGCCAAGAGGACTCCGCGGGTCGCCCGGCGGCAACGTCATCATCGCCATCACCACCACAACCATCGGCATCATCATCATCATCATCATCATCATCATCATCATCATCATCATCATCATCATCATCATCATCATCATCATCAGCATCAGCATCATCATCATCAGCATCATCATCATCGTCCTCATCATCATCATCATCATCATCATCACCACCATAACCTTCGTCACCATCACCTTCACCATCATCAGCATCATCAGTATCATCGTTATTAGCATGATGATCAGCAGCATCGTCATACTTAGTAGGATCACTGTCATCAGCAGCAGCATCATCATCATCAGCATCATCACCATTGAGCAGCATCAGCATGAGCATCAGCATCATCCCAACCACCACCATCATTAATGAGCATCAACAACAGCATCATCAACATCCGCATCATGTCCATCACCGTCATCCTCATTATCGCCATCGCCATCACCACCACAGCCATAACCATCATCATCATCATCATCAGTACCACCACCACAACCACAACCATCAGCAACATCAGCATCAGCAGCATCATTCTAATCAGCAGCATCAGCATAATCATCAGCACCACTCACCATCACCATCGTCATCGTACACCAGCAGCCACATCAATATCACCATCATCACCATTCGTCATCACCATCATCCTCAGTCATTAGCAGCAGCATCATCGTCATTATCGACCTCAGAATCACTACAACCATCATCATCATCATCATCATCATGATCACACTCACCATCATCGTCATCACCATCACCATCATCAACATCAGCATCCTCATCCGCATCGTCATCAACATGATCATCATCGACAGCAGTATCAGCATCATGATCATCATCAGCAGCATCATCATAAGCATCATCCTCATCATCAGCAGGAGCAGCAGCTCCATTATCACAAACATTGATAAGCAGCATCAGCAGCAGCAGCAACAGCAGCAGCAACAGCAGCAGCAGCATCAGCATAATCAGCATCCGCTCTCCCTCGCCTCTCCCAATGTTTGCAACGGAGAACTCGTCGTAATTCGTGCAGATCTGGTTGCCGCAGCCACCGCATGGCAGCAGCCGCGCCTTCACCTTCGACAGGCATCGTTGTTGTCGTCGCCACCGTCGCTGGAAGAGGAGGAACAGGAGGGGCGGGGGAGAAGAAGCAAAGGAAAGAGAGAGAGAGAGAGGGAGGGAGGGAGGGAGGGAGGGAGGGAACGAGGAGCAGCAACAGCAGCAACAGCAAGTCCAGGGGTCCAGGGCAACCCCGGCACGCAGCACCGATGCTGCATTGACCCGTCGCGTCCCCAGCCCCGTCCACACCCGCCAGCTCGCGGCAGAAGGCGGCAGTCCCATCCAGATAAACCTCCTCCTCCAGCCGCCCCCCCTCCATCCATCCGTCCATCCATCCATCCATCCATCCATCCTTCTCCATCTCCTCCTCCTCGTCCTCCTCTTCCTCCTCCTCTTCCTCCAAATCCCTCCTCCACTTTCTTCCTCCAGCCGTCCTCCGCCCACTTCCTCCCGCCTCCTCCTCCTCCTCTTCCAGCCCCACCACCCTCTCCTTCATCCATCCTCCCCGATCCCTCCTCCCCCCCTCCTTCTCCACCCTCCTCCTACTCCATAGCCGTTTTGGCCCCGGGTTCTCCCCGAGCTTGCCGGCGCAACTCTTCAGAGCGCGGCCGGCGTCGGCGGGTCCCCAACCTCAGCAGCCACCTCGGGCAGGTCAGGGCGCTGGAACCTCTGGCCCGCCTCGCGCCACTGGTTTCCCCCGCGCGCTCCCGTTCCTCTTGGCCGTCTCCCCCCTGCGAGGGGCTTCTAGGGCTAAGTCGGGCCTGTCCCCCTACAGGGGGATTTTCGATGAAAAATCAAACATACCCCAAAAACAACCCCAAAAATGCCAAACAAATAGTATCCCGGCAAAGCAACCTAACAACGATGTGTAGGAGCATATCTGGAAGCATTCCTCTTAAGATTCAGATGAGAATCCAGTTGTAGAATTCTGCTGTTCTCGCAGTCGTAGTCGCATTCGCGATGACAGTCGCAGTGGCAACGGCAGTCGCAGTCACAGCCTCAGCCTCAGCCTGCCTCAGCCTCAGCCTCAGCCTGCCTCAGCCTCAGCCTGCCTCAGCCTCAGCCTCAGCCTGCTTCAGCCTCAGCATCAGTCTGCCTTCAGCCTCGGCCTCAGCCTCAGCCTGCCTCAGCCTCAGCCTGCATCAGCCTCAGCCTCAGCCTCAGCCTGCCTCAGCATCAGCCTGCCTCAGCCTCAGCCTGCCTCAGCCTCAGCAGCCTCAGCCTCAGCCTCAGCCTCAGCCTGCCTCAGCCTCAGCCTGCCTCAGCCTCAGCCTCAGCCTCAGCCTCAGCCTCAGCCTCAGCCTGCCTTGCAGCCTCAGCCTCAGTCTGCCTTCAGCCTCGGCCTCAGCCTCAGCCTGCCTCAGCCTCAGCCTGCATCAGCCTCAGCCTCAGCCTCAGCCTGCCTCAGCCTCAGCCTCAGCCTCAGCCTCAGCCTCAGCCTGCTTCAGCCTCAGCCTCAGTCTGCCTGCCTCAGCCTCAGGCCTCAGCCTCAGCCTCAGCCTCAGCCTCAGCCTGCCTCAGCCTCAGCCTCAGCCTCAGCCTCAGCCTCAGCATCAGCCTCAGCAGCCTCAGCCTCAGCCTCAGCCTGCTCAGCCTCAGCCTCAGCCGCTTCAGCCTCAGCCTCAGTCTGCCTGCAGCCTCGGCCTCAGCCTCAGCCTGCCTCAGCCTCAGCCTGCATCAGCCTCAGCCTCAGCCTAGCAGCCTCAGCCTCAGCCTCAGCCTCAGCCTCAGCCTCAGCCTGCCTCAGCCTCAGCCTCAGCCTGCAGCCTCAGCCTGCCTCAGCCTCAGCCTGCCTCAGCCTCAGCCTCAGCCTCAGCCTCAGCCTGCCTCAGCCTCAGCCTCAGCCTGCAGCCTCAGCCTCAGTCTGCCTTCAGCCTCGGCCTCAGCCTCAGCCTGCCTCAGCCTCAGCCTGCATCAGCCTCAGCCTCAGCCTCAGCCTGCCTCAGCATCAGCCTGCCTCAGCCTCAGCCTCAGCCTGCCTCAGCCTCAGCCTCAGCCTGCTTCAGCCTCAGCCTCAGTCTGCCTTCAGCCTCGGCCTCAGCCTCAGCCTGCCTCAGCCTCAGCCTGCATCAGCCTCAGCCTCAGCCTCAGCCTGCCTCAGCATCAGCCTGCCTCAGCCTCAGCCTCAGCCTGCCTCAGCCTCAGACTCAGCCTGCTTCAGCCTCAGCCTCAGTCTGCCTTTAGCCTCGGCCTCAGCCTCAGCCTGCCTCAGCCTCAGCCTGCCTCAGCCTCAGCATCAGCCTGCCTCAGCATTCAACATGTGGCCCGGGAATGGAGTTCTGGGAACTCGAAGAACACGAAGTGGCCTACAGTTGGCTCCGGGCATTCAAAATCATGCCCAGGAAGGGAGTTCTGGGAACTCGAAGACCACGAAGTGGCCTACAGCTAGCTCCAGGCATTCAAAATCATGCCCAGGAATGGAGTTCTGGGAACTCGAGGACCACGAAGTGGCCTACAGTTAGCTCCGGGCATTCAAAATCATGCCCAGGAATGGAGTTCTGGGAACTCGAAGACCACGAAGTGGCCTACAGTTAGCTCCGGGCATTCAAAATCATGCCCAGGAATGGAGTTCTGGGAACTCGAAGACCACGAAGTGTGTAACTGTTTGCTTAAAACGACTTCTGCAGATCCCTGTCCGGATGCCGCCCAGACTCCCCTGGGGAGTCATGATGCTCTTTTGACCCTATTAGAAACCTATCAGTCTTCGGTGCTAGGTAACAGAAAAATAATTCCCATATTATGTTTGAGCTATTTTTATGTTTGGTGCATTTTTTTAATATTTCGTCGAAAATACCCCTCTAGGGGAACAGGCCAGACATACAATATTCTACGGTCGAGCAAAGAACGCCAAGGGTTGTGGTGGAAGGGGGAAGGAGCGGAGGGACTGGTATTGTAAAGACTGTGTCCAACTCGTGTCGGGCAGGCCGCTCTTCAACTGGGGCTCCAATCTCAACTGCCTCTCTCGCCGCACGGAAAAGGAGGGTGTGACCAAGGCAAACGTGGAGCCTCCGCGGGGTGGACCGTGCAAGTCGAAGAGTGGAGCTGGTGCGGATCCTGCGCGCGTTCCTGGTGGCTCTTCTGAATACGACACCAAGCTCATTCAGCATTTGCGGGGTGAGATCGCGGAGCTGCGTGGGGCCAATTATGATGCTACGGATGCTTCACAGCTGCAGCACTGCAACTGGTCAGATGGCTTGGAACCTGCAGCTGGCACTCACGCTACTTCCTGGAGACAGATCAAGTTTGCGGCAGGCGTCCGAAGGCCGAAGTTCTTTGGGGTCCCGTCGCACGAGTAGTTGGCAAAGTATGGCGACATGGGCATACAACACATATGTTGTATTGGTACCGTGTGGGCTTACTGGCTTGCTCGTGCGGATGCGCTGCTGCATCGGGTCAGCCAGGTCGACGAGGATTCGATCGGCTCGAGTATCAGCAGCACCAACATGTGGCGCAATATATAGCGTGGGCTATGCGTCGCGTTTCCAAAACTGGCGGCCGGGAGCAAATAGACAACGTCGAGCACGTTGCCAACCAAGTCTTTGTGCGGATGCCGTCGAATTGGTTCTTGATGTGTCGGCCATGCTGCAGGCTCACTGCGGCGATTGCTGGGCCTACCTTGATTCGGACGGCAAGCCCACCGTCTTCGACAGGCTCACGGCAGAGGCGCATATTTTCCCAATATGGGGTTGTTGCCGTGGCCTCGTCAGGTGCGGTCGTGGCTGCAATGGAGGCGGTGGGCGCTTTGGCGCTTTAAGAAGGTGCTGCTTCTAATCCTGCTAAAAGGTTCGTTTCGTCCCGGTGGAAGACTCAAGAAGTTATCGAGCATGGTTGGCATCGGCTTCAAAGTGATGGTGCTACTATGCTCTGTGAAGGGTGCGTCACTCGGCATCGCTACATCAACCTTGCGAAGGCCATCCGACTGTCAAGGGCGGAGGTCGATGCATTTGTCCAACCGCAAAGGTCCGTTTCGAAGGTAGATGGCGTCCAGGTACCCCAAGACGAACGAGGCGCTCTGATGTCTGTGTCTTGGGTTGTCTTGTTCATATATATTCATGTTCAGGTCTATTTCTGCTTGCTGGCTCCAGCGCTGGATTGCGAATTGGTATTCTAGCTTTTGGTGCCTGCTTCGACAATGTTGTCACTCCTTGATGTGTCCTGGGATTGGCACGTACGTCGTTGTCCTGCTGAGGCGTTTGATCCAGGAAGGTGGTTCATCAGGCCCAGGCGAGCGTTTTCTTATTCGGCGTTTCGACATTGAGCGAGGAAGGGGGGGAGGGGGGGTCTCTGGCTCTGGACCTCTGCTTCGTGCGACCGTCCGCTTGCGACGGTGCGTCCTAGGAGGGAAGAATCCACCTGCTCGAGACAGGCGCCAAAAACAGCCAAAAACTGCTCCGTAGGGGGGGGAAAGGCGGATGCGAGGGCCCGCGCCGATCTTTTGGTTAGCAGCCGCAGGCGAGAGCGCCAACGGCGAGTAAGGTCCGAGCGGGCCGCGCGGGGGCCAAATTACCATTACCTAGCGCGGAGCAGAGCAAGACCTACCGCCAGGGGAAGCTTCAGCGCCGGGGCAGCAAGAGGAGCCGGAAGAACCCGCGCCGATCGGCACAGCAACGAATAAAAAACAATCACCAGCCGCTCCTGGGCCTGTGCAGCTGCCAAGCCGGGCTGGCAGGCGGGCCGGGGGAGCTCCCCGCGAGTCCTGCCGAATGCTGGCGTCCTCGTGGGCTTCCCGCTCCTCAGGTCGGCCTGCACCGTCTTCACTCCTGCTCCTCCTGCTCCTCCTCCTCCTCCGCCTCCTCCTCCTCCTCCGCCTCCTCTTTCCTCCTCCTCTCCTCCTCCTCCTCCTCCTCGCCCTCCTCCTCCCCTCCTCCGCCTCCTCCTCCTCCATCCTCCTCCTCCTCCGCCTCCCTCCATCTTCGATGTTCCATCCTCCTCCTCCTCCTCCTCCTCCTCCTCCTCCTCCTCCCCCTCCTCTTCTTCCTCCTCCTCATCAAACCACTCCTCCTCCTCCTTCGAACTATTGGCTTGTGGCTCGTTCAGATGCAGCCATCCCCCCCAAGCAGCCCTCTGCGCAGAGGGGGGGTGATCAAACGGGGCTCTCGCTATGCCCGCCAGGATTCCGTCATGATCAAACCTGAAGAACTCCCTCTCATGGTCCAGCTTGACGTCTCCTGATCGCGGTGGTGTTCGCGGTGTGGCACGCTCCTGCCCTCCCGACGGTCGTGGATCCTCCGCACGCCACCCCAGACCTCCCATCCATCATCCTGGCATCCTGGCCCCCACTGAGGGGTGTGCCCGTGCCACAGACGCGTGCCGAAGGTGAGGGAAGGGGAGAATGACAGAATACGCTCCTGGTATGTCTGCAAGGGTGTCGTCGACACCACATGCCTCGAGCTGCTCCTGCTCCTCCTCCTCCTCCTCCTCCTCCTCCTCCCTCCTCCTCCTCCTCCTCCTCCTCCTCCTCCGCCTCCCCCTCCTCCGCCTCCTTCTCCTCCTGCTCCTCCTCCTCCTCCCTCCTCCTCCTCCTCTCCTCCTCTCCTGCTCCTCCTCCTCCTCTCCTCCTCCTCCTCCTCCTCACTCCTCCTCCTCCTCTCCTCCTCCTCCTCCCCCCTCTCCCTCCCACCTCCTCCTCCTCCTCCTCCTCCTCCTCCGCCTCCTCCGCCTCCCAACCTCCCTCCTCCCTCCTCCCTCCGCCCTATTCCCGCCCCGAGGGGGTTACCTGTCGTGGAGGGGGGCACGACCAGTTCCCCTCGGGTGAGCTAAAATCCCCTGGGCAGCCGGCCCCAGGATTCGGCAGCCACCCTCCCCAGGAGGGGGGGGGGGGGGGGGCGATCGGGGGGTGGCGACCTGGGCTCCCCCCCTCCCCCCCCAGCAAGGGTTAGGTCGAGCATGTCCTCCTTACAGGCGGGTTTTGGACGAAAAATTAAAGATGGCCCCAAAAGATTCAAACAAAGTCAAAACTACTCAGAAAAATCGTCCCCTGACGTTTTTTCTAGCTCTGAATCCTGTAGAGGGACACGCCCAGCTTAAAGCAAGGGGCCTCCAGGACCCATCCTCTGCTCGCCGCCAGGCTCTGGGAGGCGTGGCGGATGGTTGAGTGCGGTGCCGCGCTCCCTGCCCCTTCGGGCATGCGCCCATGATTTGTGATGCGCCTTGGGCACTTTCTTGACGAATTATGGGCGTTTGTTCGACCTCTCAGAGAGCAGGGTTCAGTGCGATTCGTCTCATGGTGTCATTCTACTATGTCGGGCATGGCTTCCCATAGCTTGCACTGCCCCTATCTGTTCATGCACTCCAGGGTTTCACGGTACCGTTTCACCTGTCCCAAAGCTGTTTAGTCACTTGAACGTTAGGTCTCAGGCATCCCGTAGATATCCGCTCCGGAGGCTGCCAAGTCTTTTTTGACTTTTCGACCACTTGACGGCTCAGGCCTCGAGCGACCCCACGGCAATTGAGCACGACCACGCGCTACTGCCACCGGCCGCCGCCTCCGCCTCCATGCTCCCTCCTCATTCCTCCTTCCTCCCTCCTCCCTCAGCGCTCCTCCCTCCTCCCTCCTCCCTCCTTCCTCCCCCCTCCCTCCTCCCTCCTTCCTCCCCCTTCCCTCCTCCCTCCTCCCTCCTCCTCGGCGGAAGGAACGCCGCCGCAGCAGCGGGGCCTTCCTGCGCCCCTCGGAGGTGCCGTGCCGGGCGCAGAAGCGCGCCGTGTCCTTCCGAGCGGGCGGGCTGGCCGAGCCCATCCAGAGGGGTCGAGGGCGCCTCCTCCTCCTCCTCCTCCTCCGCCTCCACCATCCTCCTCCACCTCCTCCTCCTCCTCCTCCTCCTCCTCCTCCTCCTCCTCCTCTCCTCCCCCCTCCTCGTCCTCCTCCTCCTCGTGATCATCATCATGAGCATCATCATCATCCTCATCATCAGCAGCAGCATCATCAGCATCAGCATCATCATCGTCAACCTCATCAGCAGCATCCCCCTCCTCCGCCTCCTTCTCCTCCGTCTCGTCCTCGTCCTCCTCATCCGCCTCCTCATACTCCTTCTCCAGCCCCTCCTCCTCCTCTTCTTCTTCGTAACATTTTATTAATGTGCATAGTAGTATCGTTCGTAGTATTATTATTCGTCTTAAGTAGTAGTGTTGCTATTATTCTTCTCCTTTGCATTATTAGTGTTAGCCGTCGTCTGCTTATTATATGTAGTAGTATGATTCTTCGTTGTCGTATTACCCGTATGATTCGTCATGTTCGTCGTCGTTTTCGCCTTCGTCTTCGTCGTATTACTCTTCTTGTTAGTATTCGTAGTGTTAGTCGTATCAGTATTATTAGTATTATTAGTATTATTAGTATTATTATTATTATTATTATTATGAATATTATTAGTAGTAGTAGTAGTAGTAGTAGTAGTAGTAGTAGTAGTAGTAGTAGTAGTATTACTAGTAGTATTATTATTATTATTATTAGTAGTAGTAGTAGTAGTAGTAGTAGTAGTAGTAGTAGTAGTAGTAGTAGTAGTAGTAGTGGTAGTATTCGTAGTAAGTAAAGTAGTAAGTAGTACTAAGTAGTAAGTATTAAGAATAGTAGTAGTAAGAAAGTAGTAGATAGTAAGTGGTAGTAGTAGGAGTAGTAGTAAATTCCTTCTATTCCTCCTCTCCTCCTCCACGCCCCTGACCCTCCCCCCTTCCCCCTCCGCCTCCTCCTCCTCCTCCTCCCCCTCCGCTCCTCCTCTTCCTCCTTCTTGCCCTCCTCCTCCTCCCGCCCCTCCGCATCCTTTCTTATCCCCCTCCCTCCTCTCCTCCTCCTCCTCCTCCTCCTCCTCCTCCTCCTCCTCCTCCGCCTCCTCCTCCTCCTCCTCCTCCGCCTCCCTCTACCTCCTGCCGCCTCCTCCTCCGCCTCCTCTTCTTCTTGTTAGCATGATTAGTCGTATGGTGCTTCTTCTTCGAAGTGTTAGTATTAGTATTGTTCGGATTCATATTATTCGCGTTCTTAGTCTCATTGTTGGTGTCCTTCTTTTCAGTATTATTTGTATTATAATTATTAGTCGCGTTATTATTTGTAGTATTAATAGTATGATTAGACTGCTTCTTCTTCATCCTCCTCCTCCTCCTCCTCCTCCCCCGCCTCCTCCCCCCCCGCCTCCTCCTCCTCCTCCACCTCCTCCTCCCCCCTCCTCCTCCGCCTCCTCCTCCTTTTCTTCCTCCTCCTCGTCTCCAAATGATTATTCGTCAAACCTGTGTATTATTTGTTATAGTATTACGCTCCGCGTTCTTAATGTTACTATTCGCATTGGTAGCCTTACTCGTAGTATGATTGGTCTCGGTGTCTTAGTATCATAAAAATCACAGTCGTATAATGATGAAAAGCCATCGTGTTAGTATTAGCAGTGTTCTGCTTAGTGGTTGCACTCGTATTCCAAGATGCTCGCATTACTATATGTAGCGTTTTCTTGTTTTCATCATGGCAGATGCCGTAATTATATGTATGAGTATCAGTCTGATGCTTCTTCATATGAGTATTCCTCCTTCGTCCTCCTCATTTTGGCGCAAGCGATCGCACGGCCCTCCTCCTCTGCGCCTCTCCTCGGAGGCGTCGGCATGGCGGGGCCTAGAGGCGCTTCCTCGGCCGCTGCTGACCTCGCGCCCCTGGTGGCGGCGGCGGTCCGCGCGGCCGTGGACGGCGGAGCCCCGCGGCGCACCGTGGCTGCGGTGGCGCGCTCTGCGGTGTCGGCGGCGGCCGCTGCGGCTGCGCCCACGCCGGAGGGGCCGCCCGCTGCAGACGGCGGCGCGGCGCGCCACGCACCTGCGGTGCGGCTGCCGCTCCGCCGCGCGCCGCGTCGGAGGCGAAGCGGGGAGCGGCGCCGTCGGGCCGCCGCCAGCGCCCTGCTGGGCGGCGCGCCCTGGAGCGGGGGGAGGCGGCGATGGACGCCCACATGGCGGTGGTGGAGGCTGGCGCGCTCTCGGCGCTCGTCGGCCCTGCGGCTGCGGCCATGCACGGCGGCGGCGACGCCGACCTCCTCGACGACTCCTGGGCGGAGGTGCCCCCTCCGCGGTCGCGGAGGCGGCGTCCGGAGGCTGCTGCTGCTGCTGCTGGAGCGGCTGGGGCGGGTGCTGACCCCCCGGCCGCGGAGGCTGCGCCTGCGGCGGCGGCGGCGCCTGAGGAGCGCGCGAGCCTGCTCGCGCTGCTCCACGAGCGCTGCGGGTTCGGGCCCGAGCTTGACGCCATGGACGTCGACCGCCTCCTCCTCCTCCTCCTCCTCCTCCTCCTCCTCCTCCTCCTCCTCCTCCTCCTCCTCCTCCTCTTCCTCCCCCTCCTCCTCCTCCTCCTCCTGCTCCTGCTCCTCCTCCTCCCCCCTCCTGCTCCAACTTCTCCCTCCTCTCTCCCCCTCCCTCCGCCCCAGAGAAGTCCCCGAGGAGCCCGTGAGTTCTGAGAAGTCCACTGCCCTCTGCAAGAGGCTCCCCACAGCCGGGCCCCCAGTTTTGTCCGCCGCCCTCTGCCGGAGCGACGGCGGCGATGACGGTAATATGACCGCGCCGACTGCAGCGACGGCGACGGCGGAGATGGCGGCAACCACGGCGAAGAAGGGAGAGAGTGAGCTCTGTGGCGAGGGGTAGAAAGCGGGGTGAGACCCGGACGAGGGCCCAAGTCGCCTCCGAGCAAGGGCCTGTGATCCCCGAGCCCCGCTCCGGCCCCTATCCTCGATGCCGTGGTCCTCGAGCCGCGATCCCCGAGCCCGCTCGACGTCGGCCTCCACGCCCCTCATTGAGGCCGCCCTGGCCAGATCTTCATCCCGGATACTCGGCCCGCACGAAAAAGGGGGGGGGAATAGGGAAAGGGGGGGTTACGAAATCTGCGGCATGCAGCTGGATTCGGCCCCGCCGCCGGGCCCATTCCTGGATACATGGCCGCCTCCCGGCGCCGGGAGGCGCCGGGAAAATCAGCCAGGTGAGCTGATTCTCAAACCCCCCCTTTGCTATCTCCCCTTTCGCCCTGCCCGAGATATGTAAGTTTTTGACGGTCCTGGGCCAAAAGCGGGCACCGAGGCCGGAATTCGGGAGAGCCCTGTGGCGCGCCTTCTTTGTTCGATCGCCGATCCCTGGAGCCTGGACGCTCGAAGATCGATCCTGGGCTTAGCTTAAGTCGGGCGTGTCCCCCTACAGGGGGATTTTCGCCGAAAAAATAAAATACTCCAAACAAATTAAAAAGATGCCCGAAAATACTCCAAAAAAAGTCCCCATACTATTTTTCCCGACCTAGGCTCTGCCTAGAAGGGTTCGTACTGTCTTGGCTTAAAGGGGCCGGGCAGTGTAATGCGCCCCAGGCGGTTCCCCCGGTCCCCTGGGAGCCCAGCAAAAGCAACAGCAAAGGTAAAAGCAAACGCGCGGTTCCCCCAGTTGTGCTCCCTGGGTGCCAAGCAAAAGCAAAAGCAAAAGCAAAAGCAAAGGCAAAAGTGAAGGCAAAAGCGAAGACAAAGCAAAAACATAGCATAGCATAGCATAGCATAGCATAGCATAGCATTGCATAGCGCAGCATAGCATAGCGCATCCTAGCATAGCCTAGCCTAGCCTAGCCTAGCCTAGCCTAGCCTAGCCTAGCCTAGCCCAGCAAAGCATTGCGCAGCATAACATAGCATTGCATAGCACAGCATGGCATAGCATAGCAGAGCAGAGCATAGCAAAGCATAGCATAGCGCAGCACAGCATCCACTATTGCTGCTGCTATACATACATATATATATGTGTATGAGTATGTGTATACACATGTATGTGCTTATATGTGTGTGCCCGTATGTTCCATGCATGTTGTCCGTCTGTGGGCCATCTTGAGCCCTTAGTGGGGCAGCTGGAGCCCTTAGGATTCACGAAGGTTTCGCACATAGCACCGGCCGGGAGACATGTAACCCGACGTATTATCGCATGTCCTAAATGTCTTTCCATCTGTGCAAATATATGTGTAGCTATATATATATATATACACAACGCCCATGTGGAATGCTGCATGTGTGTGCGTGTGTGTGTGCCTGTATTTGTTCAGCACCGCGTCGTAATCCCGTCCATCCTCGTTGCCGATCGGCGTTTACCGCTCCTACTAATGTTGCTTTCCTAGAGGCTCCAACTCCTAGGTAGGGTCGCACTGGGATAATTTGACTATTTTTGAATATTCCCCCTGTAGAGGGACAGGCCCGACTTAATCCTGGGCCTTGGCTGCGCTGCCTCAGAGGCTCCCACAAGCTGGGCGGACGACAAGGAGAAGGGAGGGGAGGAAGCGGAGGGCGAGGGCACAGGCTGGTCGGAAGAGGTGGGCAAAAGCATGAAGCAAGTAGATTGGCGTCAGGCCCTCCCCAGGAATCACAGCACAGATCGAGACCGTGCCGACTCTTGAAGCAGGAAGACGCTAGAAGTATACTGGGATCTGGAAACGCAACAATACATAGGCGTGTAGTTGAGGGAAGGAGGAGGAGGCGGAGGAGGAGGGGGAGGAGGAGGAGGAGGGGGAGGAGGAGCAGCAGGAGCAGCTCACTCTCGCAAGCCCGACTCCCCTGGAAGACAACAGAGTAGGGATCCTGGACCCCTCTGACCTCGACCTTCCATCCTGGATCCCGCGCTCCTCGAGACAGGGTCCCTCGATCCTGGAAGCCTCCACCCTCGTTCCTCGATCTCTCCGAACTCGTTCTTCGATCCCTCCAAACTCGACCCCTCGACTCTGGATCGCTCGCCCTCTCGGGCCCTTTCTCCCACGGCCCCCCTGACCCCTCCCACCTGGACCCTGGATCCCCTCCGCCCGCCGCTGGCGAGGTCCTACTTCTGCTCCTCCTCCCCCCCCCCCTCCTTACCCTCCGACTCCCACGCCCCGATCGCTCCCCCAGCTCCTCCTCCCCCCCTTCCCCCACCCCCCCTGCCTCCCCCTCCCCCCTCATCCCTCTCCCTCCCCTCCCACTGCTGCCTTCCTCCACGCCTCCTGGGCTCCTGGCGAGCGCAGCCTCGCCTTGCCTCGGCAGGAGGAGGAGGAGGAGAAGGAGGAGGAGGAGGAGGAGGAGGAGGAGGAGGAGGAGAGGGAGGAGGAGGAGGAGAAGGAGGAGGAGGAGGAGGAGGAGGAGGAGAAGGAGGGGGAGGAGGAGGAGGAGGGAGGGGGGAGGGAGGGTAGGGAGGGAGCAGGGAGGGGGGAGGGAGGGAGGGAGGCAGGGAGGCAGGGAGGGAGGGAGGAGGAGGTGGAGGGAGGAGGAGGAGGAGGAGGAGGAGGAGGAGGAGGAGGAGGAGGCGAAGGAGGAGGAGGAGGAGGAGGAGGAGGCGGGAGGAGGGAGGAGGAGGAGGAGGGCGGCAGGTGTGAGGACCCGGAGGCAGGCCGCGCACCTCCCCCGCACGGTGGCGCAGGGCGCCCGCCTGCCGCCCCCCTTGCGGGGCGCGGCGCCGCGACGGGCCGGTCCTTCTGCAGCAGCACGTAGCCCGCCGGGCGCCCGAGCAGCCCGTCGCGCTCGCCGCGCGCAGTCGGCGGCGGCTCGGCCACGTCCGCCGCCGCCGCCTTCGGCCGAGCAGCGATCGTCGTCGTAATCGTCGTCGTCGTCGGCGTCGGCGTCGGCATCGTCGTCGTCGTCGTCGTCGGCGTCGTGGTCGTGGTTGTCATCGTGGTCGACGTCGTCGCCGCCACGGTCGTCGCCCTCCTTGAAGGCGACGTCGTCGTCGCTGCCCTTGTCGCCGCGGCCGTCGCCGTCTTCGCACGCGCAATCGGCGTCGCCGTCGGAGAATGATGAGGCTGCAAAGCCGATGCCTACAAGCTTCGTCGAGAGCGAGACGGGGGGGAGGGGGGGGAGGAGTAGGGGGGAGGGTGGGGAGGAGAAAAGGATGAAGACGTTGGAGAAGGAAAGGGAGTGGGGGGAGGGAGGAACGGAAGGGAGAGGAGGGGAGGGAGACGGGAAAAAAAAGGGGGTAGAGGAGGAAGATGAGAAAGGGAGACTCAATGAAATGGGACGGGGAGGGAAGGCAGGAACCGTCCAAATGGGGGGTACGATGAAGTAAGGAGTCCGTGCAAAGGGGAGATGGCCAGGGAAAATTGAAGGGAGGAGCACGAGGGAAGGAAGTCGGGAAGGAGACCTGACGAGCTTCGGCCAGCGCCCGTGGGGCCGCGGCCAACGGAGGCCAGCAACGAGGGGGACGGCGGCGGCGACGGCGGCGGCGGCGGCGGCGCTCGCGGCAACCACGCCGAGGGCGCCGGCGCCGACGACGACGCCTCCGCCGCCAGCGACGGCGGCGACCACGGCGGCGGCGGCGGCGGCGGCGACAACGGCGGCGCCGGAGACGACGACGGCGCCTGCGCCGCGGCAGGCGCAGCCGCGGTCGCCGCCGCGGCCGCGGCGGGGGGAGGGGCGGAACAGGCCGCGGCCGCGGGCCTGGCCGTCCTCCTGGGACGCGCGTCGTGTCCGCCGTCGCCGCCGCAGCCGTCGCCGTCGCCGCCACCGCCATCGTGAGCTCGTCCTCCGGAGGCCAAGCGCCGTCGTCGTCGGCGGCGTCGTCGTCACTCGTCGTAACTCGTCGTCGCTCGTTGTCGACGTCGTGGCGGCGGTCGTCGTCGTCGCCGTGGTGGTTCGTCGTGACTCGTCATCACTCGTCGTCGTTGTCGTGGCGGCCGTCGTCGTCGTCGTCGTCGTAGTGGTCACTCGTCGTCGCCGTCGTCGACGTCGTCGTCGTCGTCGTCACTCGTCGTGACTCGTCGTCGTCGTCGTCGTCGTCGTCGTCGTCGTCGTCGTCGTCGTCGTCGTCGTCGTCGTCGTCGTCGGCATCGTCGTCGTCGTCGGCGGCGGCGTGGCAATCGTCGTCGTCATCGCAGCCCTCCTTGGCAGCGAAAGCGGTAGCGGCGGCAGCAGTATTCAGCACCGACGGGGGCGGCGACCGCGACGATGACGGCCATGGCGGCTATGGTGATGGCGCAACTGGCGACCAAAGCCGAGGCGGCGACGACCACCACGGCCACGACCGCGTTGACAACGACCACCACCACCACCATCATCACGACGACTGCGACGAGGGCGAGAAAGGGGGGAAGGTGGGGGAGGGAGGGAATATACAGGGAGCCCTCGTCCTCCCCCCTCCCCTTAGTCCTCTCGACTTCATTCCACTCCCCGCCATCAGCCCACCCCTCCGTCCCACCCAATCCTTCCCTCCCCGTTCCTGAGTCACCCCCCGTCCCTCCCTCCTGCCTGCGCCCCTGTGATCCGAGATCGTCCTCATCTGACCCCATGCGTGATGATCTTTACTTGATTCAGTGCGCGGGCTCATTTTTTGACGGCTCCAGAAGTCCAAGGTGGCGGAAAAAAAGCAAGATGACGGGCCTCCCCACTCCCCTCCTCCTTCTCCTCCTCCTCCTCCTCCTCTTCCTCTTGCTCCTCCTCCTCCTCCTCCTCGTCCTCCCTCCTTGTCTCCCTTTTGACGTTTGGCAAACATGAGCGACGAGGCTGATGCGTTCTCCGTCTCGTCCTCCGCCTCCTCACCTTCAGACTCATCATCACCATCATCAGCAACATCGTCAACCCCACCACCACCACCGTCGTCATCAGCAAGAGCAACATCGTCATCATCATCGCTATCGTCATCGTCGTCGTCATCGTCGCCATCGTCATCGTCATCATCATCGCCAGCGTC
>CAUYUJ010020691.1:80480-85480 GCA_963575745.1 Prorocentrum cordatum
CCAGGCTGTGGGCCGAAGGTTCGCAGTTTCCTGTACCAGGTGCAGCTTGCAGTTTCCACTATTACAGTTTTGCTTCTGGCTGCTTACTGTTCCTTGTTGATGGACCGCGCGAGGGGGGGGAGCGAACAGGCAGGTTTAGCACGCCCTGAGCGTGTTGTCTGAATTGCTGGTTGGGTAAAAATTGACACCCCTCACGCAGATCGGCGGGTCAGGGTCCAAAAACATACGGGATTCGCCACATTTCGAAAATTCAGTGGCACCCCTCAGATCGGCGGGGTCAGGGTCCAAAAACACATGGGATTTGCCACATGTCTGAAATTCGCTGGCACCGCCTCATACGCAGATCGGCGGGGTCAGGGTCCAAAAGCACACGGGATGTGCCACATTTCTAAAGTTCGGTGGCACCCCTCACGCAGATCGGCGGCGTCAGGTTCCAAAAACACATGGGATTTGCCACATTTCTGAAATTCGCTGGCACCCCTCACGCAGATCGGCGGGGTCAGGGTCAGCAAACACATGGGATTGGCCACATTTCTGACATTCGGTGGTACCCCTCGTGCAGATCGGCGGGGTCAGGATGCAAAAACAAACAGGATTTGCCACATTTCTAAAATTCGCTGGCACCACTTCCTTCACGCAGATCGGCGGGGTCAGGGTCCAAAAACACATGGGATTTGCCACATGTCTGAAATTCGCTGGCACCCCTCACGCAGATCGGCGGGGTCGGGGTGCAAAAACATATGGGATTTGCCACATGTCTGAAATTCGCTGGCATCCCTGACGCAGATCGGCGGGGTCGGGGTGCAAAAACATATGGGATTCTCGATATTTTTGAAATTCGCTGGCACCCCTCACGCAGATCGGCGGGGTCAGGGTCCAAAAACACATGGGATTTGCCACATGTCTGAAATTCGCTGGCACCCCTCACGCAGATCGGCGGGGTCAGGGTGCAAAACCATATAGGATTTGCCGCATGTCTGAAATTCGCGGGCACCCCTGACGCAGATCGGCGGGGTCGGGGTGCAAAAACATATGGTATTATCAACATTTTTGAAATTCGGTGGCACTCCTCACGCGGATCCGTAGGGTGGCACCCCTCACGTAGATCGGCAGGGTCACGACGTCTTACCAATCGCCAGGTGTGGTAACCCCTCTGGTCATCTATTGGTTTTGCTCACGAAGAGTCGGCCTCGCATGAAGTTCCGGTACTGCTTTACGACAGCGCCCAGGCCTCATGACATAGCTCTTGCATAGCGCATTCTCCGAGAGAGGGGGCCGGCGGCAGGGGGCGAAGCCCGTACGGCAAAAATGGTCCCAAAAAATACCCGAACAAAGATTAAAAAATACTCCAAGCATCGTCCCTCGACTATTTTTCATTACTACTTTTGAACACTCCTCCTGTAGAGGGCCACGCCCGACTTAACCCTTCCCCCTCCCTTCCTCCTTCCCCCCCCTGGTCCTGTGGAGGGCCCGCCCCTCCTTCCCTCGTTCTCCCCCCCCCCCCTTCCCGTCACACAGGTTTCCCCGGAGTTGGGTTTTCGCCTGCATTTGTTCCAAAATGCTGCTCTCGCTGAGGCGCTGGCCTCATTTTCGGGCCCCGCTCGTTCCGAATCGCGCTCCCGCTGCAGCGCTGGCCTCATTTCCGTGCTTCCGCTCGTTCCGAATCGTGCTCCCGCTGCAGCGCTGGCCTCATTTCCGCGCTTCCGCTCGTTTCGACTCGTGCTCCCGCTGCAGCGCCGGCGTCATTTCCCGTGCCATGCCACGGCATGCAATGCAATGCTAGGTTGATACTACGCTTTGCGGTGCTCTTCTACGCCATGCCATGCCGTGCTCTACAATGCATCGCGTACCCTTTCGGGATCATTGCCCTGCTCGACATCCGACTGAGCGAGTAGAGAGGGGATCTGCGCCATGGTACGGGATGGGAGGGAGGGGTAGGATGTCAGATATGACGCGAGGCCATCCCTGCTTGGGCCCCCCTCTCCCCCCTCCCTTCCGTCCCCTTCCTTCTCCCCCCCCCCTCCTTCCTCCCTCCTTCCCCCCTCCTTCCTCCTTCCCCCCCCCTCTTCCTCCCTCCTTCCTCCCTCTTCCTCCGTCCTCCCCCCCCCTCCCTTCCTCCTCCCTTCCCCCTCTTCCTCCGCCCTCCCCCCTCCCTTCCTCCCTCCTTCCCCCTCCCTTCCTCCCTCCTCCCCTCCCCCATCCCCCTCCGTCCCCCTCCCTTCCTCCCTCCTCCCCCCCCCCTCAGATCCTGTGGAGGGCCAGGGACCGCCCGCCTCCCTTTCCGGCAGGCGCTCGCCGATCGCACGCCGCCGCCGCCGCCGTCGCCGCTGCCGTCGTTGCCGTCGCCGCTGCCGTCGTCTGCTCTGCGAGGCGGGGACTTTATCCATTGAGGGGCAACGATAGGGGGAGACTGGCATAGGGGGGGATGCATCGACCTGGGATCGGCGATACCTCGCCGAGGGATTGGGGAGAGGCCTCTGGTAGTGAATCCGCACCTTCCTGGGCGGGTTGAAGCTATCGGGCCCCTATCGGCGGTCAATGGGCGATTCAGGGTCGATGCATCCCCCCCTATGCCTATCCCCCCATATCGCTGCCCCCGATCCATACCCACCGGGGAAACGACGTCCTGGCACCCCAGCGGGCGATGGATATGGATACATTTTGGCCCCCGGGGGCCCGAATGTATCCAGATCCACCGCCTGCGAGGTGCCCGAAAATCGATCCTCCAGGTGGTGGTCAAGTTCCCGCCTCGGATTCTCCGGTGGTCGTCGCCGGCGCCGTTCGGATCGAGGCTGGCCTCTGGCGCCCCTGCCGTTCCCACAGGGCTTGCTCGGGCGGGGGTTCCCAGAGGGACGGATCAGGCGCGCCGCGCCCGTGCCGGAGCGGGCCGGTCTTTGCCCAGGTTGTCCGGAGGAGACGGTGCCCTTCCGTCGACCTGGCCTGGCCGCGGGAGGTTTTCGGCAACTGCCCGCCAGTTCACCAGCCTCGAACGTATCCCTATCCCTAGGCGATGACAATCTTAGGGATTCGCCCTCAAAAGATGAGGGAATCCCTAAGGTTGACATCGTGATGAGGAGGTGCCCAGCATAGGGATAGGGATATGTTCCAGGCTGGTAACCAGTGGCATGAACATAAGCGCCCGGAGGTCCGCGCGAGCCTCTGTGGTCGGCGCCCATCGCCCCTGGCGCTCCCCGCGCGCCAGCCCGCACAATCCGCGCGGCCCGTCGGTTGGTTCTCTTCCTTCTGTGTTCGCCCTCGGGTGCTCCGTGGGTGGATCTGGCCCGGAGCTTGTCCCTGGAGGCCCGTGTGGCCCCTCTGGGATTCGGGCGATCCCCGGAGGTCCCCGGGAGTTTCGGGGAGGTTCCGACGGGCCCTGGGCAAGGGGTGGACTGGGCCCTCCTCTCCTCCTCGATCGCCCGATAGGCCCCGCCCTCCACCGCCTCCGCAGAGATCCGACGTCGTGATTTTTTCAATACGGGGTCCCCGGAAGTCTCGACCCATTCCCCAGGACCGGTTGTTCATCCTGAGTCGTTTTTTGACGCTCCCGAGGACCGGCGAGGGCCCCTGGGGGCCGAAATTTGCGAAAATCCTCCGCCTTGATTTTTTCAATGCGTTGGATCTCTGGGTCCCAGAATCGACCCCCTCACACTCCGGCGCGCCCTCCTTGCCTGCGCCCCTCCTTCCCTCCCCGGCCCCCGCTGCTGGAGGGCGGCGTGGGGCCAGGCTGGCCCCGGTTGGCAGGCCTTCAGCAGATCGAAGGTACTTGTGCTCCCCCTCGTCCCCCCCTTTGGTCCGCTCTTCTATTTTATCCCCTTTGGTTGTGTTGTGTTATGAGACGGGCTTTCGTGCCTCTCCTCCTCCCCCCCCTCCTCCTCCTCCTCCTCCTCCTCCTCCTCCTCCTCCTCCTCCTCCTCCTCCTCCTCCTCCTCCTCCTCCTCCTCCTCCTTCCCTCCCACGCGGAGCCTGCATCTGCGTCGGGCGATGGCAGGGCCTGGGTCGCAAGCTCACGCAAGAACTCCCATCGCCGAGGGCCCTCCTGGCCCCCCCGATCGGCCAGTTCCCATTCCTGCTGCTCAGCTATTGCCCGGCCTGCGACAACCGGAGGTCGGGGTGGATCTGGAAGGAGCGGAGGCTGATGTCCCACTCCATCCTCTCCCCCCACCCGGAGTGCCCAGGCGGGCCCGAGATGGGTCGCCGTGGGGTCGCAAGCGCTTCCGAGTGCGCGCGTGAGTGCCCGCGGGGGGAGGAGAAGGAGCAGCAGCAGAAGCAGCAGGAACAGAAGGAGGAGACGGCGGAAAAGGACGAGAAGGCGAAACGGAGGAGACCGAGGAGGAGGAGACGAAAGAGAAGACCGACGACGACGAGGACGAGGACGAGGACGAGGACGAGGACGAGGACGAGGACGACGACGAGGAAGCCGAGGAGGAGGAGGACGCGTAGGAGGAGAGGCTCTGAATGGCTCTCGAAGGTTTTAGGCAGCTCAATGGAGGAGTTTCTAATGATTATGGGGTCATCTTGGGGGTCAGGGGGCGCAGGGGGAGAGAGAGGAGGAAGAAGACGGTAAAGAGGATGAGGAGCAGGAGGGAGGGAGGAGAAAAAGGAAGACAAGGGGAATGAAGAGAAGAGATGACAAAAGCGAGTAGCAGCAGGCCGAGCAGGGACAGGAGCAGGAAGTGCAGCAGAGGAACGCGGCAAATTCCTTTGCGGCCCTCCGGTTGCCGCCCTTGCTGAGCGCGAACATCTCCTCCTCGGATATCGAGTCCTCGGTCGCGCTGGCGACGCTCAGGATCCTGTGGCCGTACTCGCCGTGGATCTCGCTGCACAGCCTGCAGACCCAGGTGTTGAGGTCGAGGCAGATGTAGTCCTGGAAGGGAGAGGGGGGGTCCGCTTCTCCACCACATCATACTACGCCTCCTCTACATCCTCCTCCTCCTCCTCCTCCTCCTCCTCCTCCTCCTCCTCCTCCTCCTCCTCCTCCTCCTTCCTCCTCTTACCCATCC
>CAUYUJ010020691.1:90480-107980 GCA_963575745.1 Prorocentrum cordatum
TCATCAGCAGCAGCACCATCATCGTCGTCAACGCCAGCATCAGCATCATCATCGTCATGATCAGCATCATTGACATCATCTTCAATCACAAATATCAAAATCAGTGGTATCATCAGCAGCATTGTCATCAGCATCATCATAATCATCATGAGCAGCATTCTCACCACCGCCACCACCATCACATCACCATCACCATCACCATCACCATCACCATCACCATCATCATCATCATCATCATCATCATCATCATCATCATCATCATCATCATCGTGGTCATTATCATCAGCATCACCATCATCAGAATCACCAGCGTAATCATCCTCATCAACATGCTTAAAACCATCGCCCATCATCATTAGCAGCAGCATCTTCCGCATCATCACCAACGGCATTATCACCATCATCAGCAGCATCATCCCCGTGAATGTCATAATCACTTGCATCAATGTCAGCACCAATACCAGCACCAGCGTCAGCATCAGCATCGTCGTCCTAATCAGCATCAGCAACGTCATCATCAGCATCATCAGCAGCCCCAAAGTCATCTTCAACATCGTTATCGTCATCCTCACCGTAAGCATCGTAATAGTCATCATCATGACCATCATGTTCATCATGATGATCAGAAGCAGCAACGGCAGCATATCATTACCATCGACATCATCATCATCATCATCGACATCATCATCATCAACATCATCAGCATAATCATCATAAGCAGCATCATCGTCATCATCCTCGTCATCATCATCATCATCATCATCATCATCATCACCATCAGCATCATCATCATCACCATCAGCATCATCATCACCTTGATCATCATAATAGTCAGCATCAACATCACCAGCAGCATCATCACCATCACCAGCACCACCACCACCATCGCCATCACCATCACCGTCACCATCATCAACCACAACAGCATCGTCATCATCCTGCGACAACGACGACGACGACGACGACGACGACATCCACGACGACGACATCCACGACGGCGGCGATGCCGCCCACGGCGGGCGGCGGCGACGCCGCCGACGAGAGGCCTCCTCAGCTCCCGCGGCTTGGCCGGCGTGGGGTCCGGGCCCTCGACGTAGGCCGGCATCCGCCCGCGAGCGCGCGGCAGGAGGAGGAGGAGGAGAAACTAGGAAGAGGAAGAGGAGCAGGAGGATGAGGAGGAGGAGGAGGAAGAGGAGGAGGAGCAGGAGGATGAGGAGGAGGAGGTGGGGAGGAGGAGGAGGAGGAGGAGGAGGAGGAGGGGAGGAGGAGGAGGAGGCGACGGCGGCGGCCGCGCGGCGCCTCGAAGAGCGGCCCCGCCCGCGCGGCCGCGGCTCGGGCTCGCCGGGTCGGCGCGGCTGCGGGCAGCCGGAGGCCGTGCGGAGGGAAAGCGGTGGGCGGTGTCGCCGCCGAAAGGCCGCGGCGGCTACGAGCGGGAGAGAGGGGAGAGAAGGTGGGATGTGGGGGACTTTTGTTTCGTTGTTTTATTTGGCCGTGGGCTAGAGTCCAGCGCTAGCGCCCACGCACTCGGGGAGCGGGAGGGCTGGAGGGGGGAGGGTTGCCAGGGGAAGGGGGGCCAAGGAGAAGGGGGAGGAGGAGGGACGAGGGGCGAGGAGCAGGAGGAGGGGGGGGCGTGGTGGAGTTCCCGGGGCCCATGGCGGAGCACGTCCCAGGAGCTCCACCAACGCTGCAGGGTTTCGTCGGTTTCTAGCTCGCCTTGCATGCGGAAAATGTAGGAGGAAAGGGAGGACGGGGAGGAACAGGAGGGAGAGGGAGGTGGAGGGCGGCGGGGACGGGTATGGAGAACAAAGGTGGAGAGGGAGGGGGGGAGAGAACATCGGTATAGAAATATTGTTAGAGGATGAAGAGGGATGAAGATGGAGATGGAAGGGGGGAGGCACAGGGGACATGGTCAAGCGGAAGGGAGAGGTGGACAATGGTGGAAGAGGAGGGTGACGGGGGCAGGTGGGAGAAGGGAGAGGGGAACGAGGATAAGATAGGTGCGCTCGCGCATCATCTGGCATCCGATCCCTCCCTCCTAGTCATTCCAATTGCACTGATGACTCCTCTATGCGCGGACGCGTGTCATAGCAGGCCTGGAACTGCAACGAAAAGACCCCCTCGTGTCGTGCGCGCTCAGAAAACGGAAGCTGCATGCATAGGAGGAGGAGGAGGAGGAGGAGGAGGAGGAGGAGGAGGAAGAGAATGGGGAGGAAGAAGAGGTGGAGGGTGAGCACGAGGATGAGTAAGAATCGCAGACGGATGATGTGGAGGAAGGGGGGCGAGGGCGCTCAGCAGCAGCAGGAGCTGGAGCAAGAAGGGAGGGGAGGAGCAGGAACACCCAGGGGAAGGAGGGACCGTGCGGGGCGCGGCAGCGATGAGCAGGGGCCTGGATCCAGCAGACATGGCCCATGGGGCGAGAGCGCCGCTCTTCGGCGGAATCCTCTCGCTGCTCGATGTTCGGTGGGTTGTACGGAGGCGTTCCAGAAGCCGTCAGGAAGTCGCAAAATTCACCAAGAAAAACATGTCAGAGGCCTCTGCTGCCAGAAGACTTCCGCACAATCCTGAAGGATTCGAAGGAATGCTGAGAGCTCAGCAGGAGATCTACTGCGCGCGAGGCACGCGCCCCGCGGCGTACCAATCAGGGCAGAACTGCTGAACGACGGGAGCACAGCGCCAACCCGAAAGGGAGGCCCACGATGCGGGAGTGCTCTTCTTCCAGCACCGAAGACAATCGGACTGCAAACGCTTGACATCCTCTCTTCACAGGCCATAGAAAGCTCGAGGACTTGGCGGAATCTCTTCCGCACGGGCCCACGGGAGATAGGATGCTAGTACTCATGATGTGTAAGTGTGGCGGGGAAGAGGGACGACGACGACGAGGGACGAGGGGATGGAGGGAGAGGGAACGAGGAGGGGAGGAGGAGCACTAGGGGGACGAGGTGCAGGAAACACGCACACAAGGGGAATGCGTTGGGGAAAAGAGCTGAAGGAAGACAGGAACGGAAACCGCAGAGGACAAGGAAGGCAACGAGAAGGCAAGATAAGACGGAGCCCAAATACGAAGCCCGCGGCGAACACAGACCGAAAAAAACATCCGCAGGGAGCGCCGTGCCGTGGAGTCTCCTGCTGGACTGCTGTCTTGTGATATGTTTAGGTCGGGCCTGTCCCCCTACAGGGGGATTTTCGACGAAAAATAAAAAATACCCCGAACATGCACCAAAATTGTCACAAATTACTCAACAAATAGTCCCCAGACTATTTTTGGACAATTTTTGTGGTATTTCCCTACCTAGGCTCTGCCTAGACAGGTTCTTACTGTGTGGGCTTAAGGGGCCGGGCAGTGGAACCCGCCCCGCGGTTCCCCCAGGATCCGCCCCGCGGTTCCCCCAGTTGCGCCCCCCTAGCTTAGCGTTGCTTATCTCATCTTAGCTTAGCCTAGCTTAACTTAGCTTAGCTTAGCTTAGCTTGGCTTAGCCTAGCCTAGCGTAGCTTAGCTTCGCTTAGCTTAGCTTAGCCTAGCCTAGCTTAGCTCAGCTTCGCTTAGCTCAGTTTAGCGTAGCGCAGCATTAGCATAGCATAGCATGGCATAGTATATCATAGCATAGCATAGCATAGTGCAGCATAGCATAGCGAAGCATAGCATGACATAGCGCAGCATCGCATAGCATATCATAGCATAGCATAGCACAGCGCAGCATATCATAGCATAGCATGGCATGGTATGGCATAGCATAGCATAGCAGAGCATAGCGCTGCTATGCATATCATAACATAGCATAGCGTAGCATATCATAGCATAGCATAGCATTGCATAGCATATCATGTTATAGCATAGCATAGCGCAGCACAGTATAGCATAGCATAGGTGTATATGTAGATGCACACTAGGTGTATATGTAGGTGTAGATGTAGATGTAGATGTGAGTCCGGCTGTTGATGTTGATGTTGATGTTGATGTTGATGTAGATGCAGGTGTAGATGTTAATGTAGCTGTCGGTGTAGCTGTAGATGTTGCTTTCCTAGATGCTCCAACTCCTAGGTAGGGTCGCACTGGGATAATTTTTATATTTCGTCGAAAATCCCCCTGTAGGGGGACAGGCCCGACTTAATGCAGTGTGTGTGTGTGTGTGTGGTCAGTGGTGTGTCCGCCTCTCGTCTCTGCAGCCCTGTCTGCACTTTCCTGGGGGAGAGGGCATAACGATTAAACCGTGAGATCGCCAAACAGGGCACGAAGGGGTGGAGAAGGAGGAGGAGGAGGAGGAGGAAGAGGAGGAGGAGGAGGAGGAGGGGGAGGAGGAGGAAGATGAGGAGGGACGCCACCGCACCGCCAGGAAGGCCCAAGGAGCTCCGAAGATGGTACCGGGAGGCTCAGGAGACCGCCTCGAGAGCCCAAGAGGGCCCAAGAGGAGGGGGGGCAACGATGGCCCCACGACGGCAACACCGCGACACGAGAAGGCCCCAAGAAGATCCCAAAGAGGGCTCCCGTACACCATCCGAATTGATGTCCCGCAAATGTTTACGAAATGTTCGGGTTCCCGGAAAGCCAAGACGGCAGAACATGCCTCCAAGTTGGCCTCAAGACGAGCCCCAAGCCCCCAGAAAACTCCAAAAGGGCCCCCCAAACTGTAGAAGAGGCGCCCAAGACTTCCCAAGACGGCCAGAGAGAGCCCCAAAGCTGCTGGAAAGGGCTCCAAGAGGTCTCCAAAGGTTCCCTACACTGCCAGGATTGACCAAAGACGGCCCAAGAGTGGCCCAAGAATCCCTAAGAGACCCCCAAGAAGGCCAGATAAAGGTCCCGACAATGCCCCAGGAGAGCGCCAAGTGGGCCCCACGAGAAGGAGGAGGAGGAGGAGGAGGAGAAGTGACAGGAGGAGGAGGTGGCAAGGAGGAGGAAACAGATCATGAGCAGGAGGACATGCGCATGGCAAAGATGAAGTGAGAACGGAGCAAGAGGAGTGATGGGCTCAGTCGGAAAAAAGAGCAGGAGGAGAGAGTAGAAGGATAATGCGGATGAAGAGCACGAATATGGAGGAAAACGGCGCGGACACAGATTCGCTTTTGGAGGACATCCCAACGATTGCCTCCGCAAGCGGCGCTTAAGAGATGCTGTGTGAAACAGGCGGGGAAGAAGGGCGAAAACGCGGGCAGTTTAAACACTGCGGGGAGAGGGCTCAAATGCTGGGAGACCCGTGCACTGCTTCACGGAGAAAACAACTCGCCCCAAAATCTGGAAAACACAACGGCAATCTGAGTGCTGGCAGCAGGGACCGGACAGTGCGACCAACCAGGTGCCACCAGGATCCCGAGGAGGGAGGAGGAGCATCAGTGCTTGACCATCGCAACGGAGCCCGGCGGCAAGGCGAGGAAACGACAGGCAAAGACGACAACGACGACGACGATGGCGGCGACGATGAGGGACAGGAGGGAGGGAGGGGCGAGGGGGCGACGCCCGAAGAGGAGCACGACGACGAAGGGGAAGGAGGGCGGCGAGGACACGGAGTACAGCGCGAGGAGGGGGGAGATCGAGGCGAGAAGGACCCGCGGGGGCAGTAGGAGGCGCAAAGAGAGGTACGGCAGGTTCGTGTCGTGCCGACCCCAGCGTTGGTTTTTGACACCGCAGGGATCGTTCAACCTTGAACGATCGGCCGCTGCCGCAACGTCCGATCGTTCAACATCGATCGATTCTGGGTCGCCGTCGGCGTTCAACCTTGAACGCCGGCGGCGGGGTCGCCGCTGGTCGACACGACGCAAACCTACCGTGCGGAGAACATGATCGTGCGAGGGAGGGGAGAAGAAGAGGACCAAAGGACAAGGGGAAGAGGGCAAGGAGAGGCGCGGTGCGAATGGCAGGGGTCGTCACATGTGGAGGCGCGACGCTGGACGACTGCGTTGCTACCCGTCGTGCCAAATGAGGGCACGATTGAAAGCATGATCCTAATCATACTGCGCGAAATCGTTTTCCCCACATCCAGTTATTCCGAATCCTCCTCTCCTCTGCTTCAACCCCTTCTCCTAATCGATAACCTTCCCCCTGTCGCACCCAGAGGCCAATTTTCAGGGCGGGCCTGGCGTTTCTCCGGAGACTTCCTCACCGCCTATGACTCTGAAGCTTAAACAGTGGCAGCAGCTTCACAGATGGAGGGCAGGCGGTTTTCAAAATGTGCCTCTCGCCATAGCGCCGCGCACGTTCGTTCTAACCATTCGCAAGAGCTTCACGGAGCGAGGGCGGTTTCTTTTCAAAATGTGGATCTCGCCTTAGCGCCGCGCGCCATCGTTATTTTGTGATTTGCAAGAACTTGACGGATTGAGGGCGGGTCTTTTTCAAAATGTGGCTCTCGCCTCAGCGCCGCGCACACTCGTTCTAAACATTTGCAAGAGCTTCACGGACTCAGGGCGGTTCCTTTTCAAAATGTGGCTCTCGCCTCAGCGCCGCGCACACTCGTTGAACAAATCCGCAAAGAGTTTTACGGAGCGAGGGCGACTCCATTTCAAAATGTGGCTCTCGCCTCAGCGCCGCGCACATTCGTTTGCGGGTCGTTGTCGAAATGTGGCTCTCGTCGTAGCGCCGCGCAAATTCGTTTTAAAAATTTGGAAGAGTTTCACGGATTCCCATGGTCAACGTACCAGACATGGCGTGTTGGAAGGTTTCCGGATTACGCGGGCGCAACAGTTCTGTTGATTCCCGGTGTTGAACTCCCAGCAATGCGTGCTGGCACGATTCCGGATCGTCAAGACGCAGCAGTCAGGTTGATACGTGGCGTTGAAACTCCGAGAGCAATGTTTTGGCACGCTTCAGGATCTTCACACGGTTGTCCTCCAACGAGGCAGTTCCCTCAATGGAAATGAATCGTTGTAGGGGCTACGAACAGGGAGCTTGGAGGGAGGGTTCGTTCCAACATGGTTGATGACTCTTGGGTTTACACTGGTCCTCATCCTCCCCCTCGTCATCCTCATGCTAGCAATCCCTGTTTCTCCCCTTCCCAACACTTTAATCATTCACCTCCTCCTTCTCCTCCTCCTCCTCCATCTCCTCCTTCTCCTCCTCATCATCGCTACGTGTGCTGCGCTGCGTGCGTTATACCACTGTCGTCTTCACAATAGTCCTCATGCCCCTCGTCATCCTCAGCATCGCCCACTCCTGTATCTCATCCTTTCACCCTCCGTGGAACTAAACGCAAAACCGTCGATCACTCGATCTATGACCATATACCCTTCTCCGAGTTCGCCTGCTCATCATCATCAGCATCACCACCACTGTCCTCACCGTCATCAACATCATCAACCTGACCGTCCTCATATCCGTCCAGTTCCCCCTCCTCTCTCGCCGTTCGTTCCTACTACGCATGCGATAAGACTTTGAGAAGGTCGCGCCCGGCTGCAAGCCCGCACGGGCCGTCGGTGGAGCGGCTCATCCTCGACATCCTCCTCGACCTCCGCCACCGACTCCGCGAACGTACGACGTTCCTCCGCTTCATCCCTCGAACATTCCTCCTTCTCCTCCTCCTCCTCCTCCTCCTCCTCCTCCTCATCCTCCTCCTCCTCCCTCCTCCTCCTCCTCCTCCTCCTCCTCCTCCTCCGCCTCCTCCTCCTCTCCCTCCTCCTCGCCGTCGTCATCCCTCACACCCGTTTCCTGCCTCCCCTTTCATCCCCCTCGCCACAACTATCGAGTCTTTGCCCCGTTCTGCAATTCTCCTCCTCGCCCTCCCCAGTATTGACCCTCCCTCACAATCCCCTCCTCCTCCTCCTCCTCCTCCTCCTCCTCCATCTCCTCCTCCTCCTCCTCCTCCTCCTTCTCCGGACCCTCCCTCGCAATCCCCAGAATTTACCAGTTTGGCAATTCTCCTTCTCGCCCTCCTTCTCGCCTCTGCCCGCTCTCCTCGGCATTCATTCCTCCCCTCCTCCTGCACTCCTCTCCTCCGCCTCCTCCTCCTCCTCCTCCTCGTCGTCCTCCTCCTCCTCCTCCTCCTCCTCCGCCTCCTCCTCCTCCTGCTCCTGCTCCTGCTCCTGCGCCTCCCTCCTCTCGTCCTTCCTTGGCATCTTTCCTCCCCCTTGTCCTCCTCCTCTCCTCCTCCTCGTCCTTCTCCTCCTCCTCGTCCTCCTCCTCCTCCTCCTCCTGCTCCTGCTCCTGCTCCTGATCCTCCTCGTCCTTCCTTGTCATCTTTCCTCCCCCTCGTCCTCCTTCTCCTCCTCCTCCTCCTCCTCCTCCTCCTCCTCCTCCTCGTCCTCCTCCTCCTCCTTTTCCTCCTCCTCCTCCTCCTCCTCCTCCCTCCCCCTCTCCCACCTCCCTCTCCTCGCCCTCCTCCCCCCTCCTCCCACTTCTCTTCCGTCCCTTCCTTCCCCATCATTCCTCATGCTCATCCTTCTCGTCCTTCCTCCTCCTTCCCCATCCTCCTACTTCCCAACCACCCCCCCCTCCCCGCGAGCCCCGCCTCGTCGGGGTAGAGCGCCGCCGCGATCATGCCCGGCACGACCTCTCGCCCCCGCCGTCCCCCTCCTGCTCCCCCAGCGCTGCGGCGGAGGAGGAAGAGGAGGGAAGAGGAAGGAGGGAAGAGAAGGGAAGAGAAAGGAGGAAGAGGAGGGCAGAAGAGGGAGGAGAAATGAGGAAGGGAAGAGGAGGATGAGGAGAAAGGAGGAAGAGGCGCTGCGGCGGGAGGGGAGAGGAGCGAGGAGTAAGAGGAAGGAGGGAGGAGGAAAGGCGAAGCAGGAAGAGGAAGCGGAGGAGGATTACCAGGCCGCCTGCAGGCTCAAAGAGTGCCAAGACCATATTAAGGATGAGGCGGTCGTCAGAGAACTTCTGGAGACCGTGCAGCTGCAAGGAGTCCGAAACAACGGGTACGTCCGACAGCAGGCAGGCCACGTCCTCAGAGTCTGAGGCACGGCAGGAAGCGATCGGCCACCGGGAGGCAGAGGAGGAGGAGGAGGAGGAGGAGGAGGAAGGATGGGGGCTGAAGCAGGGACGGTGAGGGAAGAGGGCTTCCGCCCCCCCCCCCTCCTTGCCTGCCCGGTGTCGCCATCGAGGCCTCCTGCTTTGCGCTGTCGAGACGTCCTGCTGCCGTTCCACATGGTGCTCCCGCTGCAACGCGGCCCCCGTCGCAGGAGCGGCGCGCTCGACCCGTCGTTCGGCATGGCGCTCTCAGCCCCAGCCCTCGGCTACACGTAAGAGTGACCCTGGGCAAGAGTGACCTTTGGTGCGCGGCTCCACGGGGGACGCGGGGTGGCCGCAGCGGAGCGCGCAGGCCGCTGCCGCCGCTTCGCGCTCAGCGATCGGGGGAGCTCTTCGGGCCCGCACCGGAGGTCACTCCGGCGGAAGGTCACTCCGGCGTGTAGTCGACCCAGCGCGGGTCACTCTTCCGCACCCGGGGCACTTCTTCGTGGCTGCCGCCCCCGTTCCCGCCCCCTGCTGCTCCCGAGGCGTCCGTCCAGCCGTCGTCCACGCCGCCGTCGTCGCCGCCGTCGTCCACGCCGCCGTCGTCGCCGTCGTCGACGTCGTCCACGCCGTCCTCGACGCCGTCGTCGCCGTCGTCGTCGCCGTCATCGCCGCCACAGCCGTCGGCGGCGGCAGCGCGAGCTACGGTCGGACCTGGGCCAGGAAAGCATCTCTCAAGAACCTGAGAGCCTCCGCCAGCCAACACAAACAGGCCATCCGAGGGTACCCTCCCCAGGATGCACAAGAACACCCAACAGACACTTAGCCGCCCCGATACGCAACACGTAACACGTAGCGTGGTGACAGGGAGCTCGACACGTAGACTGAAAACGTAGCTCTGGCGCAACACATTCGCCAAAACGTGGGCCAACGCGTTGAGCCAACACACAGGGTCTCAATACGGACGCATGGAGCACGGCACGTGCTGCGTATCAAGAGGGGCGCATCAGGGCAGCTGAGAACAGACACGAACAACACCGAGGGACCCTCCCCGAACGGACCTCGATCTTATGCCTGGGTCCGATTGTATCGGGGATCTTCCGAGCTGGGTCAATCCAGACACGGGTCAGCAGGAAACCAAAAACTACAATGCAGGAAAAAAGAAAAACTGCAACGCAGGTCCTCGCAAACCCGGGTCAGCCAATATGCGCGGCCGCCCTCGCGGCCACGAGCGGCTCGCTAACCCGGGTCGGCCAGAGGGGGTCTTCGCAGGATCCTGCAGGATCTGGTGCCCTGGCTGACCCCCGTTTGCGTTGGCCCCCGTCTCAAGGCTCCCGACTGTACTTTTCGCCGCGCACCCCGGCATGCCCACTCGCGCGCCCTCGCCGCGGGCAAGGGGGGGCACCCGGCGGCGCTCCCCGTGAGCAGAGGCGCACCCTGCGGGCGGCCCCGCCAGGGGCAGAGCCTCGCAGAGCTCGGGGTGGGGATGGAGGAGGAGGCGGAGGACGAGGGTCCTCCTCCTCATCTACGTCCTCAGGCCCCTCCTCACCATCAGCATCATACTCATCCTGATCATCATCCTGATCATCATCATCATCATCATCATCATCATCATCATCATCATCATCATCATCATCATCAGCAGCAGCATCATCCTCATCATCATCATCATCATCATCATCATCATCATCATCATCATCAGCAGCATCATCATCATCATCATCATCATCAGCATCATCATCATCAGCATCATCAGCATCATCAGCATCAGAAGCAGCAGCATCATAAGCATCATCATGATCATCATCATCAACAGCATCATCATTGGCATCATCAACAATAAGCATCACCGTCATCATCAGCATCACCATCCCAACATCATCAACATCAGAATTATCAACATCATAATACACAGCATCAGCATCATCATCGTCATCATCATGATCATTTTCATCCTCATCATCCGCATCGTCATCGCCGTCTGCATCATCATCGCAACCATCATCAGCATCAACAACCGCATCAGCAGCAGCATCCTCATCATCATCATCATCATCATCATCAGCATCATCATCATCATCATCATCATCAGCATCATCATCATCATCATCATCATCATCATCATCATCATCATCATCATCATCATCATCATCATCATCATCGTTATCAGCATTATCGACATCATCATCATCATCATCAGCATCATCATCATCATCATCATCATCATCATCATCATCGCCATCATCATCAGCATTATCATTACCATCGCGATCCGCATCACCATTCTCAGCATCAACATCAACATCATCATCATCACCAGCAGCATCAGCAGCATCCCCATAAGCATCAACAGCATAATCAGCATCATTAGCATCATGTTCGTCATCATCCTTAACGTCACCAGCATCGTCATCAGCATCATCGCCATCGTCAGCATCATCATCATCAGCATCATCATCATCAGCATCATCATCATCATCAGTAGCAGCATAAGCATCATCATCATCACCACCGTCGTCCTCATCATCATCATCATCATCATCATCATCAGCATCATCATCATCATCATCATCATCATCAGCATCATCATCAGCAGCAGCAGCATGAGCATGATCAGCATCAGCAGCATAATCAGCGTTGTGTTGCGTCACCTGCAGCAGCAGCAGCATCAGCATCAGCAGCAGCAGCATGATCATCATCACCATCAGCATCAACATCATGGAACAGCATCAGCAGCATTGCCGTCATCAGCATCAGCAACAACATCATCATCAACAGCATGATCGACATCATTATCATCAGAATTATTAGCATCATCACCAGCATCATCATCATCAGCATCATCATCATCAGCATCATCATCATTATCAACATCGTCATCATCATCGTCGTCAGCAGCAGCATAATCAGCAGCAACAGCAGAATCATCCTCATCCACACCCTTGTCATCATCATCATCATCATCATCATCATCATCATCAGCATCAGCATCAGCATCGGCATCATCCGCATCATCAGCATCATCATCGTCGGCATCATCATCACCATCACCATCATCCTCATCATCAACATCATTGTCATAATCATAATCATCGGCAACATCGCCGTCAACCGCATCGTCAGCATCGTGAGCACAATCATCTTCACCATCATCTGCAGCATCATTACCGTCAATATCGTCATCATCGCCACCATCATCATCATCATCATCAACATCATAATCATCATCATCATCACCATCATCATCATCATCATCATCATCATCATCATCATCATCATCATCATCATCATCATTGTCGTCGTCATCATCGTCGTCATCATGATCACCACCATGCTGTTGGCCGCGTTGGCAGCTCATCGACGCGAGCATTACCGAGGTTGACGGGTTGTGCCAGCGGTGCCACGCTGAAGTGCCCGAAAATCTCTTCCATCGGCATTGGCAGTGCCGCGGCATCTCAGACGTCGTGCGAGAACACGGAGGATCTCGTGGAGGCCGCCACGAGGGATCACGAACGCCCGCCGTGCTTCTGGCTGGCACCACAGCCTGATGCCCGCGAGCTGGACGCAAACGTGCGCGCCGTTGGAGACCGAAGAGTTTTCGGACCTACAGCAGAGGTGGCGCGCAGCGCCGCCGAGGCCGCCAGGTGGGGGGCAGGCGGCGACGGCTCGGGGGGCATCTGCTCGAGCAGGCCGCGATTGCAGAGGGCGGGCTGGGCAGGCGTACCTGCGGCGGCCGGCAAGCACGAGGCTCCTCTGATGCCGACAGGTTGGACAGCCGGTGGGAGGGCACGGCGGGCAACGTACCCGGCTGCACGTCATGGATTGCGGTGCAGCGGGGCATGAGCTCCATTACATCACCGACTCGATGTACGCAGTGTTAGGTTGGGCGTGGTCCCCTACAGGCGGAGGTTGGGCGTGGTCCCCCGCGCCGCGGGGCCATCGAGCCCTATGAAGACAGCCCGGGGGTGCGCTGCTGGAGGAGCGGCGCTGCGAGCTGGCCATCCACGAGGTCGAGAGCCACATCGACGCGGAAGAGGTCGTCAGCAGGGGACTCTCGGGCGCGGCCCCACCGACCCCTGGCAGACCATCCCCTTCTGCGGCGTCGTTCATTTCAGGCTCCCCTCTGGCCACATAGATACGTCTGTGGGCGAGGCGAGGGGCACGTCACGGAAGGGGATGGTTTGCTAGGGTTAGGTCGGGCATGTCCTCCTGCAGGCGGATCGTGAACGAAAAATTAACAAACAACAAAAAATTCAAAGATAATCAGAAAATATTCCAAAAAAAAACGTCCCCAGACTAATGTTTGACTACTTTTGCATACTCCTCCTCTAGAGGGCCAGGCCCGACTCGATGCTGGGGGTCTGTTAGGCCGCCCCCGAGATGCCCTGTGCTGCCCGCGCGCCTCAACACCAGGCTGCGAATACAGTCAACCCGCAGAGTAACGATGCGCGATAAGGATCAAAGGGCCCTTGGACGCCCATTTCGAAGCGTTTCGAGCGGGGCGCGGCCAACGAAAGTGTCCAAGGATGGACCCAGGAAGCAAGGATGCAAGGGTACCCTTGGGAGGGATGCCTATCCTTACTCTGCGTGTCGACTGTATAAACTCGCCGAGATGGCGGCGACCAGGGGTGCTGCCGCAAGAGAGCACGGTGCGCGCGCAGCGGGATGCGGACGCGCTGGCCGCGCGCGCCCGGCCGCGGCCCTGGCCGCGCGCGCCTAGCGGCAGCGGCTGGCGGCCGGCTGAGGACGTGGGCAAAAGAGGGCTCCCGGGGCGCCGCGGCCCGGGGGCGCCGCCGCTCGAGAGCGGCCGCGGCCCGCCACGCCCTGCGACAGGGGAACAAAAAGTGGCATAACCACAAAAACTCGGAGGTCCGCGCGGATTTCTCGGATCGGCACTGGGGCCCCCCAGCGGCGCCTCGGGCGCCGGCCCTGGCGCGCTCCGCGCGCCAGGGAGGGGGGCCCAGCGCCGATCCGAGAACTCCGCGCGGACCTCCGAGTTTTTACGTTTCTGCCACTGTTTGTCCCCCTATGCGAGACTGCGCTGCGAGAGGAAGGCTGCTCGGGGAGCGCCGTCGTGCCGCGGCGGCGTGCCTCCGCGGCCGGGCGTGGCCCGCTGGCAGCGCGGGGCTCGAGGAGCACGTGCCCGGCGCGGCTGCGAGCGGCAGGCGGCGGGCTGCGGTGCCCTCGGGGCAGCTTCGGGCCCCGGGCCGGCAGGAGGGGAGCCCAGGCAGGGCGCGAGCCCCTCGCGCGCCTGGCCCCGGGAGAGCTCGGAATGGGAGCGACAGGTCGGAGCGGCGATCGGAACGAATCGGCTCCGCCGAGGTCGGCACCCGAGTCGGGAAACGTCGAGTCGGCGGACCTCGGCGGGCTAGTGATGCCTCCAACGAGACATCGGAAGCCAGATCGACATCCCAAGTCGAATCGACTCGGAGGTCGAAGCGAAGCGGATCGGATGAATCGAAGCCATCGAAGTCGAATCGAAGACATCGAAGTCGAATCGAAGCCATCTAAATCGAAACGAATCGAAGTCGAAATCGAATCGGAAACCGTCGAAGTCGAAGCGAAGCGGAGCGGAGGGACGGGAACGAGCCCTGCAAGGGCCCAGGACCTCTGGCCAGGCACCCACCTGGCGCGGCGCGGGCCTGGAAGGCGGGGCGCCTCTACGTAGCGGGAGAGACGGGGTGCCCGGCGCCGGTAGCCGCAGGAGGGAGGAGGGAGGAGGAGGAGGAGGAGGAGGAGGACGAGGAGGAGGCAGGAGGGGGAGGTAGGAGGAGGAAGGGGGAGGAGGTAGAGGAGAAGAAGGAGGAGGAGTAGGAGGAGGAAGAGGAGGAGGCAGGAGGAGGAGGAGGAGGAGGAGGAGGAGGAGGTAGGAGGAGGAGGAGGAGGAGGAGAGGAGGAGGAGGAGGAGGAGGAGAAGGAAAGGAGGAGGGAAGGATAAGAGGAGGAGAAGGAGGAGGAGAAGAGGAAGGGGAGGAGGAGGAGGAAGAGGTAGGAGGAGAAGGAGGAGGAGGTAGGAGGAGGAGGAGGAGGAGGAGGAGAAGGATGGAGGAGGGGGAGGAGAAGGAGAGAGGAGGAGGAGAAGGAGGAGGAGGATGGGGGAGCGGGAGGAGGAGGAGGAGGAAGAGGAGGAGGAGGGGGAGGAGGAGGAGGCGGCGGGCGGCCTGCTGGCTGGCCAGGGAGCCGCAGGCGCGCGGCACAGGCCCTCCCTCCTCCTCAGTTTCCCCCCATTGTCCCCGCAGCAGTGGGTCATTCGCGTTGGCGAAATGCATCACCATCATCAGCGTCATCATCATCATCATCTTCATCATCATCATCATCATCATCATCATCATCATCATCATCCTCCTCCTCATCCTCATCCTCATCCTCATCCTCATCATCATCATCATCATCATCATCATCATCATCATCATCGTCATCATCATCATCATCATCATCATCATCATCATCATCAGCATCATCATCATCATCACTAGCATCATCATCATCATCATCAGCATCATACTTCTCATAATCATCATCATCATCATCAGCAGCAGCATCATCATCACAACTATCAACATCATCATAAGCATTATCAGCATCAGCATCAACATCACCATCATCATCATAAACAGCATCGTCATCATCATACTCATCGGCATCATCAGACGCACCATCACAAGCACCATCATCATAATCATCAGCAGCATCAGCATCAGCATCATCATCAGTATCAGATTTCTCGTTAGCAGCAGCAGTGCCATCAGCAGCACAAGCATCATCATCAGCAGCATCGTCATCTTCATCTTCATCAGCATCATCAGTTGCATCAGCATCAGCAGCATCCTTATCATCATCATCATCATCATCATCATCATCATCATCATCATCATCATCATCATCATCATCATCATCATCATCGGAGCAGCATCCGCATCATCAACGCCACCAGAACAAGATCATTACCGGCATAAGCAGCCCCATCATCATAAGCAGCATCATCATAATCGTCATCAGCAGCAGCACGGTCATCGTCATCATCAGCAGCAGCATCACCATCATCATCAACATCAACGTCATCATCATCATCTGCATCATCGGCTTCATCCCCGGCATCATCACTATCACCGTCATCATCATCATCATCAGCAGCAGCATCAGCATCATCGTCAGTACCACATTCATCATTATCAGCATCAGTACCATCAGAAGCACAGTCATCACCATCAACAACAGCATCATCAGCATCATCATCAACATCATCATAGCAGCATCGCTCGCATCATGCACGCCACCAGGACCATCATCCTTACCAGCATGGGCATCACCACCATCAGCAGCAGCAGCAGTATCATCATCGTCGTCATCGCTGGTAGCATCGTCTTTGTCATAAATAACAGCATCATCACTGCCATCACCACGAACAGCATCGTCGTCACAGCCACCATCATGTTCACCCGCTTGTATCGCTGCCCCCTCATCCTCCTCCTCCTTCTCCTCCTCATCACCATCATCATCCTCAATATTATCCACATCCTCCCTCACCGCCTTCCCGGTAAGAATCCGTAAGCTCCAGATCGCAAGGACCTACCAAACCTCAAGGAACACGCCAAACATGGTCTTCGTTGTCCTCCGTCTGGTCCTTCTCCCCTTCCTCCTCGTTCTCCTCGCCCTTCTCGTCCTCCTACTGCTTCACTTCCCTCAGCTCCTCCAAGACCTTCTCGAGCCTCGAGGGGGTTCAAGGAGCCCTTAACCTCCCCAAGACCATTTGCACGCCAGGGCACACACACACACACACCAGCAAGAAAAACGTGTCCTGCGCCCCCGCTCCATCCATCTCACCTTCCTTGTTCTCCGCACCGTCCCACCGGAAGGTGGGCTGTAATCAGCGCAGCGGGATGCGAAGAGCGACACACTGCCCTCCCAGCGTGTCGCAGGTGCGAGACGAATATGGTGCGGGGGGCCCTAATCGATCCCAAGGGGTACTAGAGTCTGGGAAGTTCGGCTAGCGGGCTGGAAGGGTGTTCTGGCTGGTCGCAGATGGGAGGAGGGGGAGGACGAGTGCGTTGCTAGGGGGGAGAACAAGGACATAAGCATGAAACCCGGAGGTCCGCGCGGATGTCTCGGATCCGCGCTGGACCCCAGCATAAAAACTCGGAGGTCCGCGCGGACCTCCGAGATTGTATGTTTAGGTCGCTGATCGTTCCCCTAGAAAAGGAGGAGGACGAGTTCGTTGCATCCATCCACGGGCACCAGAGCCGAGCAGCGACAGAACCACCGCGCCCTGTGTGGCGAGGCTCCTGGAATTTGAGAGTTCCTTGTGATCGGGAGCTTACGGGTCCTTGTGGGAAAGAGGTGAGGGAGGACGTGGGTAAGGATGATGATGATGATGATGAGGATGCTGAGGAGGAGTTGGAGGAGGAGGAGGAGGATGCTGAGGAGGAGTTGGAGGAGGAGGAGGAGGAGATGTTGGAGGAGGAGGACGAGTGCGTTGCATCCATCTGCGGGCACAAGGCCGAGCAGCGACAGCACGACCGCGCCCCGTGGCAGCTCCGTTGCCAAGAGATGGCGCACGCCCGTCTTTCGCGCCCGGGGCCGCGCAGGTATCAGCGCGCCCGCGTGCAGGAGAGGCACCCAAGACCGCCAAGGAGA
>CAUYUJ010020691.1:117980-125480 GCA_963575745.1 Prorocentrum cordatum
GCACGACAGGAAAGGAGGGAGCAGGAGGGAGCACGAGGAGAAGGTGGAGGAGAGAGCAGGAGGGAGCACGAGGAGGCGGATGAGGAAGAGGCGGAGGAGGGAGCAGGGGGGGAGCACGAGGAGGAGAAGCGAGCAGGAGGGAGCAGGATTGAGCACGAGGGGCGAGGAGGAGGAGGTAGAAAACTGAAGGCGCTTAGGGGGCAGGTTTCCATTCGATGGGCGAGGTGGCATGTGCACGACGGGTCCCGACGCTGCTGCCAAAGACCTCCGCCCGCAGATCCAGACGGAGGGAGCAAGAGAAGATAGCCCTCCTACTCCACCTCTTCCTCCTCCTCCTCCTCCTCCTCCTCCTCCTCCTCCTCCTCCTCCTGATCCTCCCCCATTCCCTTTCCTTATGCATAACCTCTCCCTTTCACACCCCGAAGCCGGTGGAAAGGGCGGGCCAGGCGTTTCGCCTGAGACTTCCTCGCCATACTTCCTCACCGTTCATGATCATGAAGCGTAAACAGTGGCGACAGCTCCATGGATGGAGGGCGGGTCGTGTTCTAGATGCGGTTCTCGTCTTAGCGCCGCGCACATGTCTTTAAACGAACAGTTCAAGAATTTTCACGGATTGACAGCGGATCGTGTTCAAAATGCGGCTCTCGCCGTAGCACCGCGCACTGTTGTTTTAACCATGTGCAAGAGCTTCAAAGATTGAGGGCGGGTCGTGTTCGAAATGTGGCTTTCGCCTCAGCGCCGCGTACTTTCGTCTTCGAAATGTACGAGGGCTTCACAGATTGAGGGCGGGTCGTGTTCAAAATGTGGCTCTCGCCTCAGCGCCGCGCACTTTCGTTCTCGAGATTTGCAAGGGTTTCACAGATTGAGGGCGGGTCGTGTTCAAAATGTGGTTTTCCTTCGCGCCACGCACAGTTGTTCTAAACATTTGCCAGACGTCAAGGATGGAGGGCGGCACGTGTTCAGCATGTGGCTCTCGCTTTTGCGCCGCGCACATTCGTTTTCAACATGTGCAACAGCTTCACGGATTGAGGGATAGTGGTTTTCAAAATGTGAGTCGCGCCTTAGCGTCGCACACACTCATTGAAAACATGTGCAAAGGCTCAATATAGTTCTCGCCTCGGCGCCGCGCGCATTTGCCCACTTGCAAAAGTTACCCTGGCTCTCGTGGCTAGCGTTCCAGCAATAATGTCCTGGAAATAATCGTGACTGCCGGGGCGCAACAATTACGCTGATTCGCGGTGTTGGAGTCACAGGAATGATATTATGCCACGGTTCGGGATCGCCAAGACGCGATCGTCAATTTAAGTCGTGGCGTTAAGGTCATGAGAAGGGTGCGTCTGCACGCTGCAGGGCTTTTGCACGGTAGCCCCCCTAAGGGGCAATTCCCCCAGTGGAAATGAGCTGTTGTACGGGCCTGCGGCGAGGGAGCTTGGAGGGACGGTGTGTTCCAACATCGCTGATGGGCCTTCGGTTTGTACTTATCCCCCTTCGCCTCCAGTGTTTTGGAAACCACTTTCCCCTCCCACACCCCGAGGCCAGTTGTTAGGGCGGGGTGGGCGTGTCGCCTGGGGCGCCCCCACCATGTACGACCTTGAAGTTTAAACCTTGGCAACAGCTCCACATATTGAGGGCGGGTCGTGTTCAGAATGTGGCTCTCGCCTTAGCGCCACGCGCATTCGTCTTACGTAAACGTTTGCCCGAGCTTCACGGAGTGAGGGGGGATGGTTTTCAAAGTGTGGTCCTCGTCCTAGCTCCACGCACATCCGTTCTAAAAAACCGCAAGGACTTGGCAGATTGAGGGCGGTTCCTTTTCTAAACGTGGTTCCTGCCTGAGCGCCGCGCGCATTCGTTTATGGAACTTACAAGGATTTCACGAATTGCACGAATTCCCATGTGTTTAAGACGGACTCAGGGTTATGAGGGTGCAGCAGGTACGTTGAGTCGCGGTGTTGAAATCCCAGGAAGGGCCGTCTGGCACGATTCGGGGCCGTCAAGACGCAACAGTCAGGTTGCTCCGTGGCGCTGGCACCCCGAGAACAATGATTTGGCATGCTTCAGGGTCTTCAAACGGCTGTCCTCCAACGGGGCAGTTCCCCCAGTGGAAGAAGAAAAAAATGTAGGGGGCCTATGAAGAGGGAGCTTGGAAGGACGGTTTAACCCAAAATCGTTGATGACTCGTGGGTTTACACTGGCCCTCCAGTGGGGCAGCTCCCCCTGTAGAAAAAAAACAGCAAAGAAAAAACAACAACAAAAAACAAAAAAAAACGCTGCAGGGGCCTATGAAGAGGGAGTTTGGAAGGAGGGTGTATTCCAACATCGTTGGTGACTCTTGGGTTTACACTGGTCCTCCTCCTCCTCCTCCTCCTCGAGTTCCCGCGCTCGAGAGCGCGCGCGCGGGGGAGGTGCGCACAGAAAGGAGGCAATCTAGTGATGATGGTGAGGAGGAGGTGGACCAGGGCCAGCCCCCCTCCTCCTCCTCCTCCTCCTCCTCCTCCTCCTCCTCCTCCTCCTCCTCCTCCTCCTCCTCCTCCTCCCCTCCTCCGCCTCCCCCTCCTCCTCCTCAGCATCAGCATCAGCATCAGCATCAGCATCATCATCATCATCATCATCATCATCATCATCATCATCATCATCATCATCATCAGCAGCATCATCATCAGCATCAGCATAAGATTCGTTTTAGACTTGCTGTTCTTCTTCAGCGTCTCCCTCATCACCGTCAGCAGCATCAGCATCAACATCATCATCCGTCCCAGCATCATCATCAACAGCATCATCAGCATCATCAGCAGCAGCATCATCATCAGCATCATCACCGTCATCATGATCAGCATCATCATTATCATCATCATCCTCGTCTTCGTCTTCGTCATCAGCATCATCGTCACTATCATTATCCTCCTCATCATCAGCATCATCAGCACCATTGTCGTCGTCATCATCATCGTCATCATCATCATCAGGATCCTCCTCCCCAACCTTCCTCCTCCTCCTCCACCTCCGCCCTCATCCCCCACGGCCCTCCACCTCCTCATCATCCTCCCCAGCCCTCCTCCCTCATCCGCCCCTGCCCTCCACCGTCTTCTCCTTCTAAATTCCTCCGCCTCCTCGTCATTCTCATCCTCCTCCTCCTCATCCTCCTCCTCCTCCGTAGGAGGAGCTGGCCTTTCTGCGCGACAGCCGCCTGGTCCGTCGACAGGACCCGCTGCACCATGACCTGCCGACTCGCGCTGGGGGGGCAGCCGCGGTGCACCGCAGAAAACGGAGGGCGAAGAAACATTATAGGAGACGAAAATCGAGGAGTAGGAGGAGGAGGAGGAGGGAGGAGGAGGAGAAGGAGGAGGAGAAGGAGGCGGAGGAGGAAGGATGATAAGGAGGAGGAGGAAGAAGGGGGACCAAGGACGAGGAACGGGAGAAGGGGCAGGAGGAGGAGGAGGAGAAAAGAGGCGCTTGGCAGAAGCTGCAAATGTCGCCCACATAGGGCACCCGGATCCAGCCTTACCCTTGTCGTAGCCAATGCACCTGACTGGATCACCCCAGTGGTCACCGCGGACACATAGCGTACGCTGGACCTCGGCGCAACACCGCCAGGCTCGCACTGCACGAACAGATTCCTAGCCAGAGTCAAAAGTTGCCCACGGCTGGGAGGGTCATGAGTCGATGGCCGCGGCGGTGGAGTTGCAAAACCTTGCGGACTCACTACGCCAGTGACTTGCACGTGCGGGCAAGCGTGGGCGCCATCAGGCGTGCGGCACGGCACGCGTAAGGCAGTCCTTGGCAAGACGGACGTAGGCTCCAAACAAAATCGCTGGGACCCGGCCGAGCCGAGCCACGACCCTGACTCGGAGGCCTCCAAGAAACACAGCGTCTGTGACGTCACCGTCGACGGGACATCACGGTGGCATCCATGGCGCCAGACGAGGTCGCAGATGCCCACGTCTCGCGTGGGACGCCGCGGCGCACTGTGACGTCAACGAAGAGCCGATACCCCAGCCGTTGCGCCTCCAGGTCGAACACGCCCCCGAGGAGGAGGAGGAGGAGGAGGAGGAGGAGGACCCTGAAAATCCTCGGAACGGCAGGCCCGCAAGCGCCGCAGGGCCCTGCTGGCGGGGCGACAGCGCAGCCATGTGCGTCGCAGCCCGGGCGCGGCGCAGCGCCAGTGCCAACGCTCCCCAGAGGGGGCGTGTACCTGCCTCTCGGTGCACACGTCTTCGAGGTCGCGGCCGCTCACCTCCGCGCCTCCGTCCCCTCCCCCCCTAAGGCGCAACGGTGGGCGTGTTCGGATTTGCTCTGCAAAAAGGGGGTTGTTGCAGAGCCGGCCCGTGCGCGGCCCCACGCGGGATCGGCCTCGGCCGCGGATCCTAGGCAGCGCGCTGTCGTGGCCGAGCAGGGCCCTCGTCCTCTGTCGCCATAGCCCTGGTCGCCCGGCCGTTGCCGCTTGCCGCCCGCGGCCAGTGGCCGGCCCGTTGCGGGCGGTCCGCCGCCAGAGCGGAGCACCACCCATGCCACCCAAGGTCCTTCAGTCGCCCGCCAAGCTTGCGTAGTTGTGCTTGCTCGATCTCCCCTGAGGTTCCTGGTTGAACTCCAGCTAGCCTTCCGCCCGTTCATCCTCCTCCTACTCATCACCCTCGTGACCCAACTCAGCATCATCCGCTTCCTCGTCCTTGCGCTCATCATCATCATCATCATCATCATCATCATCATCATCATCATCATCATCATCATCATCATCATCATCATCATCATCATCATCATCATCATAACCAGCAGCAGCAGCATCACCACCACCACCATCATCATCACATCCATCGCCACGCCAGCACCAACAGCATCATCTCCACCACCGTCATCACAATTACAAACACCATCACCACCAGCATCAGCATCAGCATCGTCGCCATCATGATCACACTGTCCGTCACCGTCATCTGCATCATAATCGTCATCAGCACCGCCTTCATCATCATCAGCAGTAGCAACACCTCCTTCGCTACCATCATCATCAACATTATCACTAGTACCATCATCACCATCATCATCATCATCATCATCATCATCATCAGCATCATCATTATCATCATCAGCCTCATCATCATCAGCATCATCATCCTCAGCATCATCACCATCACGACCAAGATAGTCATCAGCACCGCCACCATCGCCCTCGTCAGCAGCATCATCGCCGACACCACCATCATCATCAATATCACCATCATCAGCATCATCATCATCAGCAGCATCACCATCATCGTCATCATCATCATCATCATCATCATCATCATCATCATCAGCATCAGCATCAGCATCATCATCATCAGCATCATCATCATCCTCAGCATCATCACCATCCTCAGCATCACCATCATCATCAGCAACAGCATCATCATTATCGTCATCATCAGTATCATCATCATCATCATCATCATCATCATCATTATCATCATCATCATCATCAGCATCAGCATCATCATCATCATCATCATCATCATCATCATCAGCATCAGCATCAGCATCAGCATCAGCATCATCATCACCACCATCGTCCCCTCAGTTCCCCTTACCCTGTCCCTGCCCCCGACGGCCCTTCTTGTACCCTGTCCTTGCCCCCGACGGCCCGCCTCTCGCGGCCGTGCTCCCTCGCCCCCCCCCCCCCCCCCGAGCGCGGGCCCGCCGCCCCAGTGTGGGGGGGGGGCCTGGTCGGTGCACCAGTACCAGATGGAGTTGATGGGCATGCCCAGGAGCACGCCGAGCCACGGGAAGTCGGCGTCGCCTGCGGGGCCGAGGAGGCGAGGAAGGGGGAAGAGGAGAGGAGGAGGAGGAGGAGGAGGAGGAGGAGGAGGAGGAGGCGGAGGAGGAGGAGGCGGAAGAGGAGGAGGAGGAGGAAGAGAAGGAGGAGGAGGAGGAGGAGGAGGAGACCACTGCGACGCGGGGATTTGTCCTATCCACCGCCTGGGAACCGACGTCCTGGTGCTCCAGCGGGCGGTGGATATGGATATAGTGTGGCCCCCGGGGGCCCGAATATATCCATATCCACCGCCTGCCGAGGTCCCCGAAAATTGACCCTCCAGGCGGTGGTCATGTATAAATTCCCGCCTCGGAACCACAGGGAGAGCACAGCCGACCACCACCCAGCATCGACGGATCGACTTGCCCAAAGCGCCCCCCTGTGGGTGGGGGCGGCCCATTACGTCACTCGTTTACGGGTCTTCTCCAGAAGCGAATTCTGCACCGTGGTGCAGATTTGGCATCCCGCTCGTTTCGCTCTTGGGGTTGTTGGTCAAGAGTGACCTGGCGCGGGATGCTTGCCTTACATTTTCACGTTCAGATAGAAACGGACCGGGCGGTGATCTTCTCATGCACTGCGGCGACAGTTTATGAGCCTCCCCTCGCCAGCCGCCACGCTTCCCTGTTGCACACACTTCCAGCACCAAGCCAACCCATGGAGCATCCGCACCGTGCGGGCGAGGTGGACCCACCGAAACCCACTCTTACGTTGAACAACAGCTTGGGGTGGCATACAAGGACAGGGGTGCCATCATCACTGACTTCTCTTGTGGCGGGATCTCCTTGTACACCTGGAGGTCCCGAACCAGTCCAGGAGCAAGCCCGATCCCAGGGGAAGGAAAAATGGCATAAAAACTCGGAGGTCCGCGCGGATTTCTTGGATCCGCGCTGGACCCCCCTCTCTGGCGCGCGGAGCGCGCCGGGGGCGGCGCCGGAGACGCCGCCAGGGGGGCCCCAGCGCCGATCCGAGAAATCCGCGCGGACCTCCGAGTTATTACGTTTATGTCATTGTTCGTTCCCCTAGATCCAGGGCCCTGACGACAGAGACGGCACGTCCAGCCTCTGGAGGCCTGCCGCCCGGGCAGCTCGGCAATGCGGGCGCGAAGAGCGCTTGTCCAAGGGGAGAGGCGCACCAGGTGGAACGGCGGGAGGCCGGCGGGGGGAACTCGCCCAGCGCGGCCTTGATACGCTCCGTGCAACTCCAATAGCTCAACTCGGCCACGATCTCGGTCTAGGGTGCTTTGTCTTCCATCTGCCCCTCTTCCCCTTCGGGGAAGGGTTTATCACTGTTCCCTATCAATACACCCCCTCCCCTAGGCGACTGGGAGCCAACCCAAGTCCATGCGGGCCCCCCCCCAACCATCCCTTGTAAAAAAACCATACAAAACACACCCTGCCCCCACCATCCGCCGACCCCCGGCTTCGGCGGGTGCGGCGGTGAGGGGGCTCTGCGGGTTTGGGGGGGGGGGGCTCGTGCGCGGTGCAGCGCTGCAGCCAGGCTGTCCCCTCCTCCTCCTCCTCCTCCTCCTCCTCCTCCTCCTCCTCCTCCTCCTCCTCCTCCTCCTCCTCCTCCTCCTCCTCTACCTACGTCCCTCCCGCGGCGAGTGACAACGGAGGTGCTCTGGAGCTCGCTTGGGAGATGCTTCCCCAAGGTGAGGGCTCGTGCTGTATCTGCGACGCGGGCCTCTTCTGCAGGTGGCACGACCCTGACGACGG
>CAUYUJ010020691.1:127980-152236 GCA_963575745.1 Prorocentrum cordatum
CTCGGGTACGGGGGACTCGGGTTGGCCTGACGGGGGCCATCCTAAAAATGACGAGGCCCAATCTGCATCTTGATGCGGGCTCCCGCTGCAGACGTCCCACGAAGGCAGGACCGTCAAAATCCGGGTCGCGCTCGTCAAGGCTTACTCGAACCTCACGTTTCCCCGACAGACGGGAGAATGCAAGGCCGAAGGCCATCTGCTCATAAGAATGATCAGAACAATAGTACGCGTAGTCTGCACTAAAGAAAGGACAACAACAACACAATGCACCACCCCTCGTGGTCCACGCGAACCCACCCACCAGCTCGGCTCGAGCGGGATCGTGCCTGATATTTGAGCTGGGGTAGGGACATACGCTCGATCTGCGCTGCGTCAGCATCCCCAGGGCAGCCCGTGAAAACCAGGAGCGCAGTGATGCAACCGTGAACTTCGTTCACGGTCAGCCGCTCGAAAGAGAGGCAATGGGGACGTGCTGGGCGCCATACGCATCGTCAGCAACCAGCGCGAGACGCGGGCGCTCCCGCGCGTGGGCCCGCACCGCCGCCAGCATGTGACCAAAAGAGGCTGCAGCATCCACGGCAGCCGCGACACCATGATGGAGCGAAGCGTCACGACCATGAGCTGCAGGACGCTGCGCACTATCTGGGCGAAGATCAGCATGGCGCACATGTCTCCTTCTGGCGCCAAGTATGGATCCCGAACTTGCCGTAATGGATATAGCGGTGTTGCTCTAGCCGCAGTCGCTCATAGACTCCTCGGTGAAGATGCTATGGTGAGGGCGCGGCAGAAAGAAACCCTCGCAAGAAACCCAACCCTGAGAAGCCGCGCGCGAGGTACACCCGAGGGGAAGCCCGGAGCACCCTGAACGCAGCAGCTCCTTCAACGGCTGCGGGAAGTCACCGCGCAGCGCGAGGAGCGAAGAAACCCATGATACCCTGAGACAAGCAGATGGTTTCTTGATGCGCGCCCCCGCTGTACCGTCGTCGGCGGTGGAGCTGGTCTGTGGCAAGCTGGCCTCGGCAGGAGCCCGTCTGCACAGCGGACTGGGCACCACCAGCATGTCCGTGCCTGCCGCTGTCAGGGATGCTGGGGCGAGCGCCGCCTTCCGATGCGTGCACTGGAAGGGCCGCCGCCTGCAGCTACGACGCGGCGAGACATCGCGGCGGGATGGATGGCGTCGAGGCTTGGCGTCTCGATCTCGACGAGCTCCTCCGTGGCCCGGGTCAGCGGCGTGCCGTCGAGGCGCGTGAACTCGAACTCGCCGAGCCCGTCGCTGTCGAAGACGAAGGCCTCGCAGGCTGAGATCTCGCCGTGCGGCCCGTGCAGAGCGAGGCTCGCGGCGCCAGCGCTGCGGCACTCGAACGGCACGTCACTCGTGCAGGCTCGTTGCCCAGGGTTCGGAAAGGAACTCGTGCGGCCGTCCGAGCACAGCATCGGCAGCTCCGGGATGACGCAGCAGTGCGGCGGCAGGATCCACGCTGCCGACATCGCGGGTGAGGCGAGGGGGGGAAGACGAGCACCTGCACCACGAAGCCGAGCAGGGCCTTTGCACGTGAAGCTCGCCCCGATGAGGCGGCGATGGCAGACGCCGCGGTGATAACACCAGCAGCTTCTCGCCCGAGATCAAGAAGGGAATGCGTGCAGTCGGACCGCGGCTGGAGGCCAGCCACCACGCTCCCAACCTGAGAAAGTGAGCAATGAGCTACCATCCCACCGTGTCGTATCGCAAAACGCGGGCACCACATGGAGGCAGGCCCCGCGGAGAAAGCACTGGTGAAGGCGGCGAGGAGCGAGAAAGGAGGAGGAGGAGGAGGGGGAAGCTGGCGAAGTACCTCGACCAGCTGGCGAAGATCAGCATGGCGCACATGTCTCCTTCTGGCGCCAAGTATGGATCCCGAACTTGCCGTAATGGATATAGCGGTGTTGCTCTAGCCGCAGTCGCTCATAGACTCCTCGGTGAAGATGCTATGGTGAGGGCGCGGCAGAAAGAAACCCTCGCAAGAAACCCAACCCTGAGAAGCCGCGCGCGAGGTACACCCGAGGGGAAGCCCGGAGCACCCTGAACGCAGCAGCTCCTTCAACGGCTGCGGGAAGTCACCGCGCAGCGCGAGGAGCGAAGAAACCCATGATACCCTGACGACAAGCAGATGGTTTCTTGATGCGCGCCCCCGCTGTACCGTCGTCGGCGGTTGAGCTGGTCTGTGGCAAGCTGGCCTCGGCAGGAGCCCGTCTGCACAGCGGACTGGGCACCACCAGCATGTCCGTGCCTGCCGCTGTCAGGGATGCTGGGGCGAGCGCCGCCTTCCGATGCGTGCACTGGAAGGGCCGCCGCCTGCAGCTACGACGCGGCGAGACATCGCGGCGGGATGGATGGCGTCGAGGCTTGGCGTCTCGATCTCGACGAGCTCCTCCGTGGCCCGGGTCAGCGGCGTGCCGTCGAGGCGCGTGAACTCGAACTCGCCGAGCCCGTCGCTGTCGAAGACGAAGGCCTCGCAGGCTGAGATCTCGCCGTGCGGCCCGTGCAGAGCGAGGCTCGCGGCGCCAGCGCTGCGGCACTCGAACGGCACGTCACTCGTGCAGGCTCGTTGCCCAGGGTTCGGAAAGGAACTCGTGCGGCCGTCCGAGCACAGCATCGGCAGCTCCGGGATGACGCAGCAGTGCGGCGGCAGGATCCACGCTGCCGACATCGCGGGTGAGGCGAGGGGGGGAAGACGAGCACCTGCACCACGAATCCGAGCAGGGCCTTTGCACGTGAAGCTCGCCCCGATGAGGCGGCGATGGCAGACGCCGCGGTGATAACACCAGCAGCTTCTCGCCCGAGATCAAGAAGGGAATGCGTGCAGTCGGACCGCGGCTGGAGGCCAGCCACCACGCTCCCAACCTGAGAAAGTGAGCAATGAGCTACCATCCCACCGTGTCGTATCGCAAAACGCGGGCACCACATGGAGGCAGGCCCCGCGGAGAAAGCACTGGTGAAGGCGGCGAGGAGCGAGAAAGGAGGAGGAGGAGGAGGGGGAAGCTGGCGAAGTACCTCGACCAGCTGGCCATCTACGACTACGCGCTTGAGGGTCCCAGGCTGTACACGACGGACAGGCGCCACTGCAACCGCTACGAGAACGCCGACATCCAGCAGTCAGTACGTCCTCAGGTCGCGCATCGCTGATGGACAATACGTACCAGCTGGAGCCTGCAAGAGGGACAGCACCATACCGCCGCACGAGCTCATCAAGTACAAAGATAAAGGCGTTCGAGAGAGAGAGAGAGAGAGAGACCCGGCCAACGGCAGCGCCGAGAACAGTGTCGAGGGCAAGAACTGCTTCAGGGCCGGCGTCGTCTATTTTCGGGAACTGGAACATATAGATTACCAGTGGCGGGCGGTTTTTCAATCCAGGACTTTTTGGAGGGTCGGGGACGACGTCGGGGTGGTGTGGTGCATACTTGTTTCCCCGCTTTCCCGTGGAAGCAACAACAAATGTATACGCCGGGATGCCGCATACACCAGAATCCGCTTCCTTTTGCAAAGTCTCAGTGCGGGACCGGAACAAAAAAAAAAAAAACATCGGTGTATAAACTTCGGTTCCTTGAATCGCAAGAGCCCCGTGAAGAAGCGCAAGCGCGATGCCACGGGCAGCGGCGACAACCTGAACCACTGACGTGGCACACACCACAGCGCGGCGGTGGGCAGTTCTGCGCGGGTGCGCTCCCGGGCCTGCGTCGCACACCCACTCCCCAGTTGAACGAACATACGACAGCACAAAGGCCCAGGGACACACAAATACATACACACAACTAACCGGATTCCCCATAGTTTCCTATAGTTTCTAGGTTTTCGTTTTCCCCCCCACTTCCCACAGTTTCCCATATTTTCCTGGGAATGGACGATTAATTGTGTCTGTGTGTTTTTCCCCCTCCTGATACAATGCCGTCGGCTAATCGGCTGCGTGCGCTCGCGCGCCAAGTAAAACAGGCCAGGCCGCCGACCAGCTCGCCTGCCTCACCCCCCTCGCCACGTACGTCAGCCTTGTGCGCACCGTGCAAGGGCAATATCCTCAGCACTGCTGGGTACCTACACGGCTACACGCATCCCGGCTACGAAGACTACAAGGTACTACGGCTACTACAGGAAAACTGCAGGACTACCTGATTACGCACTGGTTTTGTATTACAAACAAGTGCGACAAGCACGGACAGTACCTTCAGCATTATTGGATACTGACACGGCTGTACGCACCCTGTGCTACCTTTCCGCCGTACCAAGCAGCAGACCAGCCAGCCCACAGAAATGATCAAGGATTTCGGGTCAGTATACAAGGGGGTGCACCAGCTACTCAGCATCATTCCATCATCCTGGCAGCTACATCGGCTCGAACCAACGACTTCTACAGATCACATCGTCCACGATGGCCACCATGAACGGCACCTGGATTGCCATTCCACACCGAGACCAAGGTGGGTACGATATGGAACAAGGTGCCTACGCCAGGGCCGACATCTGGACTACAACGTCTACCACCGCCTCGCTCAAAAAGAGCTTTTTTTCCGAGAAGATGTGCACTCCTGGCGAGTATACCAACTGCTCCGTCGAGGACTTCACGCACCTGAAGGTGTACTACATGGACAACGAGCTTGGCGAGTCACCCGACGATCAGGACCTACAGTGCCAGCCGACACTTACTGGCGGCACGAAGTACTACATCGAGTTGCGCAACCCGTCCAGAGAAGCTACTACGGGCGAAGATTACAACAAGAACGGGTTACCGGACCCAAGCGGCACCACACAGCAAGCGTGGACCAACGGACTCCAGTCACGGCGATACGCAGCGTATGGGCCCTGGGCTACAAGACCACCCAGGGCACAACTACTTAAGATGTGTGCTTGATGGCCTCAAGGATACTTCGCTACTTCGCTTGCTGCCCTACAGAAGAGGTGTGCCGAGTACTACCGGCTACTACCATCATACTCCGCCAACTGCGCTACAGACAAGGTACGCCCTGCACAACGCCACAAGCAAGGTCAACGTCACCCGTGAGCGCATCGTCCCCTGAGCGGCCCGGCCCCTCAGCCCCAACCCGTCCCTCCCTTCCTTTTGCCTTTGCTAAGGTATGGCAATACGGCCCTCCACTCCTCCACCCCCTCGCAACGGAACCTCTCTGCTGGGGCCCGCGTGTCGCGCGCGGCGCCCCCCCCCCCCCCTGGGGCGCCGAGCGGCACGCGCCGCGGACCTGGGATCGCTTGCAGACCGCTGCGCTGCGGGGGGCGGCAGAAGGAGGACGAGGAGGCTTGCGCGCGCAACGTCGGCTTGGGTTCTGATCCGTGCCCGATCTTGCAATGGGCTCGGGCGGGGCCCGAGCCGGGAGTCGCTGCGACTCCCCCTCCCGAGAGGAAAAAAGGAGGACGAGGGCAGGAGCAAGGCCTGCTAGAAAAGGGGGGGAGGTTTGAGGGAGGAAGGGGCAGGGACGACGAGGGCGGAGGGATGGAGGAGGGATGGGCGGAGGGGGCGGCACATCCCCAAGCGCGCGGCCCAGGGCGGCCGCCTGGCCCCCCAGGGCGGCGCGCGGGTGCTGCGCCAGCGCTCGACGGGCCACGCAGGGAGGGGAGGAGGAGCGTCTCCTCCTCCTCCTCCTCCTCCTCCTCCTCCTCCTCCTCCTCCTCCTCCTCCGCGTCCTCCTCCTCCTGCATTCCTGTTCCTTACACATATAGCCTCCCTGTCGCACCCTGGGACGTGTGGGTAGGGCACGCCAGGCGTTTCGCTGGAGACTTCCTGACCATTTATGATTGTGCACCGAAGGAGGGTGGGTCGTTTTCAATATGTGGCTCTCGCCTTTGCGCCTTGCGCATTCGCCGCGAAAGTTCTGCAACAACTTGACGGTGAAGGGCGGGTGGTTCTCAAAATGTGGTGTTCGCCTTAGCGCCGCTCACGTGAAGTTTGAAAGTTGTAAAAAGTTTCGCGGATGGAGGGCGGGTTGATTTCAACATGTGGCTCTCGCCTTAGCGCCGCGCAAACTCTTTGAAACCGCACAACATTTTCACCGACGGAGGGCGGCTCGTTTTCAAAATGTGGTTCTCGCCTCAGCGCGGGGCACACTCGTGCAACAGTTGTGCAGCAGCTTCACGCATGGAGGGCCGTGCCTTTTCAACATGTGGTGCTCGCTGGAGCGCCGCGCAAAAATCGTCTGACAACTACAACGGCTTCACAGATGTAGGGCCGCTCCCATTCGAAATGTGGCGTTCGCCCTAGCGCCGCTCGCATTCACTTTGGAAAGTTGCAGCCCTTTCACGGAGGCACGCCGGGTCGTTGTCCACGTGTGGCTCTCGCCTCAACCCCGCGCACAGTCGTGTTAAAAGTTTGCAAAGTGCTTCACGGGTGGAGGGCGGGTCGTCCTCAAAACGTGGTTTTCGCCTTGGCGCTGCCAACATTCGCTTGAAAAGTTGCGCAACAGCCTTGCCGACGAAGGGCGGGTCGCGTTCAATATGTGGCTCCTGCCTTGGCGCCACCCACATTCCTCTGAATTGGCGCCACCCACATTCGTCTTAAAAGCTTGCATCCCCATCACGGATGGAGGGCATCACGGATGGAGGGCGGGCCGTTTTCAAACCGTGGCTCTCGCGCAGTGCACGAGCGTCGTAGAATGTGTTTTCCAAGGCTCTCGCCCTGGCGCAGCGCACATTCGCCTGACATGTCTGCAACAGCTTCACAGATGGAGGGCGGGTCGTTTTCAACATGTGGTTATCGCAGTAGCGCCGCGAACATTCGCATCAAAAGCCCACAGCTGTTGCGAATATTCGCACGGTTGACGTCCCAGCATGCGTTCCGGCACGAGTTAAGGATTGCCGCGGCACAACAATGACGTTGATTCGCTGTGTTGAAGTCCCAGGCGTGCTGTTCTGGCATGACGACCGCCAGGACGCAACAGTAGAGTTGATTCGCAGCGCTGCAGTCCAAGGGGTGGTAGTTTAGCACGGATGAGGATACTCAGAAGGCTGTTTTCCAACGGGGCATTTCCATAAGTGAAACAACCCATGCAGGGACCTATGAAGATGGAACGTGGAGGGCGGGTGTAGTGCAACGCCGTCGATGCACATTGGATTCACACTGCTCCTCCTCCAACTCCTCCTTCTCCTCCTCCTCCTCCTCCTCCTCCTCCTCCTCCTCCTCCTCCTCCTCCTCCTCCGTCATTTGAGTCCTGCAGGTTGGAGTGTGAATGGAGATCTCTGGGAGACGCTCGGAGCTGAGTTGAGTGAGCGTGGTGGGGCCTGCGTGACAGGGCATTTCCTGAACCGCCATCCGTCCCCCGAGGAGTCCATGGCCAGAGGAGTTCCCCTGATGGCCTGGGTTGGCAATCAGATTGCCGACGATCTTGCTGACACTGCCGCCGTCGCCCCCGCTCTCCCGCCTCTCTCGCGACAAGGGGCGGTGGCGACGCCGTGTCGTGTGCGGCTCCGCACTGCGAGAGCCACCCTGTGCGCTTTCGAGCAGGAGGCCCGCCCGCCGACGGCGCGCGAGGCCCAGAGAATTGCCAGAAGGACCAGGCCCTCCGCCCTCGCGCGCGCGCAGGCGGGCTCCTCGCATTCTGTTGCTGATGCTAAAACCGGTGCTAGTAGTCTTGATTGTCGCAGTGGCGTGTCCAGGTCTTCGTGACGTCGTCTGCTCGAGAATTGGCCTTGTTCCCAGGGTCCTGGCCCACTCCTCCCCCAGCCCGCTAGAGTGCTCGTGGCCGTCGGATCGCGTGCTGCCCATCACTCGCACACCATGGCTTTCTATGATCCGTATTGGGTGTGCACCTTTGGCGGCTGCAGGGCGAGAGATGGCAGTGGCCACCTCAGGGACCTGCCGAAAGAGTGTTAAGTGCGTGAGAGGCGAGCCGCCCACCAAGATGGGGGCTTGGGTCCTCCAGCGTCTGCCTGAAGGGAAGCCTCTCAAGTGAGCCCCCGAAGTAGCATGGTCTGACAGAGTCAGCTTGAGGTAATCCTTGGGTAATCCGCCGCTTCCCTTCCTCATCCACCTCTTCCTCCTCCTCTTCCTCCTCCTCCTCCTCCTCCTCCTCCTCCTCCTCCTCCTCCTCCTCCTCCCTCATCCGCCTGTCTCCTCCACCTCCTTTTCCTCCTCCTCCTTCTCCTCCTCCTCCGCTTCCTCCCCCCGCCCTCCTCGTCCCACCCTTCCCGAGCTCCCCCATTGCCCCTCCTTCGGGGGGAAGCCCGTCGTCGACGCCGACGCTGTTCCCCGTCGACGTCGCACTCGGCCTCGACGACATCGTCGTCATCACGACGTCGTCGTCATCGACGTCGTCGCCGTTCGTCGCAGTCGATCTTGTCGTCATTGTCGTCGTCGTCGCCGCGGCCGCCGCCAACGCAGCCGCCGCAATCGTCGTCATCGTCGCCGTCGTCCCCGCCTCCGCCTCCACCGCCGCCGCCGCCAACGTTGTGGCCGTCAACTTCGGCGTCGTCGTCGTCGCGGCCCTGCCGCCGTCGCCGTCGTCGTCGTCGTCGTCGCCGTCGACCTCGTCGTCGTCGCCGTCGACCTCGTCGTGGTGGCCGTCGTTGTCGTCGACGTCGTCGTCGACGCCGCCGCCACCAACGTCGTCGTCGTCGTCGTCGCCGCCGCTGCCACCGCGGCCGCTGCCGACACCACCGTCGACTTCGCCATCGACCTCGTCGTCTTCGCCGTCGACCTCGTCGTCGTCACCGTCTAATTATGTCGTCGTCACCGTCTAATTAAGTCGTCGTCGCCGTCATCGACGCCGCTGCCGCCAACGTCGTCTTCGTCGTCGTCGACTCTGCCGTCGTCGCCGCTGCCGCCGCCGCCAACACCACCGTCGACTTCGGCGTCGTCGTCAGCGCCGCCGCCGCCGCCACCGTCGTCGTCGTTGCCGTCGTCGCCGCCGCCAACATCGTCGCCGCCGTCGTCGTCGTCGGCGTCGACCCGCTGCCGTCGCCGTCGTCTTCGGCGAAGTCGTCGTCGTCGTGGTCGTCGTCGTCGCCTCCGCCGCGCCGCCGCCGCCGCCGCCGTCTTCGTCGTCGTCGCCGGCGTCGAAGCCGCTGCCGTCGCCGCCGACTTCGGCGACGCTGTCCTCGTGGCCGACGCGCCGCCGCCGACGTCGTCGTCGTCGTCGTCTGTGCGCGCGCTCGCCCGCCCAGGCGATCCGTACGCCAGCAGCGCGCAGGTGCCGAAGAGGAGCACCAGGACCTGCAGCACCTCGGTGTAGAGCACCGCCGCCAGCCCGCCTCCCGCCGCGGCCCCGAGGGGGGGGAAGAGGCCGAGGGGGACGCGCAAAGGGAGGGAGGAAGGAGGCAGGAGGACGAGGTGGAGGGAGCAGGGAGGAAGGAGGAAGCAGCAGGAGGAGGAGGAGACGAAGGAGGGGGGGGGGGGGGACGGGAGCACGATGGACAGCAGGAGAAGGAGGAGGAGGGAGGCAGCAGGAGCAGGGGCAAGAAAGAGGATGGGGAGGAGGGGAGGAGGAGGCAGAAGGGGAGTGAGAAGGAGGAGGAGGAGGAGGAGGAGGAGGAGCGCACGAGGCCAAGGAAGGCAAAGAATAAGGCCGACCAGACCCTAATTCAATACCTGGCATGCTCCCCACGTCCTCTCGAGAGAGCAGCAAGGGCGGGGGCGCGCCTGGCGGTTGCCGCAGGCGGGCCGCGGCGGCTCGAGCGAACGCAGCCCTGCCTCCACACGAAAGCTACCCCAGAAGCAAGCTAAGGCGATGGTCCCGCCTCTTGAGCTGCTTCAGTCGGGCACGCATCCTGCCTTGAAGCCGCAGAGCCCCCCTCGGAGGCGACAGGCAGGGTGCGTAGCGCAAATCATGATAAGCTTGAGAGATGAGATCAAGGAAAATCGCACAGGCAGTAAGCTCAAGCTGAGAGGAGGCGGCCCAAGGGAAGATGGAAGCACGCTGAGGCCCCGAAAGCGTGGCAAAGAAAGCAGGAAGATGCAGGACAGAACTGGCACTAGACAGAACAACAGGGCACTCGAGATAGCGAAGAAACTTGTCGGCCCCAGGCGCCGAACAGAAAACGCAGCCACAGGTGGGCCCACGGAACCTGGCCGAACAGCATCAGCCGTTCGAGAACGTTTTCAAAACAGAAACGATAACGCACGAGGGAACGAGATTTTCTAATCTACTGAACGCCATCAGAGCTAGGTCAAGATCACAACACCTCGCGGAAACCCCCAGCTTCTTCATCCGATACAGGAGCGGGACTCGAAATCCTTCGGGGGCAAGACGGCATAGCCAGTTCGTCGTCGCCGCTTGGATCCGAGGAGTACCAGGGGCGGGGACGTTCGGCACCGCGCACAACTGATCAAAGTTAGCGATAAGGGCGTGCATGGACGACTGCAACCACAAGGGGTCCCTGTTCCACAATATGTTGCACTCGTCGCTGGCAGCCATCGCCTGGATCCGCGTCTTCGCACGGTAGAATTCAATCGAATTGCAAGCGAAACGGTAAAGAGTGGCCCTCGACACCAGCTCCACGCCTCCGCAATTGGCACGGCAACCCCAGCGCCGTTAAATTCTCGAGCATGGCAGGACTAAGAGCATTCCGCGGGCCGCACGCCAACGCTTGCCCAGCTGCGCGGACAGTCTCGTACACAGACTTGGGAGGTGAGAAGAATTGTGACACATACGACAAACAGCTGAAACCATTCTGATTGAATAGTGCGATACTCTTCACCAGACCCAACCCAGGAGATTTAGTGTCAAGAGCTTGCCCAAGACATGTCCTGGCAGGAGCGTCCCAAGATCGCACAGACCCACCACGCCCAAGAAATACCCAAATACTTTGCAATATGCTGCGCCTTGAAGGAGGGAGGTAAGCCGGCAACGGCAAGGAGGCTGTGATATTCATGTTCAGGGAGGGCGGCAAGAGGACCAATGATAGATTTCGCGACGTTGAGCTCAAGTCCAGCAGCCCGGGCAGCACAAGCAAATACAGGAAGCGCCAAGGCCAGAGCTCGACACGCGCCCTGCGAGACAAGCCCAACATCGTCAGCGCACGCACCCAGCACCGACGGCACGCGCTGAAGACGCCGCTCAAGCATCTTTAAGATCGGATCGATGCACAGCACGAAGAGCGAGGAGGAGAGCGGGCACCCAGTGTTTGATCCCACGCCTGACCCACCATCCAGATTCTTGCACCCCGCAAAAGGAGACAGAAACCCACACTTGCTGATACAGAGCGGCAACCGCCCTGCGGACTTTCTTCGGGGACTTCATGGTTTTGAGAACGAACATAATCATGGAGCGGAGGAGAGTAGGAAAGGCAGCCTTGATATCAAACGTTACGCAACCCGTCGCCTGGAGTCCGTCCTGAACAAACCATTACACAGCCCGAGATTCCAGAGCAACCATGTTGTTGGTGAAATTGCGCCAAGGAATAAAACCACGCTGAAAGTCAACACAACACTCCTGGAGAACACGAACAACAGGTTTATTAATAGCACGGCTGATAAACTTGTTGTCCGAATTGCCAAGCGCGATAGGCCTGGCCTGCCCAGGTGGACGGAAGACAGAATCCACAGCATCGCTGGGGGCATCGCCCTTGGGCAAGAAAACAGCGATGCCACGATTGAATTCATCAGAGAGTCGCCCACGTGCGAGAAGTTCCCGGCACACTTCAAAGAGAGGTTCCATCGCGCAGGTACCGCCGCGAAACCAGGCACTATAAGGAATCCCGTCGGGCCCAGGACACGAGCCTCGAGCATATTGAGCACGCTGACAAAATTCATCGAACTCAAGTTCCCAAAACATGAGAGGGGGCACCTGCGCGATGAAGGGCACGAGTTCTTGCCGTCTGGCATCTTCACCCTCGACGAAGGCACGCGCCCCCCCCCCCCCCCAGTGCGCCGCCAGCAACTTAGCCGCAGCACTAGGTTCAGAAACCCGTTGGCCCGCCGGGTCGGAAATAGCTGAAAGCGAGATCCCCCTCCTCCTGCGGCCCCAGGCGCCGAGATACGACGTGAATCTGTTTCGAACCGCATGCTTCTGAACCATAGGCCTGTCCGGCTCCTCATTATCTTGAATCTCCCCCTGGATCTGCTCAGTCTCGAGGTCGCCCAAAAATCCGTGCAATCCATGAAAGTCAGTCCAAAGGCCAGATTCACAACAAATAAACTGCTGCAGGTCCGTAAAAGCCCCCAAAGCTTTCCGAAGAAAAAGAAGTTGCCCGCGCCGAAGGCTACGTAGAGCCGCCAGAGCCCAATGCACCTTCTCTTCAACAGATAGAGGCCCACCAGAGCGCGAGGAGTCCATAACACGTTTCGCAGCCGCCTTGATAATCGCTCGTCTCACCGAGAGCCAGGAGAGGATCAGGATCCCGAGGGCCAGCAGAATCAGCAACTTCATCCAAAAACTCACGATACTTGGGACGCCGAGGAACCCAGGACGGAACACGAAACCCACAGGGCGGCGAAACGTTAAGCCGAAGGAGCACGGGCGCGTGATCGGAGAGTGGCCACTCCCCCTGTGTAGCCCATAGTACAAGGCTGAGCGGCTTATAGTCGAGCAGCACGCTGCTGGGGATGTTGCAGTATATCCGATCAAGCCGCGCCAGAGATGAAATAACAGGCCTGGGACCATTCGCATCCATCACACGATGGGTGAAGCGGTGCTGGTCTACCCCACACAGGTCGGGAAAGAGATCGGAGAAGTATGCCCCACGGCTGTTGTTACTATAACGAACATGCCCATCTGAAGAAAACGAACCTTCCCCGTCTGCAGGAAAATTGAAATCGCCACAAAAGAAACCCCGTGCTCACGTCAGCCCCCAACATGGACCTGCGAATCAGCCGAAGTTCTCCTTTTTTTGCTGCAAAACCGTCGCCCCAGGATCAATGTGTATGTTACATATCTGTAGAGTACCATGTATGCCGCGAAGTGAAACCAGATGCACCCGTCCAGGCACGCGAGTACGATGGCGAAGAGCGAGAAACTGCCCACGGAGCCGAGGGTGCAAAAGAATGAGACTGCCACCAGCAGAACGATCGCAAAAGAGGTACCTTTTCCGCTGACACCTTGGAACTCTTTCAGAAGTAAGTCTTTGTCGTGATAGGTCCCGCGAGCCTCCTGGATACAGACGACATCGTGGGCTTGACAAAGCCGAAGCAACTGTTGGATTTTCTGCTTGAGTTTGGTGTGACTGGTGGATAGGCCCCCGAACAACGATCTGGCATTCCAGGTGACAATGGAGAAGTCGGAACAAGGATAAAACGGCGCGCTACAACAGCACGGAGGCAAGCCCCCCGAAGAAGTCGAAGACGAGCACGTAGAGCCCGAAGAGGAAGAGGAAGCGGAAGACGAAACGGAGGAAGAACTCGAAATAGATGCAGACCGACGCCGCTGCCCTCGTTGCGTACACGGTACGGCACCCACTCGGTCGATCCCATTGGACGGTCGCACTAGGCAAGGACACTTCCTATTCAATGGCGCCTCTCATGATAGCAGTGACCTGGTCCTTCTCCATATTCAAGGACTGAAAACGCGTCGAAGTCGGGGTTGAGGCTGGCCGAGGTGTCGGGGTTCTCGATGAGCGAGCACAAGACTGTGACTTCCTCGTTCGTGGTGAAGAACAGGATGCCCTTGTGCCCGTTGACGGCTAGCGAAATGTCCTGTCCGATCCCCTTGGCGGCAAAATGCTGCGAGACCCCTTTGCCAGACACGCCCAAGAACAATATTGCGACGCCGAACATCTGGAGTAGCATCCCGACGAGCACGGAGAGAAATAGGTCCCTGGGGAGAGACGAACTGCAAGCCATGCGTTTTGACATGTTTAAGAAACGCCTTCGGGTCGGTGTCACTCTCAAACTTCACACAGAAGGCTTTGTTGAGATTGTGCGCAATGATCTGGGAGGGAGGCTTGATGTGCGATGGCAGATGAGGGATAACCGTGTCCTGCATGTATTTCGTCATCACACGAGCCAGCATCGGAGCCTTGAACCCACCAATCCATATTCTTGTGGGGTCCACCCCACGCTCCACGCTTACAGTCCCTGTGAAACTCGCAGAGGGTGACGGCCCAGCTGACCTGCCACGCCAACGTGGGTGAGAAGCGACAGATGATGAGCCAGAGCGCGTGCTAGCGACATCTGACTGGGACTGTGAACCTAAGATCTTCGCCTCAAGTCGAGCAAACAGCGCCGTTTCTTGTGCGGTATTAAGTCCTGAGTTTACCTGCTCCTCTAGAGTGTTCATACGCTCGGTGAGCTGGGCGATGTTCTCTTCACTCTTCGACACCGACGTCTGCAGACCGAGGAGGTCGTCTTTCGTGACCATGTTCTTTTCCATGCGCCCCAGAATCGCCACTAAATCAGCACCCCCTTCAGGCCCGCGCGGGCGAACCTGTCGCTGAAACTCGGCGGCGTCCTCCATCGCAGCGTCACTGGAAGGCGGCGCACCAGCGGCGGCGGCAGAGGCGGAAGACATGGCAAGAGGTGTCCGTCCGAGAACGACACTCGGAATCGCTTCCTCAAGAGAAGCTGCCCGCCCAAATGGGACCTGCTCCCATCTTGAGCCAAAATGGCAACGGAAGGAGGAGGAGGAGGAGGAGGAGGAGGAGGAAGAAACGTGGAAAGGAGGGCGAGAAGGATGAATAACCAAGGAGCTGAACGGAAGAACGTGCGCCATCATTCAGGCTGCTGCGCCTTTGCCTCGCTTCTTCCCGGCTCCCGCCCCTTTTTCTTCGGCAGGCCACTGGGCGCACGCACCCGAAGCGTAGGAGCTCCCGCCCCTCCCTTCCCCCCCCCTACCCTCCCCCCCCCCTCCCCTCCCTCCCCTCCCTCCCCTCCCTCCCTCCGCCTTCCCCCGCTCCTTGCCGGGCGCGCGAGCGCGTCGGGAGGGGGGTGGGTGCTCACCTCCGAACCACCCCCCCGGCAGCGCGTCCGTCCACCTCCGCCTCCCGATTCTCTTCCCGCGCTCCCTTCCCCATCCCCCATCCTCCCCCAACAACTCTCCTCCTCCTCCTCCTCTCCTCCTCCTCCTCCTCCTCCTCTCCTCCTCCTCCTCCTCCTCCTCCTCCTCCTCCTCCTCCTCCTCCTCCTCCTCCTTCCTCCTCCTCTCCTCCTCTCCTCCGCTCCCTCCTCCTCCTCCTATCTCTCCTCCCTCCTCCTCATCCTCCTCCTCCTCCTCCTCCTCCTCCTCCTCCTGCTCCTCCTCCTCCCCCTGCATCCCCCCCAGGGACGGGAGCAGAAGCTGCGAGTGGTGTGCGCGGGAGCCGCCTTTGGCCGACACACGTCGCCCGTGTGGCCAGGCCGGGAGAGACGGAGGGGCGGACCCTTCCGCCCAGCGCTTGCCGCTCCCCTGCCCGCTGCGGCGTCGCTGCTTGCCTGGTCCTCGTGCTCCGTGCGGCACCGCACGCCTGCGCTTCAAGGTCCCGCTTCACGCCCCTTCCTTAGGATGGCTCCAGGGTCATCAAAGAGCTCCCCCCCCTGCCAGGGCTCAGGAAGACACACACAAGAGGGAGGGCACGCGGGAGGAAGGAGGGGAAGGAAGTCGAGGACGGGCGGGGAGGGCGGGTAGAGGAAGGAGGGGAAAGAGGGGAGGAGAGGAGAGGAGCGGAAGAAGAGGGCAGCGAGAGGGAGGAGGGGCAGGGAGAGGGATCAGAGGAAAACGGGGGCACAGGGAACAGACCGAGATGACGACGACGACAACGACAAGCGACGTTGACGACGACGAACGGACGACCGTGACGACCAACGACGAGCAACGACGGACGACGACATCGACAAGCGAGGACATGCGGACCCATGTCACAAATGCTTGCGACATTTCCGAAATGGAGAGGCGGCTGTGGTGTCAAAGATGTCCCTCCCCTCCCATCGCCAAATCCACTCGTCTGAAATTGTTGCTGCCACTACACACACAAAAGGAAGGTCGTTTACAAAATGGCGTTCTCGCCCTAGCACCGCCCCCAGTCAGCACACAATATTGCAAGAGTTAAACGGAGAAGACAAGACTGATTATTTTTCAAGTTCGTGCTCTCGGTTGAGACGTCCTGGCAATTACTGTTACATGCCAGAAATGTGCAACACTTACGCGTATGGAGGACAGCACCTTTCCTGTACAAGACCTTGCTAGGGACATTCGCGATTCTGGTTTACTAGACAGAAAACTTTGAAAGTATGCGGTAACTCCACTGCGGGGGGGGGGGGGGCGGTTCCGTTTCAGAATGGGTCTCTCGCCGGCAATGTTCTTCAGTCTCTTGAACCTACGATCCTACATCCTGGAATGTTGGCAAGCTACACGCATGGACCAAGCAACGCCAAGGAGATCACCGGTAGGGGTCGCCACCTCATCCGTGGGAGGAGGAGGACTGGCGTGTTTTCGAAGGGGATTCCAGGGGAGGTCGTCCCAGGGTGGTCCCGGGAGAGACGGTTTTCCGTGCGAAGCTCTCTCCTACCCTGTGGCCACCTGGGGCTCTCCCAATGCGAAGTGAATCGATCCAAGTCCTCCTCCGCCTCCGCCTACGTCTCCGCCTCCTCCTCCTCCTCCTCCTCCTCTCCTTCCTCCTCTTCCTCCTCCTCCTCCTCCTCCTCCTCCTCCTCCTCCTCCTCCTCCTCCTCCTCCTCCTCCTCCTCCTCCTCCTCCTCCTCCTCCTCCTCATCCTCCCTCTTCCTCCTCCTCCTCCTCCCAGTGAAGCCACTGCCCTTTTGATCCCTTCCCCGCCAGGCGGGGGGGAGCAACCAGCAGGAGTCCAGCGAGGAGCCCCTGGCCGTCCCCCCCCCCTCCCCGCCCCCCCCACGGGGTCTCCGCGAGCCCGCGGCGGAAGCCGGCGCCCGAGAGCCACATGTGGAGGCATCCCCCGAGCCCCCAAAAAAAGAATGTCAGAATCCACAGCGTCACCCAGCCCCTGGATTTCCTCCTCCTCCTCCTCCGAGGCTGGAGGCGGGATCCTCTGGTGATCACGACTCGCGATAGTGTAAAGCAATATGGGGAGGTCCTATGGGATGGGCTCCTGTCGGAGGCCGTCCTCCAGGCTCTCTTCGACGACGGCACTAAGCAAGCGGCCAAGCTGCGCCCCTGGGTATCGTGCAGAGACCCTGTGGCTGCGCTTCTCATCACATGCCAGCGCGTGGGATGGAGGTTCCTGAGTCCGACGCTGGTGGCGGACGACCTGGGCGTGGAGTGGGACTTGCGCTGCTATTCGCCGGCCTGTATCGCCGACCAGATCGAGCACGCAGCGCGCCGTTCTTCGGACGTGCGCGCGCTTAGCCTGCAGGATAGGAGCTGTTGGGCTGGCCCCATTTTTTGGCGGCCCATTCTTGAGAATCTGTTCTGTGATTGGGAGCCGGGCTGGGAGAAGCATCAGCAGTCTGCGCTCCGAGGCCTGGTCGCGGGCACGTACTGGTCGCAAGGGCGGCTGCACGACCAGGATGCGTCAGTGCCCGCGCTGTGTCAGCTCTGCCAGGAGGAGAGAGGGTCCCTCTATCACAGGTGCTACAGATGTCCGGGCCACGAAGCCTGGAGGCGAGATAATCTTTCCTACGAGCTGGCTGCTGCGGCCAAGGAGATTTTCCAGGCCCCGCCTGCTTGGGGTGAGCGCTTTGCCCGGGGCATCTTCCCAGAGCCTGGTCTGTGCGTGTCTCGACCAGCCTTTGACCCGTGCTGGTCTCTCAGAGGCACGGGCATTGACCTGCCGGTGCTGCTGGAGGGAGGCTTCGTGTTCACGGACGGGTCCGGATTGAACTCGAGGTTTCCTACGCTGCGCACGACTGGCTGGTCCTGCGTTTTTTATTCAGCCGACCGCGTACTCCTAGGTGCAATCTACGGGGTTGTTCCGCCAGAATTCGCCACGACGCACACTGCGAGGGACGGCGAAGACTATGCGATGCTCATGGTGTCGCAACATGTTTTCGGCACGTTCAGCGTGCTAGCGGATTGTGTGGCCACGTTAAGTTGTTGCACGTGTCCGCAGAGCGCCACTTCGGTGGCGAACCCAAGGGCCCACTTGTGGCTGCGGGTGCACTCTCGTGAAGATTTCCCGCAGCGTGTGTTTAAGCATGTTAAAAGTCACTGCTCCATGGTGCATGTCAGGGACGGTGTTCTCTCGCAGTTTGAGCTCGAAGGGAATGCTGAGGCAGACAAGTTTGCCAAGCGTGGGGCAAGCTACGGTGCTTCGTCTGAAAATGATGTTCTTTTCATCGAAGGTTGCCTGGCTATCGCGTCGCAGGCAGCGAAGCTTGCGGCTAGGATGGCCACCAGAATGGTCAACGAAGATATTCGTGACCACCAGGGCCTTGACTCGATCCGTTTGATCGACCTTGGAGTTCTTGACCTCGCCCCGCCAATCAACCCCCAGCCCGGTCCCGAGGCCCCGCCCGAAGGGGAGGAGGCGGAGGCTGTGACGGAGGAGGGTTTGGGAGGAGAAGAGGCGGAGGATGAGAGTTTTGGCATTGGCATTCGGGTGCCTTGGCGGGTGAACGGGCATTCTGTGCTGGAAGCTGGAGTGCCTGGCAGTGAGCCGATCATCTTTTGCACGACATGCTACAAGTACGCCGTGCATCAGAAGCAGAGGGGTCTATGCAGTGCTTGCTCGGGCCCTCGACGTTTGAAAGGTGGGTCGTCCTACACCATCCGCAAGCGGCTTCGAGAGCTCAAGCATCCGACCGACGACGGAGTTTCGCTGGATGAGCCCCAGGTCCCCTCCTCAGCCACCCGGGCGAAGTGGGCGTCTCATTTCGGCTTGGCTGGGGATGAGGCCAGGCCTCCATCTCGACTTGGGCCGTTTTCGGGCCGTAGGGCCCCTTCTGCGTTGAGCCTTGCCACGGTGCTCAAGGCCTTCGGTTTTTCGTCCCGCGCCTCCGCAGAGGAGCTCGGGAAAAGGGCCGTTCTAGGGCTCTAAGGGGATGGGGGCCTGCTTACATTACACCCTCCAGCTCCCTACGTTGCATGCTGCCGATGAAGAGGGAAAGCGCAGACTCCGTGACAGCCATCACGGGCGAGTTCGGGGGGTGGGGTGCCCTGTCGGCTGGGCCCCGGACCGTGGGGATGGAACCCTCGGCGGGGTTTAAAAAGGTCTCCTCTGATGGGCACCCCACCCCATTTTTCCCCTCTCTCCCCCTGGACCTCCCTCTATGGGCGTTGAACCTCCTCCTCCTCCTCCTCCTCCTCCTCCTCCTCCTCCTCCTCCTCCTCCTCCTCCTCCTCCTCCTCCTCCTCCTCCTCCTCCTCCTCATCCTCCCTCTTCCTCCTCCTCCTCCTCCCAGTGAAGCCACTGCCCTTTTGATCCCTTCCCCGCCAGGCGGGGGGGAGCAACCAGCAGGAGTCCAGCGAGGAGCCCCTGGCCGTCCCCCCCCCCTCCCCGCCCCCCCCACGGGGTCTCCGCGAGCCCGCGGCGGAAGCCGGCGCCCGAGAGCCACATGTGGAGGCATCCCCCGAGCCCCCAAAAAAAGAATGTCAGAATCCACAGCGTCACCCAGCCCCTGGATTTCCTCCTCCTCCTCCTCCTCCTCCTCCTCCTCCTCCTCCTCACCTCCTCCTCCTCCTCCTGCTCGCCTCCCTGCTCGTTCGTCGTCCCCACTCCGCTGCTCCTCGGTCGCCGTCATTTCCTCTGCTCCCTCCTGCTCCTGCCTCTCCTCCTCCTCTCCGCCTCCTCCTCCTCCCTCTCCTCCTCCTCCTCCTCGTCCTCCTCCTCCTCCTCCTCCTCCTCCTCCTCCTCCTCCTCCTCCTCCTCCTTATCATCCTGCTCTTCTGGCTCTGGCTCGAGACTTCGCTCTGGCTCGAGACTTCCAGCGTGTGGCCATGCGGGGCAACCAAAAGGCTAGCTGTCCGGCGTGCAAGAGGGGGGGGGACAGACGAGAGCGGCCGCGCGGGGGGGAGGGGGAAGGGAAAGCGATCAGACGTGGAAGAGTTCCGCGTCGTGCGGGCCGGGGCGGCCGGCCGTGGCAGCGGTGACCGTGGCAGCAGCCAGACCGGGCCGAAGGCGCAAGCATCCAGAAAGCAGGAAGAAGATTAGGGTACCGTCCCCGACCGAGCCGACCTCGATCTTACACCTCGGTCCGACCGTGCGTGCGACAGCTGCACGGATGGAGGGCGGCCCCCGTTGTCAAAGCGGAGCCCTCGCCGGGCACTTCCCATAAACTGTGTGGCCCCACCCTGTCGCATCCACTATGCGGTCGGCCCTGGGACACAAGAGCACCCTCCAAGGGCATGAGACCCTCCGCCAGCCAAAATGAAATAGGGGGCCACATGCGAGCCCTACCCCTACCCCCCACGATTTCTGAGGGGGAGGGTGGGGTTCATTCCATTCGGGAGCGCCCGAACGAAGTGAACCCCACCCTCCCCCTCAGAAATCGTGGGGGGCAGGGGTAGGGCTCGCATGTGGCCCCCGATGAAGAGCAGTCGAGGGGGTACCCTCCCGCAGGATGCACCAGAGCATCCAGCAAGCACGGAGTGCATCGGGGCACCCTCCCCTCCCCGACTCGACTCGGACTTGCGCCATGGTGGCGACGGCTGTTGGGCCGGTTTTCCACCGCCGACACACAATAAGGAGGAGGAGACCTCTGCATTCAAAGCTGCTGCTGGTGGGCTCCGTTTTCCACCGCCACCACCATAAGTAGGAGGGGGAGGGGCTCCTCCTCCTCCTCCTCCCTAGCCTCCTCCTCCTCCTCCTCCTCCTCCTCCTCCTCCTGCTCCCCTCCTCCTCCTCCTCCTCCTCCTCCACCTCACCCTCCTCCTCCACCTCCCCTCTGCCTCCTCCACCTCCTCCTCCTCCTTCACCTCCTCCTCCTCCTCCTCGTCCTCCTCACTCCTCCTCCTCCTCCTCCTCCTCCTCCTCTTGCCTCCTCCTCCTCCTCCTCCTCCTCCTTCATCTCCTCCTCCCTCCTCCTCCTCCTCCCCTTCCTCCTCCTCCTCCTCCTCCTCCTCCTCCTCCTCCTCCCCCTCCTCCTCCTCCTCCTCCTCCTCCTCCTCCTCCTCCTCCTGCCTCCTCCTCCTCCTCCTCTCCTCCTCCTCCTCATCCTCCTCCTCCTCTCTCCTCCTCCTCCTCCTCCTCCTCCTTCCTCTCCTCCTCCTCCTCCTCCTGTCCTACTTCTCCTTCTCATTCCTCCAACCCCTCCCCTCTCCCTTGCCATCCTCCTCCTCCTGCTCCCGCGGCGCCCCCCTTCCCCCCCCCCAGCCGAAGGACGTGTACATGGCCGTGAGGGCCAGCAGGGTGACCGATGACCTGCAAGACGAGGCCGGGACGAGGATATACATGCGGGGGTCGAAAGAGAATCTCGATGATGCGGCGGCTCTGGAGTATGTCTCGGGCGCCGCGACCACCCTCTCAGAGGTCGGGTGCTGCTAAAAGTACCCCTGGCCCAAGGTACCCCCAGGATTCTCGGGGTGGCCCAGGCGGCCTCCAGGGCACCCCTCACGAGGCCCAGAGGACCCCACGGGCTCCGTAATGAAGCGAAAAACTGTGGGTACCTTGGGCCAGGGGCCCTCCTCCTCCTCCACCTCCTCCTCCTCCTCCTCCTCCTCCTCCGAAGCAACTCCTGATCGGAGTTGCCCCCGTCCTAGCCACGTCTGGGCGCGCCCCGCATCCGGGCAGGTCCACGGCCCAGGCCCCGACCTGCGGCGGGCCAGGGGTCGACGTGGCGCCTGGCACCCGCATGTTCTGATCGCGGGCTCGGCGATCGCACGAGCCGGTCCGGCCAAGCAGGGCTGCTGCGAGGCCCAACTGCGCACGGAAGGGGGGGGGAGGAGGAGGAGGAGGAGGGGAGGTGGAGGCGGGGAGGAGGAAAAGGGGCAGGAGAAGGAGGAGGAGGAGGAGGAGGAGGAGGAAGAGGAGAGGAGAGGAGGCGGCGGAGGAGGGGAGGAGAGGAGGAGGAGGAGGAGGAGGAGGAGGAGGAGGAAAGGAAAGCGGCCCACGACGCCTGCACACGTCAGCAGCAGCAGTGCGAGCATACATGTAATTACACGAGGGGTGAGCGACGCCCCCTGGTGGGAGCCCCGAGTTGCCTTCGCTCGACTGCGAGCTTCGACGCACGCCAGCAGAAGGGCCCGCAAGAGGCATCCTCCTCCTTCTTCTCCTCCTCGTCCTCCTCCTCCCGAATTTCCTTCGATCGACTGCGAGCTTCCACGCACGCCAGCAAGGGGGCCACCCAAAAAAGGTTCCAAGAAGCCCCGCAAAAATCGACAAACGGCACCGCAAGACGCTCCAGGAGGCCTCCCAAAAGACCCCCGAGGAAAACCCAGGAGACCCAAGGAGGCACCCAAGACGCCCCTGGCCCGCTGAGGCTCCCGAGGTGTCCGGATGAAATCAAGCTCCCCACAAGAGAGGCACCTCCTTTGGGCATCGTTCCTAAATTGAATCGGCTGCTGGGAACACGCGCAGCGTCAAACATAATCCTCGAATCCTCAAGCGCGAGAGCTAAACAGGACACTGCCCCCCCGAGCCAACAAAAAAAAAAAAAAAAAAAAAAAAAAAAAAAAAAAAAAAAAACGACAACAGCAACGACCATAATTTTAAGACTGTTCGCTCTGACTGGCTCGCGTGTTTGCATTCTGCTTATCCCAACCCTCGATACCCGCCCCCCTCGTTTTCGATCGCACTCCCTTTCGGGGAGAAAATCTTCCTTGTCGGCTACTGACTGCAGCGCGATGAACTCTCGAACGAGAGCGCCGTTCCTGAGTTCCGGGGCCTCTCTGGCCAGGCCAGGGGCTCTCGGAGTACATTTTGAGCAATATCGAACGCGAACCTTTGTCGCCGCGTCCGGGCCTCCACCAACTTGCCTGAATTACGAAAAAACTAGTTGTAAGAAGGAATCGCTGTAGTCATGGTAAGAATGATACTAGCAATCGTAACAGTACTGATCGTAGTAGCAGCCGGGACAGCAGAAGGACCGCAGAGGCCGTGCCGAGGCCGCAGGGCGCGCCGCTGCCCAGGGGCCTCGACGTCGCCCCCCAACCCCAGCCCCAGCCCAGAACGCTCGAAACCTACGTCCTCCTCCTCCTCCTCCTCCTCTTCTTCCTCCTCCTCCTCTTCCTCCTCGTCTTCGTCTTCTGTTTCTTCTTATTATTATTATTATTCTTATTATTATTATGATTCGTATCATTATTAGTAGTATTAATATTAGTATTATTATTATTATTATTATTATTAGTATTATTATTCTTATTATTAGTATTATTAGTATCATTATTAGTAGTAGTAGCAGTAGTATAGTATTATTATTAGTAATAGTATTATTCTTCTTCGTCGTCTTATTATTATTAGTACTAGTATTAGTAGTATTATTATTACTATTATTATTGGTAGTATCTTTATGCTTACTATTCTTAATATTATTATTAGTAAGTTAAGTATTAATAACATTGTTAGTAGTATTATTATTACTACTATTATTAATATTATTATTAGTAATCCTTTTCTTCATATTCCCAACCCTCCTGCGTTGGGTACTCGTTTTGAATAGAGCACTGCGGTCTCCAACTTCCTTCCTTCCTTCCTTCCTTCCTTCCTTCCTTCCTTCCTTCCCGCCTCCCGCCTCCTCCCGCCTGCGGTCGCCATCCCTGGGTGGCTGCGATCTGCGAGACTGTCGTCACTTTCGAGGGCTGCTGGGGGGCCCAGCGGAATGACGCCCTACGGGGATTCAGATTAGACCTCGCCATCCCTGGGGGCTGCGATCTGTGAAACTGTCGCCACTTTCGAGGCTGCTGGGGGGCCCAGCGGAGTGACGCCCTACGGGGATTCAGATTAGACCTCGCCATCCCTGGGGGGCTGCGATCTGTGAAACTGTCGCCACTTTCGAAGCTGCTGGGGGGCCCAGCGGAGTGACGCCCTACGGGGATTCAGATTAGACCTCGCCATCCCTGGGGGGCTGCGATCTGTGAAACTGTCGCCACTTTCGAAGGCTGCTTGGGGGCCCAGCGGAGTGACGCCCTACGGGGATTCAGATTAGACCTCGCCATCCCTGGGGGGCTGCGATCTGTGAAACTGTCGCCACTTTCGAGGGCTGCTGGGGGGCCCAGCGGAGTGACGCCCTACGGGGATTCAGATTAGACCTCGCCATTCCTGGGGGGCTGCGATCTGTGAAACTGTCGCCACGTTCGAGGGCTGCTGGGGGGCCCAGCGGAGTGACGCCCTACGGGGACTCAGATTAGACCTCGCCATCCCTGGGGGGCTGCGATCTGTGAAACTGTCGCCACTTTCGAGGCCTGCTGGGGGAGCCAGCACAGTGACGCCACGGGCGGACCCAAATTAGACCTCGCCATCCCTGGGGGGCGGCGATCTGCGAAACTGTCGCCAATGTCGCCACTTTCGAGGCCTGCTGGGGGGCCCAGC
>CAUYUJ010020692.1:0-43461 GCA_963575745.1 Prorocentrum cordatum
TGTTGTTGTTGTTGTTGTTGTTGTTGTTGTTGTTGTTGTTGTTGTTGTTGAATATTATTACTTCTAAAAAATAATTATTGTTGGGCCCCCTGGTGCACGCCCCCCTCGCCGCGCCTAGGCCGCAGCCACATTTTCATCATTTTCGTGAGGAAGTCTCAGGCAAAACGGGGGAGTCCGGATCCGGTTGTTTTGTTGACGCCCGCTTACCCTGTCAAAAAACAATATAAAATTACATGTCTTGTTCTAACATAACCAAACTTCAAGAATCCTTTTGCAAAAAATGACACGAAGTGCACACTCGCGCGCGCAAGATGAAATCCTTCCAAAACCTCAGTTTTCGTAACGATTCTAACATAAAAACATGAATTATCCCGGCAAAGCAACCTAACAGCGATGTGTAGGAGCATATCTGGAAGCATTCCCCTTAATATTCACATGAGAATCCAGTTGTAGAATTCTGTTGTTCTCGCAGTCGCAGTCGCATTCGCGATGAAAGTCGCAGTGGCAACGGCAGTCGCAGTCACAGCCTCAGCCTCAGCCTGCCTCAGCCTCAGCTTCAGCCTGCCTCAGCCTCAGCCTCAGCCTGCTTCAGCCTCAGCCTCAGTCTGCCTTCAGCCTCGGCCTCAGCCTCAGCCTGCCTCAGCCTCAGCCTGCATCACATTTCGGCCTCAGCCTCAGCCGCCGTCACAGCCTCAGCCTCACCTGCCTCAGCCTCAGCCTATCAGCCTGCCCCAGGCCTCCAGCCTCAGGAGGCCTGCCTCAGCCTCAGCCTCAGCCTGCTTCAGCCTCAGCATCAGTCTGACTTCAGCCTCGGCCTCAGCCTCAGCCTGCCTCAGGCTCACCCTGCATCAGCCTCAGCCTCAGCCTCAGCCTGCCTCAGCATCAGCCTGCCTCAGCCTCAGCCTCAGCCTGCCTCAGCCTCAGCCTCAGCCTGCTTCAGCCTCAGCCTCAGTCTGCCTTCAGCCTCGGCCTCAGCCTCAGCCTCCTCAGCCTCAGCCTGCCTCAGCCTCAGCATCAGCCTCGGCCCTGCCTCAGCCTCAGCCTCCTCAGCCTCAGCCTCAGCCCTGCCTCAAGCCTCAGCCTCAGCCTGCCTCGCCTCAGCCTCATCTGCCTTCAAGCCCTCGACCTCAAGCCTCAGCCTTCCTAAACTCTCAGCCTTCATCAGACTGAGCCTCAGCCTAACCTGCCTCAGCAATTCAGCCTGCCTCAAGCTTCATCCTCAGCCCTGCCTCAGCCTCAGCCTCGTTCCTCCTCCTCCTGTGCTCTTTCCTCGCTCCTCCTCCTTCTTCCTCCTCCTCCGCCTCCTCCTCCTCCTGGTGGTCCTCGTTCTCCTTTTCCTGGTGCTCTCCCCCCCCTCCTCCTCCTCGTCCTCCTCCTCCTCCTCCTCCTCCTCCTCGTCCTCCTCCTCCTCTTCCTCCTCCTCCTCCTCCTCCTCCTCCTCCTCCTCCTCCTGGTAGTCCTCCCCCTCCCCTCCTCCTCCTCCTCCTCCTCTTCCTGGTCGCCCTCGTTCTCGTCCTCCTCGTCTTGCTCGTCCTCCTCCTCCTGGTGTTCTCTCCTCCTCCTCCTCCTCCTCCTCCTCCTCCTCCTCCTCCTCCTCCTCCTCCTCCTCCTGGTGGTCCTCGTTCTCCTCCTCCTGGTGCTCTCCCCCCCCCTCCTCCTCCTCGTCCTCCTCCTCCTCCTCCTCGTCCTCCTCCTCCTCTTCCTCCTCCTCCTCCTCCTCCTCCTCCTCCTCCTCCTCCTCCTCCTCCTCCTCCTCCTCCTCCTCCTCCTCCTCCTGGTAATCCTCCCCCTCCCCTCCTCCTCCTCCTCCTCCTCTTCCTGGTCGTCCTCCTCCTCCTGGTCGTCCTCCTCCTCCTGCTCGTCCTCCTCCTCCTCCTGCTCGTCCTTTTTCTCCTGCTCCTCCTGCTCCTCGTCCTGCTCCTGCTCGTCCTCGTCCTCCTGGTCTCGCTCGTCCTCCTCCTCGTCGTGTTCTTGCCCCTGCTGAAAATGTGGCCCAGGAATGGGAGTTCTGGGAAGTCGAAGAGCACGAAGTTGCCTACAGTTGGCTACGGGCATTCAAAATGTGGCCCGGGAATGGAGTTCTGGGAACTCGAAGAGCACGAAGTGGCCTACAGTTGGCTTCGGGCATTCAAAATGTGGCCCGGGAATGGAGTTCTGGGAACTCGAAGAGCACGAAGTGGCCTACAGTTGGCTCCGGGCATTCAAAATGTGGCCCGGGAATGCAGTTCTGGGGACTCGAAGACCACGAAGTGGCCTACAGTTGGCTCCGGGCATTCAAAAATGTGGCCCGGGAATGGAGTGAATGGAGTTTCTGGGAAGTCCGAAGAGCACGAAAGTGGCCTACAGTTGGCTCCGGGCATTCAGATTGGCCCGGGAATGGAGTTCTGGGAGGTCGAAGAGCACGAAGTGTGTGACTGTTGGCTTAAAACGACTTCTGCGGCACCCTGTCCGGCACCCGCCCAGACCCCCCTGTGGAGTCATCTGCTGCTCTCTTTTGAGACCACTAGAAACCTATCAGTCTTCGCTGTTAGGTAAAATCCAGTTGTAGAATTCTGCTGTTCTCGCAGTCGTAGTCGCATTCGCGATGACAGTCGCAGCGGCAACGGCAGTCGCAGTCACAGCCTCAGCCTCAGCCTGCCTCAGCCTCAGCCTCAGCCTGCCTCGGCCTCAGCCTGCCTCAGCCTCAGCCTCAGCCTGCTTCAGCCTCAGCCTCAGTCTGCCTTCGGCCTCGGCCTCAGCCTCAGCCTGCCTCAGCCTCAGCCTGCATCAGCCTCAGCCTCAGCCTCAGCCTGCCTCAGCATCAGCCTTCTTCAGCCTCAGCCTCAGCCTGCCTCAGCCTCAGCCTCAGTCTGCTTCAGCCTCAGCCTCAGTCTGCCTTCAGCCTCGGCCTCAGCCTCAGCCTGCCTCAGAAGCCTCACAGCCTGCCCTCGCCGCAGGCATCAAGCCTGCTTCAGCATTCCAAATTGTTGCCCAGTAAATGGAGTTCTGGGAACTAGAAGAAACACGAAGTGGCCTGAGCATTGTCTCCGGGCAATTCAAAATCATGCCCAGGAATGGCGTTCTAGGAAGCTGGTGGAAGAGGCAAAGAAGGCAACGAAGTGGCCTACAGGTTGGCTCCGGGCATTCAAGATGTGGCCCGGGAATGGAGTTCTGGGAAATCGAATAGCACGAAGTGGCCTACAGTTGGCTCCGGGCATTCAAAATGTGGCCCGGGAATGGAGTTCTGGGAAGTCGAAGAGCACGAAGTGGCCTACAGTTGGCTCCGGGCATTCAGAATGTGGCCCGGGAATGGAGTTCTGGGAGGTCGAAGAGCACGAAGTGTGTGACTGTTGGCTTAAAACGACTTCTGCGGCACCCTGTCCGGCACCCGCCCAGACCCCCCTGTGGAGTGATCTGTGCTCTCTTTTGAGTCAACTAGAAACCTATCAGTCTTCGCTCTTAGGTAAAAAACCAATGGTTTTTCAAAAAAAAGTTTCAAAAATTCATCCCGCGCGCTCTTGCGGATTTCTTAGGAAACCCAATACTTTTTCAACATTTCTGTCAAACGGGCTCTTGCGAGCAACTGTTTCACGTGCTTCGAACTTCTGCAACAACGGTTGCGCGCCTGCCAGGGCCATCATCCCTGTCAAATAATACCATATTGGACACATTCGTTTTTTCTTCGCGCGCGCACGCCGTCGTCGTCGGCCGCGGGGCCCTGAATAGTAGCCACGGTCGTCCGCATGCCACGAAGTGAAGTGTCCGAACGTCATAGGGCGGGAAGCTGGGTGTGGGTGGTGGCGAAGAGTCGTTTGGAAATTTGGTAGAGCTTGAACCGGCCCCCCCACAAAGTGGGGGTATTGCCCGCCTCCTATGAAAACCCTGGCACTGGTGAGAACGGAGTGTCCCCACGTGCTAGTAATTGTTGTTGTTGTTGTTGTTGTTGTTGTTGTTGTTGTTGTTGTTGTTGTTGTTGTTGTTGTTGTTGTTCGAACGTAGCTGGGTGGGGTGCGGCCAGAGTAACGTCGCATTCCGTTCAGATGCGGTCTCACCGTCGATAGGGGCTGCGAGCTGCACCTCTCGAGGGCCGCTGATGGGGTTCCAGCGGGGCGGCGCCATAGTCAGATCAGGCAAGGCCTCGCCGCCGCTGGGGGCTGCGATCTGAGTGACCGAGGCCACCTCTGAGGGCTGCTGGGGAGTCCAGCGAAGCGGCGTCTCAATCAGATCAGGCGAGACCTCGCCGTCGTTGGGGGCTGCGATCTGCGTGAGTGCGGCCACCTTTGGGGGCTGCAGGGGGTCCAGCGAAGCGACGTCTTCACCAGATCCGACGCAGCCTCGGCGTTGCTGCGCGCCGTGAGCTGCAAGCGGGTCCCCACCATCGCGGGCTGCTGTGGGATGCGGCGGGGCGACGTTTTGTTCAGGTGGGGTGAGGCCTCGTCTTCGCTGAAGGTTGCGGACTGCGAAGCCGTCGCCGCCTTCGAGGGCTGCTGGGGGGTCCACCGGAGTGACGTTGTATTCAGATCAGACGAAACCTCGCCGTCGCTGGGGGCTGCGATTTGCGGAGTTGCCGCTACTTTCGAGGGCTACTGGGGGTTGTCCAGCGAAGTGACGTCTTATTCAGATCAGACGTGACATCGCCGTTGCTGGGGGTTGCGATCTGAGTGACCGTCGCCACTCTCTAGGGTTGTTGGGGAGTCCAGCGGAGCGACGTCTTATTCAGATCAGATGCGGGCTCGCCGTCGCTGCCTGCTGCGGACTGCGACATTGTCGCAACATTCGAGGGCCGCGGGTGAGTCAGCGGATTGACGTCGTATTCAGATCAGGTGGGACATCGCAGTCGCTGGCTGATTGCGACGTGCAAAACCGTCGCCACATTCGAGGGCTGCTGCGGGGTGCAGCGGGTTGGCGTCTTATGGATATGTGATGCAACCTGGTCGTCGCTGGGATTTGCGAGCTTCGAAATTGACCCCAAGTTCGAAGGCTGCTGGGTGGTCCAGCGGAGCGACGTCTCATTCAGATCAGATGAGACCTCGGTGTCGCTACGGGCTGCGACATGAGAGCGTGTCCAGACTTTCGAAGGCTTCCGGGGGTGTCGGGCGGATTGATGTCTCAGTCCGATCAGATGAGACCTCGCCGTTGCTTGGGGCTGCGGGCCCTGTCTTGGCCGAATCGCAGGTTTACAACCCGCTCGGCCCTCGCGGGCATCCGGTCACGCGCGCTGGCGTTGTCATGTCCCGCGCCGGGGTCCTTGACGTCCACGGCCTGCCAGGGCCGGACCATGCGCCACGGAACCACTGTCGACACCAGGTGCACGGACGCGGAGGACCTGGACGCCATTTGGATGTATTTTTACGCGATGTTGTCCAGGGCGACGGCTGTGGACAACCAGCTGATGATACGCGACCACGGCCTTGATTTCCTTTTCCCGCGGACCGCCTGCAGAGCAGGCGACGCGGTTGCAAGCGTGTAGATCCAGCATTTCAAGGCGCAGCAAGGAGGCGGAGGAGCTGGCGGGCGAGCTAGGCATCGCTCGCTTATTGCGCTCGTTATGAAACGCTGTTCGTGTGGAGCGCTTGAGCGTTTGGCTGGGGCCGCTCTTCGTATCCAGCGCACCCTTGCAAAATGATCTCCAACTCCTTCCTTTATCCTGCCTGATTCGCTGTTGCCCTCTTCCTCTTTCCACCGCCTCCTTGCTGCCGCCGCGCTGATTTTTCGCCTTTCCCTTCCCCCCACCGCGTCCTTTTCCTGCCCGTCGTTCCCGCCCGCATTGCCTCTCCGAGCCAGGGGTTTCAGTTATCGTCCTTGGTTGCTGTCGTGCGAATCGTGCAGCGCGCGCGCATCCCATGTAGTTTGCTGACGGTTGTTACATTCTCATCAGCCATCGCAGCGTGGGCCACCGAACTTGGTCACGTGATGCGAATGGGTTGGGTGCGTCACAGGGCGATTGCATTTTGATGCCCTCATCTCTCGCTCGCTTTCCTGCCCGTTTCCTCGTTGGTCCCCGCTTCCTTCTTCAGTTGCCGTATGCGTCCCGTTGTCTGCTTGCGTTGCTGCTTTCCGCGCGTTGCAGCTGTTCGATCCGCCCCGGTATGGCGGCCGGTACGGTGCGGCTCTTTCGTGTGCAACCTTTCTTCCAGAGTCTGAGCGCACTTCGCGGAGTATTGGTCATTCGTTTGGCGGGGGGAAGCTTTCCTGAAACTTTCAGGAGGGGGGATGCTGGCACAAGGCAAGTACGACGTGTGCATCGCAGGCGCAGGCAACGAGTATTACCTTCTGAAGATCGGCGCCAACCGCACCCACGGCGCGAACAGCGCCACCACCGTGCCCATGGAGTTCCATCGCCGAATCAAGCAACAAAGAGAGAGAGAGAGAGAAAGAAACAAAGAAAGAGAGAACGAGGGAGATATAAAGGGTCAATAAGCTGCTTCATTCCCCTTTTTTTATTTTTGTCGCCATCCTTTTTGTCCTCGATCTTCTCGTCCTCGTCCTCGTCGTCCTCCTCCTCCTTCTCCTCGTCATCCTTGTCCCTCCATAGTCCTTCACCTCATATTCCTCCCTCTCCTCGTCGTGGCCCTCCCCTGTCTCCACATCCTTATCACCATGCTCTTGCAGTATCCTCTTCCCCTCCTCCCCTATACACTCCTTCTCCTTCCATTCGTCCCTCCTCGCCCCTCCGCCCTCGTCTTCCCTAAGAAACGGGCTGGACCCGCAGGAAACGTCTCCTCCATGTTCCGGGAACCTCTCTCCTCCGTCCCCCCGCTCCTCCAACCTGAAGTCGGGCCTGTCCCTCTACAGGAGGAATAATTCCAAGTAGTCGAACACTAGTCTGAGGACAATTGTTTAACTATCTTTGAACATTTTGGGGATAATTTTGGGGTATTTCCAATTTTTCGCTCAAAATCCCCCTGTAAGGGGACAGGCCCGAACTGACTCCAACCCCCCCAACATGTCCGACAGCCTCGGATCAGCTCCGAGGGAGCTCCGAAGGCCTCCAAGCCGTCCTGACCTCCTCGATGCAGCCACGAGCCTGAAAAAACGGCCCCCGATGGAGCGAGCCACCCGAGCACATGCTCGTCGGCTGCTCGCCTAGCCCTTCGCAGAGCACGGCCGTGCTGCACCAAGGAGCAGACTTGGGAGATCTGGAGCAGCAAGCAGTGTCAACCCCTGGAGCAGTAGCGGGGGGAAGGAGCGGAGGAGAGAATGGGAGGAGTGGGCACCTCGGTTCCTGCATGCCGAACTCGGTACATTGCCTGTTCTGAATGATCGGCGCCGGCGTGGTCGCAACACCTGCTGAGGTCATCGTTCCAATGCAGCGGCGGTCTGCGCTGAGATCGCTGGTGTGTCGGCTGCAGCTGCCGAAAAGGGGCGCCCGCTTCGAGGCCGAGAAGCGCAGAGAGGGCCTCCGCCTCGATTGTTCCGAGACGGTGGAGGCCTGGGATGTCCGGAGGCTTCCAGACCTCTGAATGGCGACGTGGTGCAGAGTCACGACGCCGGAGATCTGGCAACAGTCAAGACGCCGAATGGGGGCGGGTGAAGGATTGTAGTGGAGACGCGCACTGCTCAATGGAGAAGCGCCGTGCAAGACGCGGGCCTGGAGGAGCAGGAGAAGGAAGGGGGGAAGAAAGAGGAAGTAGGGGAAATCAGGAGGGGGAGGGGGAGGAGGAGGGGGGGGGAGGAGGAGGACGAGGAGAAGGAGGAGGAGGGAAAGGACGAGGAGGAGGAGGAGGGAGAGGAGGAGGAGGAGGAGGAGGAGGAGGGGCTCTGGTTTCCGGGCCGTTCCCTGGACCTGGGTCGGGAGACCTGGTCGTGGCCCGCCGTGGCCACGGCGGGGTTTCCCGACCCGGGAGGAATTCGGTAAGGTATGCGGCCAAGATGTCTCGACGCGCAAGGCACGCTCCCACCCAACAGGAGAGGAGGAGGAGGAGGAGGGGAGGAGGAGGAGGAGGAGGAGGGAGGAGGAGGAGGAGGCGGAGGCGGAGGCGGAGAGGAGGAGGAGGAGGAGGAGAGGAGATGGAGGAGGAGAAAGAAGAGGAATAGTAGTAGTAGGTAGTAGTAGTAGTAGTAGTAGTAGTAGTAGTAGTAGTATAGTAGTAGTAGTAGTAGTAGTAGTAATAGTAGTAGTAAGTAGTAGTAGTAGTAGTAGTAGTAATCGTAGTAGTAGTAGTTAGTAGTAGTAGTAGTAGTAGTAGTTAGTAGTAGTAGTAGTAGTAGTAGTAGTAATCGTAGTAGTAATCGTAGTAGTAGTAGTAGTAGTAGTAGTAGTAGTAGTAGTAGTAGTAGTAGTAGTAGTAACAATCATACTAATATCAGTGATAACAATAATAACAATACTAATAATGATGATGATGCTGCTGCTGCTGATGATGATGATGATGATGATGTTGATGCTGATAATAATAATGATAATGATAATGATACGGATGATAATTATATTAATAGTAATCATAATATGAATAATAGAATTAATCACCAAACTAATAATATTAACAATGATAATAACCATGCTAATAATAACAATACTAATAAGCATAATACCAATAATGATAATAATAATAATGATACTACTAGTACTAATACTCATCATAATAATAATAACAACAATATTAATAATGATAAGAATAATAATAATAATACTGATGATGAGAGTAGTAATGATAATACTACTAGTAATAATAATAATAATAAGAATAATAGTACTAATACGAATAATAATAGTAATACGAAGAAGAGGACGAAGAATAATAATAAGAAGAAAAGGAGGAGGAGGAGGAGGAGGAGGAGGAGGAGGAGGGAGGATCAGGTGGAGGAGGAGGAGGAGGAGGAACAGCAGTATGTGGCCAGGTATGCCTCCGGGCCCTGGAGGATTCCTTCTCTGAAGGGGGCGGCGGTGATATCCAGGGCCAAAAGCCTCATCAGGTGTTCCACCAGGTCTTCAGACCCTGGATCCCTTCCCACAGGATTCCTTGTCCACTGCCCTCGCCGAAGCCTGGCGCTCCGCCAGCTCTGACCCACTGCGCTGCGGCGCGACGCGCAAGCCACGTTGCCACCCAAAAGGAGAGGAGGAGGAGGAGGAGGAGGAGGAGGAGGAGGAGGAGGAGGAGGAGGAGGAGGAGGAGGAGGGAGGAGGAGGAGGAGGAAGGCAGGAGGAGGAGGAGGAGGAGGAGGAGGAGGAGGAGGAGGAGGAGGAGGAGGAGGAGGAGGAGGGGAGGAGGGGAGGAGGGAGGGAGGAGGGAGGAGGAGGGGAGAAAGGAGGAGGGAGGAATCGGAGGAGGAATAGGAGGTGGCGGAGGAGGAGGAGGAGGAAGAGGAAGAGGGGAGGAGGAGTAGGAGGAGGGAGGAAGAGGAGAGGAAGGAGGAGGAAGAGGAGGGAGGAGGGAGGAGGGCGGAGGCAGGAGGGAGGAGGGAGGAGGTGGAGGGAGGTGGCGGGAGGGAGGGGGCCGGAGGGAGGAGGAGGAGGAGGAGGAAGAGGAGGGAGGAGGGAGGAGGAAGGAGGGATGGAGGATGGACGGAGGAGGATGGAAGGGGAGGAGGAGGAGGAGGAGGAGGAGGAGGAGGAGGAGGAGGAGGAGAAGCAGGAGGAGGACCAGTGCAAACCTAAGAGTTATCAACGATGATGGAATTCACCTCCCTTCAAGCTCCCTCTTCATAGACCCCATACAACGGTTCATTTCCATTGAGGGAACTGCTTCGTTGGAAGACAACCATTTGAAGACCCTGAAGCATGTCAAAACATGGCTCTCGGGATTTCAGCGCCACGGATCAACGTGACTGCTGCGTCTTAACGATCCGGAGTCGTGCCTGAACGACCGTGTTGGGACTTCAAGACCGCGAATCAACATACCCGTTGTGCCCGCGTAGTCCAGAATCCTTCCAAACACCATTACTGGTACGCTGATCATGGGAGTGCGTGAAGCTTTTGCGAGCTTCTAGAACGAATGTGTGCGGCGCTCAGGCGAGAGCCACGTTTTGAAAAGGAATCGTCTTCAATCCGTGAAGGCACATATTTAAAACGAGTGTGCGCGGCGCTAACGCGAGAGCCACATTTTGAAAACGACCCGAAAAGGAACCGCCCTCAATCCGTGGAGTTCTTGCAAATTGTTAATAATAATGTGCGCGGCGCTCAGGCGAAAGCCACATTTTGAAAACGACCCGCCCTTAATCCGTGAAGTTCTTGAAAATTTGGAAAAAGAATGTGCGCGGCGCCAAGGCGAGAGCCACATTTTGAAAACGACCGCCCTCAATTCGTGAAGCTCTTGCAAAAGTTGAAAACGAATGTGCGCGGCGCTAAGGCGAGAACCACATTTTGAATACCACCCGCCCTCCATCTGTGAAATTGTTTTCATTTTCAACTTCAGAGTCGTACATGGTGAGGAAGTATCAGGCGAAACGCCCGGCCCGCCCTCAAAATTGGCCGTCGGGGTGTGACAGGGAGAAGTGATTCATAAGGAAAGGGAATGGGGGAGGAGGAGGAGGAGGAGGAGGGGAGGAGGAGGAGAGGAGGAGGAGGTGAGGAGGAAGAGAGGAGGAGGAGGGGGGGGGGAAGGGGGAGGGGGAGGGGGAGGGGGGAGGGGAGAGGAGGACAAGTTAGATGCGCTCGCGCCAACATCTGACATCCTACCCCTCCCTCCCATCCCTTACCATGGCGCTGATTTTCTCTATCCGCGGACGCGTGTCGTAGCGGACCTGTGGCTCCGCGCGCGTGTGCGTAGTGGGTGGTGGTGCGCGTGCGTGCGTGCGTGCGTGTGTGCGTGGTTGTGGTTGTTGTGGTGGTGGTGTGTATGTGTGTGTATGTGTGTGTGTGTGCGTGTGTGCGCGTGTGCAGTGGTGTGACGTGGTGTGGCGTCTTGGTGGTTTGGTGGTGCGCCAGGTGCGTACTTGCGTGATGGCGGTGGTGGTGGTGGCGGTGGTGGTGTGTGTGCGTGTGTGTGTCTATGTGTGTGTGTGTGCGTGTGTGTGTGTGCGTGTGTATGTATGTGTGTGTGCGTGCGTGCGTGCGTGCGTGTGTGTCTGTGTGTGCGCGCGTGCGATGTGGTGTGACGCGGTGTAGCGTGGTGGTGGTGGGTGGGGTAGTGCGGTGGTGGTGGCGGTGCGCGGTGGTGGTGCGCGTGCGTGCGTGCGTGCGTTGGTGGGTGGAAGTGGCGGTGGGTGTGCGTGCGGCGGGGCGGTGCGTGGTGCGGCGCGGTGGTGGCGGGCGGATGAGCGCGCGAGAAAGAGGCCCGCGCTGGGGCGAAAACGCCATCCTGAACGACGGAGGCAAGACACCGATCTGAAAATGAAGCCCACGCTGCAGCCGGAGCACGATTCGGAACGATTCGGGAGCAGAAATGAGACCGGCGCCTCAGCGAGAGCAGCATTTTGAAAAAAACGCAGGCGAAAACCCAAGTCCGGGGAATCGTGTGTGTAAAAAACCGTACGCGGGGGGGGGGGGGGGGGGGGGGCGAATAGGCAAAAGACGTCATCAGGGGAAGCGGGAGAGTAGTATCCATATCGAGTAATTGTGGAGGAGGAGGAGAAGGAGGAGGAGGAGGAAGAGGAGGAGGAGGAGGAGGAGGAGGAGGAGGAAGCGGGGGAGCAGGAACTGGAGCAGGAGCAGGAGGACGAGGAGGAGAAGGAGGAGGAGGAGAAGATGAATAATGACACCAAGCATAAGAAGAAGCAGAAGGAGGAGGAGGAGGAGGAGGAGGAGGAGGAGGAGCAGGAGCAGGAGCAGGAGGAGAAGGAGGATGAGATAGAACCCTGGCCTTGCATAAGGTGTGCCGGCCCCGAGCCTCTCCGAGCCTCTCACCCCGCGGAGCGGAGCGCCGCGCTGTCAGCTTGCAAGGCACACGTCGCCAGGGCCGCCGCCGCAGCATGCCGAGGTCAGTCACACCGAGGAAACAAAAAAACATAGAGGTCGCTTCGGGGAGGGTGCCTCAATCTTCTTCGTGCTTGTTGGCCTTTCTTGTGCGTCCTGTTGAGGATGGGCGCCCCGCTGTCGTAAATCCCCGCGCGTGGCCCCAAATTGTTGGTCCATTTGGAGCCCCACCGAGTCGGGGATTGGGGGGCTCGCTATGCCCCGCCGCTCACGTGCGGGGGGGGAGGGGGGGCGGCCAGGGGCACCGCAATCGAGGCCTCCCAAGTGAGGTCCGAGTGCTGTCGGACCGAGGTACAAGATCGAGGTCGGCTCGGGGAGGGTACCTTGGTGTTTTTCGTGCTTGTTGGCTGCTCTTGCGCACCCTTTCTGGAGATTTTGGGCGGAAAATCTAAAGAGTGGCCGAACAAATATTCAAACATAGCCAAACAATAGTAGAAACATCGTCCCCTGACTGTTTTTTTGTTGAAGCTATTTTTGAAGATTCCCCCTGTAGAGGGACGTGCCCGACTTAAGCCTAGGCTGGGCTGCAGCGCGTCGCCCATGCATAGCCGCCGCGGCGCGAGGTGCTCGGCCGGGCAAAAGTGCCCCCCCCCCGCGAGGGAGAGCCCCCCGTCCGCCAGAGAGGAGCTCGGCCTCTGCGCCCCCGCCGCGTGCACCGCGGGGGAGATCGAGGCGCTCGTGGCGTCGGGCCCGGTGCGCGCGCTGCTGCCGCCGCTCACGGGCGCCTGGGGGGGGGGGCCAGCCGCAGATGAACACACGTTATAAACATATATTGTTGGCGCTCCGCGCGGAGTTCTTGGATCCTCGCTGGGCCTCCCTGGCGGCGCCTCCAGCGCCGCCCCTGGCACGCTCCGCGCGCCAGGGAGGGGCTCCAGCGCAGATCCAGGAAATCCGCAAAAGTTTATGTTTATGGCGTGTTATCTTCTATGGGGGGGAGGGGGGCCAGGGGCAAGGCTAAGGTTGATGATCCTCGGAGCGTGTGTTACAGTCGGGTCGAGGTGTCAGATCGAACTGTCACTTCGGAGAGGGTATTTACCTTGGGATTCGTCGTGCTTGTGGGATGTTTTTGTGCACCCTGGGGAGGTTACCCTTGCATGTTCTGTGCGTTTTGGCCTGCGGAGGGTATTATGTTCTTGAGGGATGTTCTTCTGTCCCAGGTTCGACTGCAGGGTCGGCTAGACGTAAGAGTGACAGTTAGCCGGGGAGACCTTTCGTGCGGGCCCAAAGGGGTCCCCAAACCGCTGATCGCGAAGAGGTAGCAGCGGCTTGCGCGTCTAGGTTCGACCACCCCGCGTCCCCCGCGAAACCGCGCACCACAGGTCACGCTTGCCTAGGGTCACTCCTGCGTGTAGCCGACAAGGCTTGGGTTGATGATCCTCGGGGCGTGTGTTAGCCCAATGTGTGTGTGTGTGTGTGTGTGCGTGCGTGCGTGCGTGCGTGCGTGCGTGCGTGCGTGCGTGTGTGTGTGTGTGTGTGTGTGTGTGTGGGTGCGTGCGTGCGTGCGTGCGTGCGTGCGTGCGTGCGTGCGTGCGTGCGTGCGTGCGTGCGTGCGTGCGTGCGTGCGTGCGTGCGTGCGTGTGCGTGCGTGCGTGCGTGCGTGCGTGCGTGCGTGCGTGCGTGTGTGTGTGTGTGTGTGTGTGTGTGTGTGTGTGTGTGTGTGTGTGTGTGTGTGTGGGGGGGGGGGGTTACCCCGTTCCGCTCCCTCGATAGCACGCAGCCCCTGTTGGCCCTGGTTAACCTCAGGATGTCTTGAGTTTTGGTCCTCCTGCCCTGGTTCTCTCGGCGGGAAATGATATCGTCCCTCGTAGTCGTAGTCGTAGTCGTGATCGTGATAGTAGTCGTGTTCGGCAACTACTCGTAGCCGTAGCCGTAGTCGTATCGTGATCGTAGTCGTAGTCGTAATCGTAGTCGTCGTCGTGGTTGTTGTGCGGCGGGTGCCGCGGATAATCAATTATTCAATCGGTGCGCTCATTCCGCCGGCCCATGTTGCATGATCGCTACTGCATCGCCGTGGGCCCGGGGCCACTGTGGCGCCGCCGAGGAGGAAGAAGATGAGGATGGGGAAGGGGAGGGGAGGAGGAGGAGAGGATGAGAAGGACAGGAGGAGGATGAAGATTAGTAGGAGGAGGAGGAGGAGGAAGAGGAAGGAGCGGAGGAGGAAGCCTCTCGTTGGCATCTTGTGTTGCTCTTGCGGCCAAACAGGGTCGTCGTCAAGATGCATCTTTGGGAGGCCTCTTGGGGTCTTTTGAGAAGCCGTTCGGGGGCGCCTGGGAGGCATTTTTGAAGCCTTCTGGGGGGCCTCCTGGGGGCCTCCTGGGGCCACTCGGGCCTCCTGCGGAAGGCCTCTTGGCGGCATCTTGGGGCGGCATCTTGGCGGCATCTTGGCGCCTCTTGGAGGCCACTCGGGGCCTCCTGCGGAAGGCGCGAGGTTTCGGTTCGTGGTCCCCCCTCCTGGGCCCCTTTTTGGGGCCGTCTTGGGGCCGTTTTGGGCGCCTCTTGGGCCGTCTCGGGGCCCTCTTGGGCCCTCTTGGGGCCCTCTTGGAAGCCTCTTGGCCCGTCTTGGGGCGCTCTTGGGGGCATCCTTGGGCCGTCTTGGAGCATCGGATGGCCGAAAAGGGGACAAGGCCCAAATCCTTCCAAAACCATAGTAAAAATTATGATTTTGGCTTCTCGGGGCCCTCTTGTGAGGCCTCTTGGAGGCCACTTGGAGGCCTCTTGGGCCGTCTTGGGGTCATCATCGGCGTCTTGGAGCGCTTTTTGGGCGTCTCGGGGGCCCTTTGGGCAGTCTTGGGGGCCTCTTGGCGCACTCTTGGCGCGCTCTGGGGGGCCTGAGAAGCCACACCCAGGAGGAAAACCATCTCTGGGTAGCAGTGGTCGGGCTGCGGTCGGGGTACTTTTCGCCGGGGGACCCCCAGGGGCCGCCACGCGCCCGCGAACTAGAAATATTGTTAACCAGTTACCGGAGATCTTAGAACGCCTCTGGCCCGTTGGGCCGGCGAATTTACCATTGCTGGTGGGACCCCAGTCCGTCCATACGGTCGCCGAAGAGATGATCGTTTCCCTCTATTGGGGGTTTCTGAAGACCTATCGAGGTGAACTGCGCCGCCTGCTTCGCATGGGAGAGCTTCGGTGGACAAATACGCGTTGGTGCTCACACACGATCTGAGGATCATCTTTAGGGGGGATACACCCCAACGGGGGCTATCCGAACGCACCCCTGTTGAGGATGGGCGCCCCGCTGTCGTAAATCCCCGAGCGTGGCCCCAAGTTGTTGGTCCATTTGGAGCCACACCGAGTCGGGAATTGGGGGGCTCGCCATGCCCCGCCGTTCACGTGCGGGGGGAAAGGGGGGCGGTCAGGGGCACCGCAATCGAGGCCTCCTAAGTGAGGTCCGAGTGCAGTCGGACCGAGGTACCAGATCGAGGTCGACTCGGGGAGGGTACCCTGGTGTTTCTCGTGCTTGTTGGCTGCTCTTGCGCACCCTGTCTGGAGGGTGCCCTCGCATCTTCTTCAGTTTGGCTGGCGGAGGGTCTCATGTTCTTGAGGGATGTTTTTCTGTCCTAGGTCCGGCTGCACATGGGGTCGGAGAATTTCGCCGCATCGCCGATGCATCAGCGATGCGGACCCCGATGTCCACAATTCCGACGTCGCCAATGCATCGCCGCCGTCGCCGATGCATCGCCGACGCATCGGTGATGCATCGGCGATGCGGCGCCATCCTCCGACTCCATCTGCTCCATCAGGGAGGCCTCAAGCTAGGCGTGGATAGGCTCTAGGTTCGAGGTTTCTACATGTTGCCGTGGGTTCTCAGCGGTCTTCCAGCCTCGGGATGCCTTCCAGCGGCTGCGCCTCGCCGAGAGCGTCGGGTGCCCAGATCGTCCCGAAGGACCGCCAGAGGCCCGAGGCGCGACCCGAAAGCCCATGAGGGATGGGCTCGGGGCGAGGTGCGTCGGCCCTCGATCGCCCAAGGATCGCCGATAGGGGCCTGCTGGCCCGCCCCGTGCAGGAGCGAGCGGTTTCTCGCTACCGGAGGCCTACCGCCGCTTCTATCGGCGTGGCATCGCCGAGTACCCCTCCTATCGCTGCCCCTGCGGGAGGGGGCGGGGGGCGGCGGGGGCGCCTGGCTAGCGCGCGAGAGCTCAGCGGTTCAAAGGTGGGGCCCCGAGGAGGAAGCGAGCTGGCTAGGTTGAGTTGGCGTTTCTTTTTGATTCTGGGGCTTCCCCACTTCTTCTGGCCCTGGCCGGGTGTGGCCTTAGGCGACGTTTGGCCTGCATCTTCTACATCTTCCACTACTTTCTCGGCCTCTGGCCGAGGGCGTCGACGGCACAGGCACCGTGTCACCATCAGCCACAGCAAAGGGATTGGGCCCCGAGAGAGAGGGGCCTGGAGGAGTTCAGCTTCAGCCCGGTGGCCCCTGCCTATCCTGGGGGCCCCGTCCCTCCGGGCCCCTTGTTCGAGTTTCTGGCGCGCTCCCCCTTCCCCTCCTCCCTCATCCCCTGTCCTTCCCTTCTGCGTCCAGGCTATAGTCCGCAGCGTCCGTCTGCCGGCCAGCCGAGCGCGCCATTGCTGACCGACGCTGCCGCGCGGCGTGAAACAAAAATCTTCGAGCTGCCGCGGAGCGCGCCCCCCCTCGCGAGAGTGGTATCTGGCGCGCGCCCGCTGCCAATCCTCCCCTTCCTCCCCCTCCCCCTCCCCCTCCTCCTCCTCCTCCTCCTCCTCCTCCTCCTCCTCCTCCTCCTCCTCCTCCTCCTCCGTTGCCAGTTGGCTCACGCCATTTTGACCCCACCAGCTGGCAGGGCAAAAGTGATTCTTGAGCGGGCAGCCTTCCCTGAGAGGGCACTCTTGGGCGCGAGCCCAGGCGGACACTTTTCGTGCCTTCGCCGGAGGACTTGGGCCCCTCCTCCAGTCTTGCTTTCGCTTCCACACCCATGGCTACGGTCGATGCCGCCACGGTCTCGCCTGCGCGCCGCTCTCCAGCGTCGCCTCCTGCTGGTGTCATCCGCAGCTCCGTGGACAAGGGCAAGAAGCTCGTCAAGCTCCATCGTCGTGTTCGTCCTCCTGGCTCTGGTGCTACTGGCGGTAGCTCTTCCCCTGCAGCCATCGCCCTGGACATGGACGACACCGATGACGAGATGGAGAGTACCAGCCCGCGCTCAACACGCACATCGGTGACTGCGTCACGTCCACCGTCAAGGCCGAGGCTACTACCATCCAGCAGTCCCTCGCCTCCAGCTTGGCCGAGTGCTTCAGCAAGTGCGAGGCCGACCTTGATGCGCTGCCTTCGAAGCTGGACGCCCAGATCATTGCCGCCGTCACGCCGAAGATCGACGAGGTCAGGCGCGAGCTCAACACCCGGTGCGACAGCATCAAAGTGGAAATCACGCAGGTCGACAGCCATGTGGATCAGCAAGACAAGTTACTTCGTGAAATGCAGGAGCAGATCAAGCAGCTGCAGAGTGCCCTCGCCGTCGCCAACTCTGCGACGCCAGCTCCTCGTCCTGTTGCAGACTCCGACACCTTCACGCGCGACGCCGATGAGACGATCATCGAGGTCTTCGCGGGCAAGCTCGTCGCCAGGACCGCCGTCCACGAGGTGCTGGCCCCCTGGCTTGAGGAGTCCAGCATCACCACTGAACAATGAGAGCTCACAGCTGCAGACCCTCTCTTGAAGTACTCCACCATCAAGCTCAAGGGCGCCGTCGGCCTGGCCACGCGACGTGTCCAGAAGCTGGTGGCCTCGCTGCGCGTTGGCAACACGTGGCGAGAGTTCAACGTGGACGCGCGCGCTGGCGGCCAGACCAGGCTACACCTGCCCCAGGACAAGAATGCGAAGCATATCAAGACGGAGGTCATTGGCAGCGCAACAAATTCGTGGAGCTGTACGGCGCTAACTAGCGCGTCTTCTTCGATCGGGATCGTGGCTGGCTCTCATTGGGCTGGGGCGCGTTGTGCCAGCTCGAGTGCTTCCCTGGCCGTGAACCGACTCGTGTGCTCTGGAACCCAGGCACGATCAACAAGTACTCGGTGCCGAAGGACAAGTTCGCCGAGGCGATCAAGGAGATCATCGAACCTGAGCGTGAGCCTGAGTGGTGCCTTTAGCCGTTTCGCTGCCCTGGTTGGGCGCTCGACCGTCCAATTTTTGTGTGACGCCGCTGCAGCCAGTGGCCTTCGCTTCGTCTCGTGGAACACGCGAGCCCTCCTCCAATTTGAAGGCGCCCACGCTGGTGTGAAAGTGGGGTACCTCCAGAGGCTCCGACTGGGCTCTTCAGTCACCGCCTTCCAGGAGGTCCACCAGTGCGAGGCCCAATTAGCTGCCTTCCTGGGCCGTGCGTTGCCCGGGGCTGTTTTAGTTTCCAGCTTTTGTGGTGCTGGCCGCGCGGGGCGGATGCGTGGCGGCGTCGGCACTGTCGTTCCTGGTATTTTGTCGCGAGGCGCCTCCTCGCCGACGCTGCCTGCTGGCGTCGCCTCTTCCTTGCAAGTGCTCGCCCCTGGTCGCGTCATCCGTGTCGCTCTGCAAAATCAGGGCACCACTTTAATCCATTACAACATTCACGGCCATGATGTATCTTCGGGACACGTAAGCGATGCGCGCAGTCAAATAACTCGGGATCGGGCCCTCTCGGAATCTCGCCTGAATCTGTGCTGCTAGTTGTGCGTGGCGATTTCAACTACGCGAGCGAGGAAAACTGATCTTTTCGTGGCCATTGGAGGCTCAGGCCCAGCGGGCGGCCCGCCCCTCGCACGCACAGGCGTCGCGCTGGGCGACTGCTCTCGACTCCCTTGTCGAGGTCACCCCTCTTGAGGCCACTCACTTCGACGCGCAAGGCAACGCTGTTGCTGCCATTGGCAGGTTCTGGCGCGGCTGGCCTGGCTGGGTGCTCGCAGAAGTGCATTCACAGGCTTATGTTGAAGGGTCTCCGGAGGTCCTCCATCGGGCGAAGATCAGCGACCACGCAGCTTTGTGCGTCTCCTTCGGTCACCGTAAGCCTCAAGAGCCCACTGATCGCCCCATCCCTAAACATCTGTGCCAAACAAAAGAATATCCGCAGATACTGGCCGCCTTTGTTGAAGCTGTATCTACGCACTTGCAAGCGATGTGCCCACCGAGAAGGCTTGAGCGATATAAGGAGTTGCTGCAGGGAGCGAGCAGGGAAGCAAGGGGTGTCTTGATGTTTCGCCGCCCGACGGACCCGCGCACGCTGTTACTTCTGGCTCGCTCTATAGCGTGCGCTATTTGGCGCCGGGACGTGCCGGCCGCCTCTCGTCTTCTTCGTTCGCATGCTGCCGCTGCTGATTTTATCTACGCGGAGGGCTCAAAGGTCGTGCTCGTCCACCCTGCTGCCTTCCAGCGCTGGTCCAACGAGGTGCAACTGAAGGCGTCGGACCTCGATCGCGCCGCTGCTCGGTCTCGTCTCGAACACGCTGAGGGGGAGGGTGTTCGGCATAAAGAGTGTCAGATGCTTCAGGCTATTGGGAGGAGGGCCAGGACCTGGGCGCCGTTCGCTCGTCGTCTTACTCTTCGAGCCGTCGTCGTCCGTTGTCAGAGCTTTTCAGGTTTGCAAGATCGCCACGAAGCTTTAGTCTCTCATTGGGGCCGCGTCGTTGCTCGCCAACCCTGCGCCGCCAAAACTGCCAGCGCGTATTGCGACCGCATCGTTCAGACCGTCGGCTTTTCCGATTGCCCGCCGCCGTCGTTCGCGCTGTTGAAGAGAGTTGCACATCGTGTCAGTGATTCTGCTCTTGGCGTGGATCGCCTCTGTTACGCTGCGTGGCTTGCTCATCCGTTTGGCCTCCTCGCACTGCATGGCGCTCTTTGGTGGATGATGGACAGGAATGGGATATACTCGGCTGAGAACATTACCTTGCAGGCCTTTCTGCCGAAGGGCACTCTAGATTCTGACACGCGGGAGGGAGTATGTGAACGGGCGGCGTCTGCTGTTCGTGTGCTCGGCCTGCGCAACACTAGCAGCAAGTTGCTCACGGCCACGGTTAACGCTGCTTTTTGCAAGTCGCTTGCTCGCTGTGTTCCGCCAGACCAGAGGGGGCTTATGAGGGGGGGGGGGGGGGGGGGGGGGCAGAACCTGGTGGACGTGGACGCTCTGTTTCGTGTGCACTCGGCTCGGCCCGAAGCTGATCATCGCTGCCCGCTGCTGCGCGCCCTGGACTATGGCCAGGCTCTCCCGAGCCTTAACCAGGAGTTCGTGCTATTGGTGCTGCGCAAGATGGGGTGCCCTTCCCAGCTCCTCTCTTTCGTGCCGATCCTGTGCGGGGGTATCGAAGGGGTCGCATCCGTCCAGGGTTCGCTGTTGCACGCTTTCTGGGTTCGCTCGGGCATCATTCAGGGCTGTGCCCCTTCCGGGTCGCTGTTCGCAGCCGCCTTGTCTCCAGCTATTCGTGACTTCCACCGTTCTTTCGAGGTTCCCCGACGCGGTATCAATCGCGCCTGTACTGAGGACCTCGGTGGCGCCATCGATGATCTGCGTCTTTTGTTGACGCTGCGCCGGGTGATGAAGATCGTGGAAGTGACGGCCAACCAACGACTGAAACCCTCTAGGAGTGTTATGTGTCCTGTCTCGGGTCCCTTCACCTCGGGGCTGAAAAAACGTGCCCAGGATTTCTTGAAGACGTTCATCCCTGAATGGTGTGACTTTCGGGTGGGGTCCAAGCTCTTCTACCTGGGCCTTTGGATCGGGCCTGCCGCAGTTCTTGCTGATTCCTGGTCACTTCCGCGGGAGAAGTTCATGGCGCGAGCGGCTGCGGTGGGCGCTGGGAACACGCCCGCCTCGTCGTCAGCTGTTTTATTCAATACTCGCTGCGCGCCTGTGTTGAGATACGTCATGCAGTTCCTTCCTCCGCCAGCGACCTCCGCGCTGCTGAGCGTGCAGCTCTTGCGCGGGCTTTTCGGCTGCCGCTGGGGGCTCATCGAGATCGGGACTGGGCTCAACTGAACAACTGGCACGGGCCCAACGCTTGCCCGCTCGAGGTTTTGTGTGCCGCGGCCAGGGCGCGCATGGCGATCGTGACAATTCTTGGGTTCTGAAAGGTTTTCGGCTTCCTGGTGCGCCAGACCGACACGCCCCAGTCTCGTGAACTCGATCAGTGTCGTCTTACCGTTCTTCTTGCTGGCCGTCGGTATCTTCCCCATTGGCGGCGCCCTTCCTTCGCCGAGATGCTTTTATGAGGCGGAGTCCAGCGCTGACGGCGCTCTTCTTGCCACCGCGGCCGCTGCCTGCCGAGCCGCTCCGCGCAAGCACCAGCGTGCGGCCAAGCTCGCGTGCCTGTCTTCCCTCCCCTCATCCGCTCTTGAAGACCACTACAAGGAGCGTCTTCTGAAGTGGTGGCCTGAGCGTAGAGAGTGCATCATGAATGTCGATTGGGAGTCCATCCGCGCGGTCCTGCGGTCCGCCCCCCCCCCCCCCCCCCCCTCCTGGGCCTGGACCTGGCACCGAACCATGTGTGGTGGTTGGCTCACGTCCCACAGGATTCTGAATGAACGAGGGCGCCTAGGTTGTATTTTGGCTGCGAGCATGAGCCCGATAGGCGATCTCACTATGCCTCGTGTCGCCGTCTCGCGTGGTCGATTTCGTCTGTGCTCCGCTACCGCCCTATGTCGCCCGACCTTTTACAAAGATGGGGGACCCCGAGTTGCGCCATCGCAGTCCTCGAAGAAGTTTATGTCGCTCACCATGTTCATCACTCTCTTCGTTCTTTGCCCCCCTCTGCCCTGCGTCTCCCCTCTACCAACCTCGACGCCGCGCGTGCTGCGCTGCGGGACCTGCGGCTGAACGTGGCCCAGGACACCGTGCACAACCAGGCCTAGTTTTTTTTGGGGGGGGGCGTGGACGATGTTGCGCTGGCCTCCTCCTCCTCCCCCTCCTCCATCTTCCTCGTCCTCCTCGTCCTCCTCCTCCTCCTCCCGGAGCGTACTGCGGCAGCAGCGGCGCTTGCGGCGGCCTGCGGCGGGCCCCCCTTGGTCCTTGGCGCGGCGCGCACTGCCGAGCTTCTGAACGCGGCCCAGGCCCCCGACGTCATGATTTTCTCATGGCCCGGACCCCCGGAGCTCTCGACTCGTCCCCCAGGACCAGTTTTTCATCCTCAGTCGTCGGGGCTCCAGAGACGGGGACCCATGCAAACGGGGGCCAGCCAAAGCGCCGGATCTTGCAGGATCCTGCATAGCCAGGGGCGCGCCGACCTGGGCTGGGGTTATGATGTTCCAACCTACTTTAGCTTTGACCACCAGGATTAATTTCGAACGCCAGGGAAACAAGTACCGAAACTCAAGGGTTTTCACGTGTCGGGCCCTGGGAGACGCCCGACACTTTTTTGATACTGTTTCGACACTGACCTGGGCTTGGGTGCAGGATCCTGCAGGATCCTGCAGGATCCTGGCCTGACCGACCCGGCTGCTCTGGATCGGAGGACCCCCGACCAGGGACCGGCTTGTCATCCCAAGTCGTTGTTTGACGGTCTCGGGGCCTGGCGAGGTGGCCCAAGATTGCCGAGGTTTGGGGTTACATTGGTCCTCCTCCTCCTCCTCCTCCTCCTCCTCCTCCTCCTCCTCCTCCTCCTCCTCCTCCTGCTCCTCATATTCCTTTTCCTCCTCTTCCTCCCTCTCCCCCTCCCAATGGCCCAAGGCCCAAGGCACCTCCTGTGGTGATCTTTCCTCGTGGCCCGAGGAGGGCCCGGGGTTGCGGCAGCCCCGGCCTGCGCGCCAAGGAAGGACACTTCGCTACAACGGCACACCCGTTTAGGTAGCTCTCCGCCAGCGCAGTTGCTCTGCCTAGCCGCCGACCGAAAAATGCGTCAGGGGAGGACCAGGGTGGGTTGAATGATCACGCCATCAATGTTCCAATTGGGGCGTTCCGAAAACGGCCTTGCTTTCGAGCGTGGTAGGAGCTGCCGAGTTGCCGTCTCTCCTCTCCCTCGGCGGACGAGCGGCGGAAGTAGAACGAGACCGCCTCGGAAACTCGGCGGAAGGCGGCGGAGGTAAATCATGTGTTTCCAAGGGATGCGAACGTTGTTGGGGTCAGGGCTGCCGAAATCGCCTACTCATTATACTGAAGGTGTTTTTTGCCCCAGTCGTTTTGGACGCCCAAAATGGGCACGGAAAGAATGGGTACAACGCCCAACAACAAATCGTGTCTCAAACCAACAGCGGCCGTTGTTGGGCAGGCGGCCTTCTGTCTCGAATGGGCACAGGCCGCGGCGGCGCCGACAGCGAGGCCTGTTCAAAATGAACAGGAACCGCTGTTGGGCATTGTACGCATTCTTTTCGTGCCCAAATCGTTCGTGCCGAGTCGTGCCCCGCATCTTCCCAGCCACCTCCCCCAGACACGACAACGTTGTCTTTCCCAGCGTGGCCGAGGGGGGCGCGGAGGGCCCCCCCACCGGCGCCCCCTCGGACGCGTCGGCCGTCTGGCTGCGGTCCCTGGCCGTGGGCCGAGCCTCGCGTGATCTCCGCTGTTTCACCCAGGCCTGTGCAAAAAGCTTCGTCACAAGCCTTAAGTCGGAAATGTGTCCCCCTTTCATGGGGATTTATTGACGAAAAATAAAAATACCCCACACATGTTCCAAACAGGTAAAAAACATGCTAAACAAATAGTCCCCACATTATTTTTGGACTATTTTGGTCACCCGCTTGAGCGCCATCCATTTTTTGGGGCTGGTCCATGCGGCAGGCGAGTTGTTACACACTTCTCAGGGGTGTAACTTGCATGACCACCGTCCTGTGGTGGTATCTGATGAGCGAGCCTGGGTCCTCACGGTCAGTGATCTCTGCACAGGGCTTGGGCGCCGAGACGCAGCTCTGGCGCATGCCGCCCGCGTCGGAGAGAGAGACCTGTGCCGACGCCCAGACACTGTGACGAGATCGGACGAGATCGGGAACGATTCGGGACGCAATGCCAGTCCCAGGCGGGGGGGCGACAGTTCATGGGGGGTACAGCCAGGGCGCTGACATAAGGACCGCTTTGGGTTCGGAAAGGATTCGCTGTTCATTAGGTAATTCCGTGGCTGCTTCTCTTGCCCTCCTCGTGTACCCAGGCTATCCTGGTGTCAAGAAGGGGCCTCGTTGCTTAACTAGCGCCCATTGTATCAGCAGCCAGACTGCCCTGCCAGTCCCAGGGAAGGGGTCGACAAATCCAGGGGCGCGCGCCATGAGCAACGCGCTGCGTCGAAGGTCTTGGGGGGGGCGCAGGGCGGTACTCCAGTCGCTTGCAAGATTGGCCTTCGGAGGGCGTCGGAGGCCTTCGGTGGGCGTTTGAAGTTCGCTTTTAAGGCCTCCAGGGGAGGAGGGAAAGGGGGAGGAGGGGGAGGAGGGGGAGGAGGAGGAGGAGGAGGAGGAGGAGGAGGAGGAGGAGGAGAGGAGGAAGAGGAGGAGGATGGAAGAGGAGGAGGAGGAGGAGGAGGAGGAGGACGAGGAAGAGGACGAGGACGAGGACGAGGACGAGGACGAGGACGAGGACGAGGAGGAGGAGGAGCAGGAGGAGGGAGGAGGGAGGAGGATGGAGGCAGGAGGCAGGAGGCAGGAGGCAAAAGGGAGGAGGGAGTAGGGAGGAGGGCGGACGGAGGACGAGGAGTAGGGAGGAGAGAAGGACGACGGAAGAGGGAGGAGGGAGGAGGGAGGAAGAGGGAAGAGGGAGGAAGGACAAAGGAAGAGGCGGCGGAGGAGGCGGAGGAGGAGGAGGAAGGACAAAAGAGGAGGCGGAGGAGGATAAGGAGGAGATCGAAGAGGAGGAGGAGGAGGAAGAAGAGGAAAAGGATGAGGGGCAGGAGGAGGAGGATCTCGAGGAGGAAAGGAGTACAAGTAGGAGTCGGAGGAGGAGGAGGAGGAGGAGGAGGAGGAGGTCGAGGAGGGAGAGAATACGTTTCACGGGCGCTTGCCTTACATTCGGCGGCGCGTTTCGAACTGGGGGGTGGGACCCCCCCCCAACATTCGGCGCCGTCGATCAAAACCGAGAGGATTCCCCTCCCCCCCCAACCCCGCCCCTCCCGACCCCCCCCTCCCTCCCAAGGGGGGGGGGTCAAAACCCCTCCCCCCTTTTCCAGCGCCGGCGCCGGCGCTGGCGGCCGCCGGCAGCGCCCACGGCGGGGACGCAGCGACGATGACCAGAGGCAGCCCAGGGGGGGGGTTAAAACACCCCCCCCCTCGGCGCCGTCGCTGGCGGCGGCCAGCAGCCGGCGCTGGCGCAGGCGACGGCGGGGATGCAGCGACGATTACCACCACTACTACCACCACCACTACCACTACCACCACCGCCTCAACCCACCACCACCACCAGCAACAGCACCACACAACCACCACCACCACCACAGCCACCACCACCACCACAACCACCACCACAACTCACCATCACCACCACCACCACCACCACAAAGACAAAAACCCACCACCACAGCCACCACAATCTACCACACCACCACCACCATCACCACAACCACCACCAGCACCAGCAGCACAACCCACCGCCACCACCACAAACCACAACACCACCACCACCAACGCCACCACCACCACCACCACCACCACCACCACAATTACAAACGTCCACAAACCACCGCCACCACCACAACCAATCACCACCACCACCACCACAAACCACCACCACACCACCACCACACCACCACCACGCCACCACAACCACGACCACCACAACTCACCATCACCATCACCACCACAAGAACCCACCACCACTACCACCATTACCACAATGTACCACACCACCACCACCACCACCGCCACAACCACCACCACTACCAGCAGCACGACCCACCACCACCACCACCACAAACCACCACACCACCACCACCACCGCCGCCACCACCACCACCAGCACCACCTCCACAAACCACCGCCACAACCACAACCCACCACCACCACCACCACCACCGAACCAACACCACCACCACAACCCACCACCACCACCACAAACCACCACCACACCACAACCAAACCACCACCACCACCACCCACCGCCACAACCACCACCACCACAACAAACCACCACACCACCACCACCACCACCACAACCACCACCACCGCCACCAGCACCACCACCACAACCCACCACCACCACCACCGTCGTCCTCGTCGACGCTCCCCGCCACCGCCGCCCGCCGCCGCAGGCGCCGGCGCTGGCCCAGAAATTGAAATGGAAATCGTCGTCCCCGCCACCGTCGCCAGTCGCCGACGCAACCGCAGCGCCGGCCCGAGGAGAGCGGAAGCAGGGGGGGAAGTCGAACCACCCCCCCTCCGTCACGGGAGTGGGGGGGGGGGTCTGGTTCCGCCCCCTCCTTTTCCAAGCGACCACAGAACGCGCTCTGTCCGAGGAGGATGTCGAGGAGGAGGCGGGCAAGTAGGAGGAGGAGAAGGAGCACAGGAAGAGGAAGGGGAGGATGGGGAGGAAGAGAAGGAGGAGGAGGAAGAGGAGGAGGAGGTCGAGGAGGAGGAGGAGGAAAAGGAGGGGGAGGAGGTGGTGGAGGAGGAGGAGGAGGTGGTGGAGGAGGACGAGGGGGAGGAGGATGTGGAGGAGGAGGAGGAGGAAAAGGAGGATAACGACGCGGAGGAGGAGGAGGAGCAGATGGAGCAGACCTCCCTGCAGCACCAGAACCGAAGGATGCCTTCTAGCAGTTCGAATCGAGGGGGGCAGGTTTCCAAGACTCTTGCGGCATGCCCACCTTGTAGGAGGAAGGCCCTACCCATGGCGGGAGGACAGTGCTGAGGGACATCGGCATCAGTGTCAAGAACAGCAGTACCAGCAGAGCAACAAGTGGCAGAGACAGCACAACGGCTACCATGGCGGACGTTGGCAAAAAAAGGATGGAAGCAGTCAACGGCGAGATCGGCATCGAGAACAAGACGGACTGCGAGGAAAAGAAGGCGGACCGAGAGGAATATGAAAGCACGTCCGCCGAGAAACGCAAGGACGGGCAGAAACACTCTAGACGATCCTCCCCGACGACATGGCGAGTGCCAAGAAACTGAACGAACCTGACAGACGGCGGACGTGGCAAACTACCAAGGAAACGCAGCCGGCGAGGCTCGCCGACCAGATATCGGGGGCGACCCAGGCGAATGTTGAGCAAGGCGAGCTCGACAACACGATAGCGGTCACAACGTGCATGACGAATTTCATGAAAGGGGCGAGCCAGCGTATCCGTGAATTGCGACAGAAAGCATCTTAGTTCCTGGCCAGGAAGAAAGCCAACACCCAGAATATCTACGAGCGGAAGCAGGAGGGGGGTGACCTCGGCGAGAAACTCAATGCACTCACGGCCCTCATATCAGAAGCGGAACTGTCGAGAGGCATGAGGGATATTTGTTGGGTGATTCGAGTCGCGATGGTGATGGTGACCTGACCGTCACGGGCGATGGCGAGGAGGAGAAGCATAAAACCCAGAGGGGAAGAACCCCACACCCGACAAGAAGGATACTTACGTTTGCATGTGGAGACACCCAGGAGGGAGTGGAGAGGGCGTTGGCGGAACTCAACAAATGACCCGACGAGCAGCAATCGCATCAGGGAGTTCTCCAGCATCACTTTGCTCACTTACGCCAAGATATATATATATATATATATATATATATATATATGTATATAAATAGAGGGAGAAAGAGAGATAGGGAGAGAGAGAGAGAGGAAAAGAGAGAGAGAGAGAGAGAGAGAAAGAGAGAGAGAGAGAGACATACATATTTTTGTCTGTGACTTGTGTTTTCCAGAGAGGCGAGGAGCGTCCCGATTGAATGCTTGCATCGCCCGTGGCATACTTGCTCAAGCGCATATGGACCTGCTTCAGCTCGGCGGGGTCCTTCGAGAGCTCTCTCACCTTTCCCTGCATCTCAGCAGCAGCCTGCAATCTTGCCCTCCGTGCCCCTCGCTGGTCTGCCCGCACGTGGAGCGCGGCTCGCTGTCGTGCGGCTCGCCTGGGCAGGCGGCAGTGCCTTGCGAGGCTCGGGCTCCCGAGCCAACGGCCGCAGGGCCTGGCTGGCCGCTGCTGGTGGTCTTCGCAGCGGGCGTGGCCGTCGGGCTGGCCATCTCGCCTCGCCTACGGCGTGCTCCAGGCGGAGCGGCATCGGCGTCCTCAGCGGCGCCACGGGCCGCCGCGGCCCCAGAGGCAGCCACTGCGACGGCAGCGCCGACCACTTTGGCGTTGACGACTGGACCATCGGCGGGACCAGTGACACCTTCGTCAAGGCATGGCTGCAGTGCCACGGTGCCCGGACATTCCTGAGTTCCAAGTCGCCGTTCGCTTCGATGATGATCCTAATTTTACTTGGCATCATCGTATCTTGTTGCGACGTGTGCGAGACGCTGTGTGGATCACGCTCACTCCAGATCTCGATCTCGAGAGGATCAATCTGGACGAGCGCCGGCATAGGGTGCTCGAGCGAGGACAGGCTTTCCCAGATGCCATCGTTGGGGATCTCTACGCCTTCGACCCGATCGGACGCGAGGCGGTCGCCGGGCACAAGAGACGTGCTCGACTTCAGGCGGCCGTGCTCGGCGGGGACGAGGACGAGGCCATGGACGCTGAGGAGTGGGTCTACGCTGACCTCGAGGACCCAGCGTTCGGGACGCTCGTCGCCGCCGATGTCCTCGAGGGGGACGAGTTCGTGGAGCTGGGCAACCGCGGCCTGGTGCGCCGTGAAGGTACAGCTCGGGGGCTCGAGAAGGTTGGACGTGCTCGACTGGGCGAGTGGGCTGAGCAGCGTCGTGTCGGCGCTGAGGACATCAGGAGTCTGGGAGTCCACACAGCCGCGGACGGCACACGTCACCTCGGGTGGCCGGACGCCGTCGGCATGCTGCGCGAGAGTGACATGCCGGAGTGGAAGTTCGAGGGGCCACGAGTGTGCAAAGAACTGGCCGCCTCGATTCGAGAAGGAGCAGGGAACCCGACTTCGTACCACGCCGAGTGGATCAGGCTGTCGGGGGTCAACCAGAATAGCGCCATCGCCTATGAGCACAAGAACGCCATGGAGATGTTGCGTGTGGCCACCAGCACCGACCAGGTCGACATCAGCAACCTGGCCTCGTTCGAGCTCCTCGCGAGGCGGGTCGTCATGCTGGAGATGGCGGTGGCGCGAGACCCCCGGGATCCCGACTTCAGTGGGCTCGGAGTCATTGCTGACGGCGCGGTGGGGACCGACGGGGCTGCGCGAGCGCCGAGGTTCCGCACCTGGGTGTCGGACCGTCAGAAGGAGAGGGCGAACATCCTCAAGCAGTCGAGGTTGTACAAGGAGGAGACCAGGAACGAGCGGGACAGGAGGCGCGGCCCGAAGGGGCCAAAGGGCGGTGATGCAAAAGGCAAAGGCAGGGGGGCTGGCGGCCAAGGAGCCGAGGCCCCTCTGCCGAGCTAGATGGCGCCCGACAGCCCGCGGGTCACCAAAGCCGACTGGTGGCCTGGCGGGGAGTGGAGGCACGGAGGACCCTTTCCTCTTCCTGTGCCCGAAGTTCGGCAGTACCCACGTGGAGCCCCTCACTATGTGCAGCAGAGGTGGTGGCGCTCCACGACGCGGCAAAGGCTTGTTAGAGATACAGTACTCGGTGTCAACCAACTGGCGGCCGCTCAAGCTAACAATTCGCACTTTCGACGATCTCCGCTGGCGAGCTCAGCTCCTACAGCAGTCCAGCGGGAGATGTTGGCGAGTCTCGAGGATCGGGTGGGGCGTGCAGGCCTGGTCCCCGAAGGCCTCGCTCCAAGCAGAGCCCTCCGGGAGCTCTTCAAGACGAAGGACCTGTACGGTCAAGAGCCACGTCACCTTGCCAGTTATGATCCAGCCAAGCTGCGAGTGGCCAAGGGAGTGGTGGAACCCAAGGATGCGAGAGCGCTGCTACCACCTCATGCAGCGCAGAGGCTCCGACGCTACAAGACGTGCATCGAGTTGTCCGCCGAGGAGATCGAGGCCAAGTTCGCCTCCGAGCCCTCGCCCAAGCCCTACTGGGACCCCGTGCTGCGGCGCAACAAGCGGGCCCGGCACGAGCTCTTCGAGCGCCTCCTCTCTTCGGGCATCCTGGTGCCCAGGAGGCGCCTCAAGGGCCGCATCGGACTCTTCTTCGTCAAGAAGAAGGAGGGGGCCATTCGCCTCATCGTGGACGCTCGCTACCCTAATGCCTGCCACAAGCCGCCGCCCACCACGCAGCTTGGCACCGCGCAGTCATTCGCGGAGCTCAACCTTGCCGAGTTCGCGGACGTGGCGGCGGAGATGGCTTCTCATTGTGTTCTGCCTGGTGCAGGCGGCGTCCCAGCCCTGGACTTCCACCAGAGCGGCGCCGACGTGCGCGACGGCTTCTACCAGTTCAGCATCGTCGAGGTGGCCGACTGGTTCGGGATCGACGAGTCGTTCGGCAAGGGGAGTTTTGGCATCACCAAGGTGTTCGACCCCGAGCTGGGCGTGGACGTGGAGCTGGCTAAGCACGAGTCCTTCTACCTATGCATGGGGGCCATGCCCATGGGATGGTCGTGGGCCCTCTACTTCTGCAGCGAGGCGGTGGCTTCCCGCGCGGCAGCCGTGGCTGCTGATGGTTGGGGTGGCTTGCTCCGAGAGCGCGCTCCGGCCCCCCGCCTGGTCCCTGGGCGGCCCGTCCACGCCGTGTACGTGGACAACCACACGGGGCTGGGGCACAGCGCCATGGACGCAGAGCAGGCCCACCAGGACTTCCGCGCGCAGTGTGCCGCCTTCGGTCTCGATCTCCACGATGAGGTTCCCTGCAGCCCCTATCTCGAGGCTCTCGGGCTGCAGTTTGACGGGCCGGGCCGCCGCCTGCGGCATCGATCGGCCCGCCTCTGGCGCTTCAAGCTGGCGACTGCAGCCCTGCTTCGCCGCCGTGTGGTGGCAGGATGGCAGCTCGAGATCTGGCTGGGCCACGCCGTACACATGTGCGGCCTCTGCCGACCCCTTCTGTCTATCCTGTCCCAGAGCTACGCCTACGTCGCGGCTCACAAGGAGAGGTCAGGACGCTTGTGGCGAGGCGTTCGGCGTGAGCTCTGGCTCATGTCCAACCTGGTCTTCACCTGCGAGGTCGAGCTGGACGCCCCGTTCAACTCGTCGGTCTACCTCGGCGACTCGTCGGATTACGGCTACGCCCTCATGGAGACGAGGGGCACAGGCGACGAGCTGCTGGAGGACTTCAAGTGGAGAGAGCGCTGGAGGTTCAAGGCCGCGCCGCCGCTGCCTCCGCCACCGCGCCCGACCCTGGGGGCACTGGGCGCAGCGTTCGGGGTCTGCTTCGACGGCGACGACCCCGAGCAGGTGGAGGCGTTCGGCGAGCCGCACGTCGTGGGCAGGACCGCCTGGGAGCCGCTGGGGGCCCGGACCCGCCTGGCGCAGTGGGCCACCGAGGCGGCCCGCACTGCCGAGGCGGGGGCCCGCCCCGGGCGACGCGGACGGCGGCGCACGGCCCGAGGGGCTGCGCCGCGCGAGGAGGTGGAAGGCTTCGAGGCCATCCCCGTGGTCGGCGCCTGCTGGGACAATAAGCGGCGCTGGCACACGCTGGTGGAAGGCTTCTGGCACTGGAGGCAGGAACGCATCAACGTCAAGGAGGCTAGGGTCTGTCTCATGGGTCTCCGCCGTAGCTTGCGGACCAGACGGGGCTGCCACCGCCGGCTGCTCACCCTGTCGGACAACCTCGTGTCCGCCGTGGTGTTCGACCGCGGCCGCTCGTCGAGCTGGGCGCTCAATGCGCTGTGCCGCCGAGCCGCGGCCTATCAGGTTGCCGGCTGTGTGGCGTGGCGGGTCCGCCACATCCGCACGGACAGGAACCACGCGGACGAGGGCTCCCGTCGTCCCCGAGCCCCGCGAGTGCAGGTACCCGCGAGACTTGAGGGCGGGGCGCCAGCGGCCTCTCTGCGGAGGGGAGGCCGCCGCCTGGGCGCGCCTCGACATCATGGCGCGCCCCAGGCGGTCCAGGCCTCGCTCGAGCTCTTCTCGGGCTCAGGCCAGCTCACCGCCTCTCTCCGGCGCTTGGGGCTGCGAGTCCTGCCAGGCGCCGAGATCAGGCGCTCCGCCCGATATGATTTGTCACGTCGCACGACGCAGCGAGCTGTGCTGCGTTGGATTCGGAGTGGGAAGCTCTGGTACGTACATCTGGGGACAGCATGCTCCGCCTGGTCAGTCGCCCGCTCCACGCCTTATAACATCGAGCGGGCGCGGCGGTTGGAGGCAGTGTCTGTCGACATGGCGCTCTTCACAGCGGAGGTCATCAAAGAGTGTGACCGCTGTGGCGTACTGTGGTCGCTGGAGAATCCTGCCAGCTCGAAGTTGTTTCGCTTCGAGCCCCTTGCTGTCCTTGCCAGTCTGCCAGACGCCCGTTACGTCTCGTTCGATCTTTGTGGATTCGGAGAAAATGTTCGCAAACCGACCACCATCTTCACCAATGCCATCTGTCTGGACATCCTGGGGAGAAGATGTGATGGGTCACACCGCCATGAGCCTCTGCAGGGTGGGCTCAAAGCTGGAGCCTACTCGCCCGCCCTCTGCCGAGAGTGGGCTGCCGCGCTATGCTCGGCGGCGCCTCCTCAGGCCTTCGGCGACTCCGAGCCGCTCGCCTCCGAGTGGGACGCGGAGCTGGAGGCGCTGGTGCCGCGGTCGCATGGTGCTGCAGCGAAACTCGGGGAGGCTCACGGCGGGACTGACGCCGAGAGCCGCGGGCAGGACTTCCTCGCGCGCCACGCCGTCGAGTTCGGCGGCGCGCGGGGTCATCAAGGCGGCCCTGAGGCCGCCGCTGCGGCAGCAAGGCCGTGCGGCTGTCGGCGAGGAGAAGGAGCGGCTGGCGGTGGCGCGCAGGGCGCGGGTCCCGCCGGCGGCGCGCGACGACTTCCTGCGGCTCGGGACCATCCGTGACTCCACGAAGCGGCTCTACTCAGACGCGCTCGGCAGGTTCAAGGGCTGGGCGAAGTCGAGGCACTACGACCTGGGTAGCTTCAGCTCCACGGACTCGGCGATGGAGCAGTACTTCACCGACTTGTACTTCGAGGGGTCTGGTCCCGCCGAGGGCCGCAACGTCCTCTACGGCTATATTCACTTCGAGACGCACCTGGATCGAAACAAGGCCAACCTCTTCCCGAAGGCGTCGAGAGCGCTTCGAGGGTGGACCACTCGGGCTCCCCAACGAGTCCGTGATCCCATCCCCTTCGGCGTCGTCTGCCTGATCGGCCTCTACCTCCTGGACACAGGCCTGACCGCCGCCGCCGTGTGCCTGGCTCTGCAGTTCGACTGCTACCTGAGGCCGGATGAAGCTGTGTCGCTCCTCCTGTCCTCGGTGCTGCCGCCTGCTCCCCGGGCTGGCCGGCGCTACGCGCGGGCCTGGGCGCTGCTCCTGGGCGAGGCCGAGCACGCAGCGCCCACCAAGACTGGGGTCGTGGATGGGACAGTGGTGATCGGTGAGCTGCAGCGTGCCTGGGTGGCGGAGGCGGTAGGCCTTTGGTACCGCGTGGGCAGTGCAGCTCCCTACATGTTCGACCTGACTCTCTCCAAGTATGAGGCCCTCTTTCGTCAAGCCGCTTTTGACTTGGGCCTCACAGATCTGGACATCTCTCCTCACGGAGTTCGGCATGCCGGGGCTTCGCATGACATGTATATGGGTCTGGCGACTCTTGATCAGATCCAGAAACGGGGCCAGTGGGCCCATGCGCAGAGTGTGGTGAGATATTCGAAGCACGGCAAAATCCTTCGGCAAGTACATAGTTGTCACCTGAGCAGCAAGGGAAGACTTCGGTTGCGGAGAGAGAGTTTCCTGTCAAGCTCCTTCGGGCTCTCAGAAAATGCTGAAGCCGGCTTCGCCAGATGCCTTATGGGCAGATATGGGAGTGGAGTCTCTCGATCTCGGCCTTTGTCAACTGATTCAGTTCCGTTGAGTTTACTTTCCCGACTGGAGTGCTACAGAACTTAGCGCCCGTGCGATCGGGCGTCCGTGCGAGTAAAATGAAGTTGTGAATGTTTTGGATGGCTACCGCCACTCCGACCGACCACGCTCCTAAGTTGAGCCCTGGGTAAGCGTGTAGCCGCTAGGGATAATTTTTGTCTGTGACTTGTGTTTTCCAGAGAGGCGAGGAGCGTCCCGATTGAATGCTTGCATCGCCCGTGGCATACTTGCTCAAGCGCACCGCGTCCGTCCCCATCCTCCCACCTTTTCTTTTCCAGACGCAGTCGGTGCCGATGCGTGCAGGCTTTTCTTCTTTGATTAATCTTCTCAGGGGAGTGGAGTCTCTCGATCTCGGCCTTTGTCAACTGATTCAGTTCCGTTGAGTTTACTTTCCCGACTGGAGTGCTACAGAACTTAGCGCCCGTGCGATCGGGCGTCCGTGCGAGTAAAATGAAGTTGTGAACGTTTTGGATGGCTACCGCCACTCCGACCGACCACGCTCCTAAGTTGAGCCCTGGGTAAGCGTGTAGCCGCTAGGGATAATATATATATATATATATACATAAGCACATGGACGGAGGGAAAGAATCGAACGAGAGGTGATGGCTCAAGAAAGGGAACTTATTTGCATTAAACAGATGCGCGAGCAGCTGGAGGCCAGCCAGGAGAACAACCTCGAGGGAACGCTGGCGAGGCAAGAGGGATGCTGCCAGACGGAGGCCAAGCTGCAGAAAACCGAAGCGAAGAAGCACTTGGAGGAGATAGAGGCGGGCGTCGTCGGTATCAATCACTGGGAAGCCGAGATCCACCAAGCTGGCGCGAAGAGGCATATTGGGGAGACAGAGGCCATGACCCACGACTTCAATGTCAAGACAGCAACCGAGAAGCAGAGGAACGACGAGGCATAAGGAATGCAGTGGGACATCCGCTCCCCCATCGACGGCTGGCACAGCACCGGGGGGCTCGCCGCCGAAGGACAGCTCCGGCAAACGACAATGGCGCGCGAAATGCAGCGGCAGGTGCAATGCGATACGCGATAACAGCTGCGACGTCAAGAGCAACAACGCAACGAAAGCTCAACGCCTTTTGCTTGAACGCGCTTTGCAGCGCAGCGCGGAGAAGACCCGCGATCGCGAAGAGCTCGAAGTTGAAAGACGTCAACTGGAAGAGTGATCTCATGTTGAGACCAGGCAGAAGGACATCCAGACGCATGGCATGACATAGAAAAACAGAACGATATCATGGTGGAGGAGCAGGCGCACATCATGGAGCAATTGCTGGTACCATGCGGCGGGACGGACCCCAAGAGGCCCCCAAACTGCGCCCCACAGGCCCACGGACGACTTCCGATTGGCTTCTCACCCACAACCCAAATGCCGAGCCAGAGGTGGCCCGATGTGGGCGTACTGCCTCATTCCAGGGGTCGGCGGACTTGGAGGGGCGGCAGAGGTTGCTGCGTGCCCAAGGACGTCCATTGAGGCCCCTCCTGGCGTCGGAACGCCCGATATCTACGTTCCTGAGCGGCCTGCGGGCCGCGGGCGCTACGAGGCCGGAGGCCCCTGGGGCTTCCAAGGACCTCGGAAGTGGGGGGGGCCCAGGGACGTGGAGTCCACGCGTTTGTTCCGGACAATGTTCCGGACAATGTTCTGGACAATGTTCCGGGCAGATTCGTTCCGGACGCGGTTCGTGGCCAACATAGCCATCGCGTCTTGGCGCCCGAGCCAAGACCAGCGATGGTTTCGCCGTGCCCGAAGATGCCAAGCAGCCTCTGGGACGACAACGGATACAGGACCGCAATAAGGGCGAGCTCTCGCACGCCGATGCTTGACACTTTACGCGACCCCGACCTGGTCGCTGACGACCCTGCGAAGACTCCACTGCTCACCCCGACCATCGGATCAAGTCAATCCCCTATCCCCACGGAGTAACCCGAACCCCGATTACAGATGTTCAGCATGCAATATTGTGAAAACCTGAATTACGGCCGGTGCTACCGACCCTGAAGGTTTTGGCCGTCGATGGCGACGGGATGTGTGACCACAGGAAGGAGCTAAACGACAACGTGACAGGGTAGGCGGAGGAAGTGTGTGAGGAGGAGGAGGAGGAAGAGGAGCAGGAAGAGGAGGAGGAGGGGAACGAGAGGAGTGAGGAGGAGGAGGGGAGGAGGAGGAGGAGGCGAGGAGGAGGAGGAGGCGGAGGAGGAGGAGGAGGAGGAGGAGGCGGAGGAGGGGGGAGGGGGAGCGGGAGGGGAGGGGGAGGGGAGGAGGAGGAGGAGGAGGAGGAGGAGGAGGAGAGGAGGAGGAGGAGAGGGAGGAGGAGGGAGAGGAGGAGGAGGAGCGGGGAGGAGGAGGAGGAGGAGGAGGAGATGAGGAGGGGGAGACAAACGAAAGGAGAAGGATATGGAGAAGGTGTCAAAAGGGAAGCCGAAGGGAGGTGGTATTGACCGGGAACATCCCCAGGACCCCCCGGGAAACCCCCCCGTAGAACCACCCCCCGGGCTTCCGCCGGGACCCCCCCCTCCCCGGCCGGAGAAGGGAACAAAGGGAAGGGGAAACCCTTCGAGTCAATTTACTTTACGCAAGAGGAAGAGATCAAGGAGGAAGAGGAGGAGGAGGAGGAGGAGGAGGGGGAGACGAACGAGAGGGAGACGGAGAAGGTGGGAAAGGGAAGGAGGCACGGACGAGAAGAACTACCCATTCTACACGCCGACAGGGTCGGCGGATTTCCCGAGGTCGGGGCCATGTCAGCGCCCCCCGCAACGAGGACCGACGAGCACAACTGCCAGACGCCAGTTGCAAGTACAACCATCCTCATCGACCTCAGCGTGAAACGCAGACGACGAGCACCCAGGAACACCAATTCGACAGCCTATTCGTGACACCATGCCTACCCACCCTTTTCAACCTGTATCGCCACCACCACGATTCCATCTTGGGACACCCGAGTGGGCAAGGTCGGCACCGCCTCTGCGCGCCGCCCTGGAGAACGAACGCCGACAGGCCCAACGCAGGCGCATCAGAGCAGCCCAAGATGGTCAGAATCTGCGACCACGGCGACGGCTTTGAGGACCCCTGCGACAGGTGCCCCAGTTCCATCGGACAAGATGGGGTGCCAGGGCGCCCGAGGTCAAACAACGAGATGCGATGCGGCGCCCTGGGATGGTTACTGGCCCAGGGTATCGACTGCAACAAGCCGCCAGAAGAGCGAGCATTGACCGCGCCCTGCAATTTCGACTCCAGTGTAGTCGCGACGCCACTTTGCGCTCAGCAAGGACAGCGCAGAGCTAAAACCGATGGGCAATATGCAGCAACCGGATACGATCACGTTTCACCTCCAACCACCAGTAGCAACAAGCACGCTGCACAGCATGAACGCTTGGTGAGGACCTTGGGGGCGGCGCGCCAACGCGATGGCACGCGGCAGACGAAGCACCCCACGCAACCACAGCCACCAACAGCTAACCACATAAACAGGTACGTTTTGCACAGGAGACACCAGCCCACAACTCAACGCCACCACGGGGCACTCTGCAGCAAGAGTGGGAGAGCTACTCGAGCGGAGACCTGAATACAAGAGCAAGGCGAGCACACAACGGCAGCATCCTCACAAAACGACAAGGAGCACGACGGCAACGCGGTATTTCCAAGCGACGACGACGACGAAGAGGACGGGAACAACCGACATCACACACCCAATTACCAGTATGGTCCTCTTCCAGCACACACCGGCCAACCGAAACCATGACGATTTATGCAAACAACTAAGCTGCACGCAACACCTACCCAAAATAGATACGAACACTTAGCACGAAACGGCGAGCATGACGATTGCAACCACAATGCGCTACACATTGACACCCAATCCTACCACAACGGCTAGGAATATACCATCATGTCATCTAGGGTACATCAACAAAACGACACACGCAAGCCCAAGAAGATAAAGGAGGCAGTGCTACCCTCCCGAAGGGAAAGCGTCGACAACCACCACGACGACGAAAAAGAGATAACACCCCAAGAAGCCACGAAGAACACACGACTTAATAATACTATTTCCAAAGCAATACAGCCGCTCCGTGCACCAGCCACCGACGTGACCCGACCGAAGTAAGAGCAAGAGCAACAACGAGAGCGCAGCCAAGTCGACCTGACGGGCTATTCACGCATTAGCCAACACGAGGGCTGTATATCTGACCTTTCCGATCTCCACCGAAGGCCCCACTGGCAGCGCCCGCATGGCGGCGGCGAACAAATTTCGGCGCATCCTTCACATGCTTCGTGGCCTCATAGGGAGTAAGCCCCAGTAGCAGCACACGCATGGCCACAGCACCCCCACTGTTGGCACACCCCTCACACGCTTCGTGCCCCCAACAGAGCTTGACCAATGGCGCCACTGCCAGCGCCCGAATGGCGGCATCGCCTCATTTTTTAGCACGCCCCTCCCGCGCTTCGTGGCCCGAGGGAAACCCAACCGAAGGCGCCAGTCGCAGCGCCCGCATGGCGTCACCCCGCACATCTCGGCATGCCCCTCCCACGCCTCGCCACCCCGCTTTCGTTCCACCTGCCTTTGCCTTGCACGTGCAGGTGAGAGGGAGGAAGAGGAGGAGGAGGAGGAGGAGGAGGAGGAGGAGGAGGAGGAGGAGGAGGGGAGGAGGTAGGAGGAGGAGGAGAGGGGGGAGGAGGAGGGAGGAGGAGGAGGAGTGAGGAGGAGGAGGAGGAGGAGGAGGAGGCGGAGGAGGAGGAGGAGGAGGAGGAGGGGGAGGAGGAGGAGGAGGAGGAGGAGGAGGAGGACGAGGACGAGGACGAGGACCAGGACGAGGAGGACGAGGAGGACGAGAAGGAGGCGGCGGCTTTTTGCCGCTGCACCATTATGCCCGCATTCCCGCGCACGACCCCGCCAAAGGCGATAAGACGATGAACTCCAGGCACACGCGCCCCGTGGATCTGACGAGGAACGCGGAGTCGGAGCCGACGCCGACGATGCCGAACAAGGAAGGCGAGTACTCCTGGCCATGATCCCACGCCAAAGCCAGGCAGCCCACAAAGAAGGCACTTCACATAGTATCCGTCGCAACGTTGAGCCGCTGCCCGAGCTTCGGAGGCCAGCACCAGGGGCAGAGGAGCATGTCGCAGTCCTTGCGCCAGGGCGTTGCGGTGTTCGACCCGTCGGTCTCAGCGATGGCGACAATAGCAACAGTCACTCGTGCGCTCCAGGAAGGGCGGGGTGATGAAAGCGTCGATGGCCTAGAACACGTGGACGACGGCGCCCGTCTCCAAATGGCTTTGCATCGCAGAAGGGAAGCTGGACGCTGACGCCACCACTGTGAACAGCACGTTGCCGAAACCGTCGCCATCGCAGGAGGCAATCTCGCAGTCCGCGCCCGCGACGGTGCCACCACAGCTGGACGTAACGACATCCGCGTCGGTGCGCACAAAGAACCACACAAGTCGCTCCATGGCAGCGAAGCCCAAACAGGGCTCGTCGGAACACGCAGGCGCTCCGCGGCGCAGCGGGAACGCGATGTCCGTAGACAGCCTTTCCGTTTATTCTTCTTCGGCCGTTCTGTGGGAGCGGTTGGGCTCGCAGGATCCGAAGAGCGGTTCCCAGAGGCCTTGCGGGTGGATATAGAGGGAGCCCAACCTGCAGGCCAGCCCGAGTCGTCCACCGCTGCATCAGTGAAGTGGGAGACGAACTTCTGCGCCCGAAGCTGCTCCGCGACCAAAAACTGGCCCCCTCCGCCAAGTGATGAGAAACGGCGAGGCCACGTGGGCCAGCCCGCACCAGCACCCGCCGCCGGGCACGAAGGGCGCGGCACGTCTGGAGAGGACGCCGATTCTGGACTTGAGTCGAGGCCCATCCACGTGGAGCCTTCCGAAGAGCGGACGCTTCCGCCGTGTCGATCGCGACGTCTGGCGCAACACAATGAAGCGCCACGTACCTGCGCGGCCTGGCCAGCTGCCCAGGAGAGCGCCCCTCGAGCAGCGCCGTCAGCGCTTGCAGTGCCGCGCACGCGCCCCGCCTCCTCCGCGCCGCCAAGAAGCCCGTCCAGCACCTCCACACAGCGGCGTCCAGCTCCGGCTTGGCACGGGCGAGCTCTTCGGACAGCCTCACCGCGGCCCTGTCAGCGGAGCGACAGGCCCATGCGCGGGCAGCCTTGCGCTCGCCAGGCGAGCGCCCCGGACGGGCGCCACTTCAATCCTCTCGGGTCATGCTTCTCACGCAGTGGCACCGGGACCGGCCATGAGCGGAGGCAAATGGCGACCAGGGGGCTTGAGACTGGCTGCAGGCTGGCAGCGAGCACAGGGGGGGGGGGGGCGGTCTTCTAAGAAGGCGGGGGGCTTCTCAGATGGAGGGGGGCCTATGATGGGCAGATGTCCCACCACCACCACCATAGGTAGGAGGAGGAGGAGGAGGAGGAGGAGGAGGAGGAGGAGGAGGAGGAGGAGGAGGAGGAGGAGGAGGGAGGAAGCGGGAGGGGAGGGAGGAGGAGGGAGGAGGAGGGGAGGGAGGAGGAGGAGGAGGAAGAGGGGGAGGAGGAGGAGGGGGAGCGGCTAGTTGGGTCCTTCTCCAGAACTCCTGTGTGGGGGCAGCACGCCGACTGCGGCGGGCCTTCGCTGCCTGCCCCTCTTCGAGGGTTGTCGCGAGCAGCGCCGCACGTCGAGAGCTCCGGTCCCTCGCGCGCGTGCTCGATTGCACGGCGAAGCGCGCCGATGCACTCAGCGCTCACGTCCACTGTCCTCCGAGGAGGAAGGGGTACCCATAGCGCTACCCTTCCCTCGTTGTTCCCCCCTCTGGGGCCACTTCAGAGCCCTTGTCGCCACTTCTGCATTCGCCTCGTCATTCTGGGCAGACCGCACCCGGGGAGAGATCCATGGATTAGCAGTAGTGGTCCTTTTCGGTTTCGCCATCTCCTTCTCCGCCGCCGCCGCCTTTGTCGTCGCCCTCTTTTCGGGCCGAACGAAATGGGGGGATAGGGAAAGGGGGGGTTACGAAATCTGCTGCATGCAGCTGGTTTCGGCCCCGCCGCCGGGCCTATTCCTCGATACATAGCCGCCTCCGGCGCCGGGGGGCGCCGGGAAAATCAGCTACGCGAGCTGATTCCGAACCCCCCCCCTTTGATACCCCCTTTTTCGCCCAGCCCGATCTTCCCCCACCACCTCCCTCTGGCCTGCATCCGCCATCGGAGACGGGAGGGAGGGGCAGGTTTCTCCATCGTCAGCGCGAAGGTCTCGGCCCCTCGCCAAGAGGTGCCGGATGCGGCATGCAAGAGAGGAATTTCCTTCCGTGTGATAATGTTGGATGTTTGGTGACCCTTTGACCGTTTACACTGCAAACGTCGTGTGGGTTGTGTTCTGATCAGCGCGAGCGCGTACTGAGGAGCTTCCCAGCCACCTACACGAGAAGGGGATTTTGAGAAACTGCGCGAACGCTTGAGGTCGGGTTCCAGTTGCTACCATTACACGTTTCGATTCGCGTGCCCATCGATAGCCATGCCATCTCCGGATGTTCGCCCCGGCCATAACATTTTTCGTACTTGCGGTTGTTGACACGGAGGATGGGCCCTACAAGGTTAGATAGGATCGGAATGGAGATCCCTGGACGATGCCACGTGAGATGCCTGGCATCGCTCGGACGTGTGCATTTTTTCTCGGCGAGGACCCTGGAGGAGCATCCTGGATCATCGAGCAAACAAAAACACGCACGAAACCGAACAATGCACAGGGAATGGATGTCCGAGCGATGGCAAGGATGGTGGGGCGGGGCATCCTTGCGAGCAGGACGAGCAGGGCGGGAGAGCGAGGAGGGAAGGAGGACGAAGAGGAAAGGAGGAGGAGGAGGTTGGATGGAGGAGGAGGAGGAGGAGGAGGAGGAGGGAGGAGGCAGGAGCAGGAGCGGAGTGAGGAGGATGAGGAGGAGGAGGAGAGGAGGAGGGAGGAGGAGGAGGAGGAGGAGGGGGAGAGGTTGGATGGAGGAGAAGTTTGGATGGCTGAGGAGGAGGAGGAGTCGGGAGGAGGAGGAGGAGGGGAGACGAGGAGGAGGAGGAGGAGTAGGATGAGAAGGAGGAGGAGGAGGAGGAGGAGGAGGCAGGAGGAGGAGACGGGGTGGGGTTGGAGAAGGGGAGGTGGAGGAGGAGGAGGAGGAGGAGGAGGAGGGTGGATTGAGAAGGGGGGGTGGACAACGCAGGTGCGCCTGCGTCTTATCTGACGTCCTACCCCTCCCTCCCAGCCCTTCCCATGTCGTACATATCCTCTCTATTCGCACAGTCAGATGTCGAGCAAGGCAATGATCGCGGGAGGGTACGCGATGCATGGTAGAACACGGCACGGCATGGCGTAGACGAGAACGGCAGAGCGTAGCATGCCATAGCATGGCGTGGCATTGCGCAGTGCAGCATTGCATCACAGAGCATTGCAACGCAAAGCATGGCATCGCAAAGCGGCGCAGAACAACACCGCACGGCATGTCATGCCATGGCGCTGGGTTCCTTGGAGGGTGAGTGGATCGTCTTCGAGAGGTCTGGGCCGGTCTGGAGTCGTGGCTCCATGTCTAGCTCCTTGGGCTCTCCGAAAAGCTCCCCACAAGGCGGGGCTGATGGAGAGCACTCGCTGGCTTTGCTTTCAAAATCGCCTTATCAAAGCAGAAACGGGACTCCCGCTTCATACTTCGTGAAAACGACAACGCCCCAAAGTGGGGAGGTGGGCTTCTGCGGCCCAGAATCAACGAATCGGCACCGAATGTGCAATCACTTCCGATGGTTTTGTTCGGAGGCATTTTCCAGATTTGGGGGCCTAGGACCGGAAACGCCCGCGCTGCAGTGGGAGCACCATTTGGAACAACCAGCGGCGCAGAAATGGAGTCAGCGCTTTAGAGGGAACAACATTTTGAAACAAAGAACCAAGCGAAGTCCCAATGAGGAGGAGGAGGAGGCGGAGGAGGAGGAAGAGGAGGAGGAGGGAGGAGGAGGAGAGGGAGGAGGAGGAAGAGGAGGGGGAGGGTGGATGGAGGATGGGAGAGGAAGAGGAGGTGGCGGAGGAAGAGGTAGAGAGGAGGAAGAAGGAGGCGGAGGGTGGATGGAGGAGAGGAGGAGGAGGAGGAGGAGGAGGAGAGAGGAGGATGTGGAGGAGGAGGAGGAGGGGAGGAGGAGGAGGGCGGAGGAGGAGGAGGAGGAGGAGGAGGAGGAGGAGGAGGAGGAGGAGGAGGAGGCGGAGGCGGAGGAGGAGTTCGGCGCCCAGGGTCGGTCTCCCGAAGGCCGTCCGTGTATTGCACGCGCCCAGCCAACGAACTACCACCCGGAAAGCAACAACAGCTGCGCAGGAAGGGCATAGGGGGTGACCACGTCGCCTGTGAGACTCGCGGCCCAGCGGTTCCGACACGGTGCGTTGGGAGCCAACGGCGTCCCAGTCGGAACAGCTGGCACGGCATACTGAGGAGCACAAGCTCCCCAGCCCTGGGTGGGCACAAGGCCCCTTGGGACTTACGTGGCACAAGCCACCGCCTCCCGAGGAAATGCCGATCCCTGAGGGTCAGATCACAATGAAATGACCGCACAGGCGCCGCTACCCGCCTTCACCAGCAGGGCCAGGCTGAGACTGGGGCCGTGCTACACCCAACGACGGGAGACCCGTCGATACAGGTTTCGCAACGTCCACCCGAAGCCCCAGAGCCCGCTGTTCCAGAAAAATCGGCCGGTTGCAGCCCGCCCAACCTGCGGAATAAGTGCCGTGTACAGCATGCTCCGAGGGTGCTCGGCACTGACACCATGAGAAC